>JABBOT010000020.1:6409058-7009058 GCA_016165875.1 Acanthopleura granulata | reverse complement strand
TAACGCATTTTGACAGACATACTTAGATTAGTCAGTGTGACACAACCTGAGGAGGATATCGTTTTCGCCACACAGTGATTAACCACGCTTCGATCACCTGACCAACGACAGTTTTTCTGTGCAAAAAGGCGGAGACACGCCGCATTGTTTTAAATATGATATATAAAGAGGACAATGCGTGGCTGTCTCTTTTTTTTTTGGACTGCTGATCAGCCCTTCACCAAGAAATGGTGATCAGCCCGTCACCAGCAAATGGTGATCACTAAAGACCCTCACCATTTCCAACCGCCACCAGATTTGGATGATAGTGGTAAATGGTGAGGGTTTTTGGTGATCACCATATTTTGGTGATGAGCTGATCACAATTTTCTGTAGATGAGTTGATCACCATTTTTTGGTGATACCCATCACCATTTTTCTGGCTGCGTTTAGTGACCACAAAGCCGTAATACAATTGACCTCATGGAGACGTAAATATAAGCTATGCAGTTGAATAATTGACATCGCATTTTCGCCTTGGGTGGGAGCGGTCGGGAGGGTATGAATGGGAGCGGGTGGCAGGAGATGCTAATCTCTCTCGCATGCCTTGTCTCTTCCCTATGTTCCTGCTGAGTCAGCCAAAAAGGTACAAGAAACTCTTGTTTTTAACTTCTTAATATGCTTAACAATACGTTTAGGATATGCTCTAACGGATAAAAGTAACAACGTAAAAATTGCCCGAAATTGATAATATCCTGACATGTGCGTACGTTACATCACTTGATGTATCATCACATCAAGTGCAAAAACCAAATGGATCCGTGCATATTTTTCCTTATTTATTGATTTTTTTCCATTCCTGTTCCATGGTCTTTAATTTTTATGAAACATCCTCTGTTTAACCACATCGTGTGATTACGATAAAACGCCTGTTCAGAATCTCTGTACAATCTGGGGTATATATTTATTTATTCATTTGTTGGATTAGTATTTCACGCCGTACTCAAGAATAATTCATATATTCGTCGACGGCCAGGATTATATAGTGCGACGAAATCGGTGAGAGCCTGGGGAAACCTACTATCATCTGCATGTAGGCTGCTGGCGGACCTTCCCCCACACGGCCGTAGGTTAAGCTGGCCTGAGATGAACTTGGTTATGTTGGCCTTCTGGTCAAGTCCGAAAGCCACCTAATCGATATATAAGTTTTGTACATTTATAACGTGGAATACAAAATCTCAGAAATTAGCTTGATTTGCTAGTGCAAATGAAATTATTTTTAGGCTCATATATCTTGAATACTAATTAGAAGAGAATCACGAACCTCACATGTTACATTCAGAATACGAGGCGCATGTGATTAGTACAGTGTATCTTTTGTTTTGTTGAATGTTTAGTATTCTGTATAATATCCTCTGAATATACTTGAGTATACATGTATCATATGCTATATGATTATCAAAGCAAGTTTGTGAGCATTAACACGCACGATCATCACATGCATGCCTGTCGTCCTTCTGTAAAATTATGGCACTCTGCATATGTTAACGTGGTGAATGCTGAAAAGAAGTACAGTGTGAGGTTCTTAATACGAAGGCTTGATGGTGAAGATATTCGCTTTCGTCAAACAATTAACACGCCGTATTAGTATTTATTTTAATTATAATAATAATAATTTTTAATTATTAATTATATACGTACAAATATGTGCAAAAGAACTGCACATTTATTTATTTTATTTATTTAATTGGTGTTTTACCATCCGCAGGTTGCAGGCAGACCTTCCCACGTGCGGCCGGAGATGAAACCAGCATCAACTGAACGAACTCACAGAGACCGCATTGGTGGCTGACTTGAGGGTCATTGTGCTGCGATATCGCGCAGATCGACTGAGCCACGGAGGCCCAGCGGCATAATTATTTGTGCGAATGATACCTTATATGAAATCATTTATAAATTTGTGTGATCAGAGCTGATTTGGCGTTTTTAGTGCCAGTACACAGCAGTCATGATAGTCTCGCCAGTTCTTATCATTAACAAAACTAATACCCAGTCCTACGTGCAGTATATAACGTTTGGCTCTTAAACAGCGGATTACATCGATCAACATCATGACTCGCATAAACGTGACGTATGTTTTTTAACTTCGACAATCGCAGTCATTCAAACACGTGCATGTACAGTTACGTGTGGGTGAGTGTGTGCTTTCTGGAGAAAAGCTGGCGCGCTGACTGTCCAATTGATACATCAGGCAGATCCCGTGATTAATTGGACAGAAACTAGTTCGATTTCCGAGTGAAAACACAATACTGCGATATTAACCTAGCTGAAGTGTAACTTACCATAAAACACCCCACCTTTCCACATCTCCAGTCAGAGTTTCTTTCACAACGAGAAATATTAAGACTACTCCGTAAGCATGTTTGTCTCGTTACCAAGACTAGCTGCGGTAGTAAGTGGTACAGCAGATCCGGAGTTCAAACCCGAGTCGAAGCACATCTAACACTTTAACATCTTGGCACAGGCTGGTTTTGCGCTCAGAATAAGAGGAACATACCAACAACTGATGTCGGCATATAATGTGGTTGGGGGAGGCGTCGTGTCTCGTTAAGCCTGCATGATATTCCAGTGAATCCTCACTGTAATTATGTCGGTAATACCTGCTACAAAGTGAGTGACACTGTCGTGGTATGACTGAAATGTTGCTGAAAGTAGCGTTAAAGCCGAATAAATCTTGTGTCGGATAAGACCAAATGTCGACAAACAAAAACAGTGCTGCCTCATTGAAACTACATGCCGAAGACACCGGACAAGACATCCCACCCAGCAACACTCTATTGACGCCTGACTGACTACTAGGCCTGTTCTTCTTATGCTAAGCTTAAAGTCACAGCCGAAACAGCGAGAGATGGATTGGAACACGCGGCCTCCTTGGTCAAGGACCTGGCAGTTGCAATGACCTTTACAGCGCTTTAAGCATCGTAAACAGGTGACAGCGACTGCAGGTGTAAGACACCTTGCATGCCTGGTGGAATAACTCTGACAATACAAGCGCACATGCACGGATAGCGCTGATCCTGCGTTTCAGACAAATAAGCGGGTGATCCTAACTCCCATGATCACTGAATCCCACTGCAATTGAAGAGCAAGACAAAATGACATGAGGTACTTATATAGCTTAAAGTTTAGCATACATTTATTCATTTAATAAGGGGTCTACGCTGTACTCAGGTATATTTGATTTATACGGCAGGGGCCTCATTATGGTGGGAGGAAAGTGGACAAAACCCGGGGGAAACCCACGACCATCCACAGGTTGCTGGCAGACCTTCACACGTACGGCCGGAGAGAAAGCCATCATGAGCTGGACTTCAACTCACAGCGACCGCTTTGGTGAGAGGCATCTGGGTCATTACGCCACGCTGGTGCGCTAATCCTCCCCGGCCACGGGCGCCCGGTTTAGTCACATCGAGAAAAAAGTGATATCTCAGGGTGCTTTCCGTACCCAGGTCAAGTTTTCCCTTGTGATGTCTGGCAAATCTAATGACAATCTCACCCTGGCGTGTTTATATTTTGGCGTTACGTCAAGCAGGCAAGTGCCAAATTGCACACACACCTTCGTCTCTTTTGGATGAAATGGTTTTGAGTTTAATTCCAACTAGAGAAAGTGTGTAAAATGTATAATATTAGTCGCCATCTCGTTATGAATAATATACATACATTTTCTTACGGAATCCCCAGATTCCCTGCTGGCTCCTACAGCCAGTCAAAATCTTTTTTTCGTGTAGATTTATCTGCCTTTCTATAAATATCACACACGTTTTCATTGGCCGACAAAATTCTGCGTATATTTAAATCTGCGTTACAGGTCATCCAGTTTTGCTTTTATGCATTCGTGCATCTGGTTTTTTCGACTTCCGAGCACGGAGAAAGTTTCAGGGCTCCAGAAATTAACCATCAAACTCATCAAAGGGAGCTGTTCGTAGTTCTATTAAATCGTTTAACATTTACTTGTTAGGCTCAGAAAGAGATTGGGCACTTATCAGCTGATTAAGCTGTCGTGCAGAATGTTGTCCTTTCGCCGTTTTGGGGACGAACAACAATTACATGCACACTGAGGGCCATGGGGGTTCTCTATTTCTGTGTACAGGGGTGTCGGGTTGTACAGAACACACGGCAGTCTCTTAATTTTGTCTTTTTTGCAACATTTTTTTACAGCATCTCCCACGGTCGGGTGACTGCGTTCGGCTTGTGACGCCACCCTATGTCAGCTTGACGGAGGGGCTGTTTAAAGACCGGTGTCTCCTGGGAGAAGAAACCAAGATCCTGTCCCCTTTTTCCTAATAGGAATTAAAAATGCATTTTAAAAAACACATAACCGCCCAAAAATAATATTCTTGATGATATCTCTTAACTTATTCTGATGAGAAATTAACCAAACTCCTCAAAACATCTTACTTTGCCTTACCACATGAATGAATAAGTCAGAACAAACCAAACTGTGTCTATTGAAAAATACTGAACTTTACCGGAAGTACAGTAAGCGTCACGAAATATGAGGTGCAAACTATGCCCCAAACCATAATTTAGCGGTTGGTTCGGGTACCAGCAACAAACATTTTTCTTAATCATGGCCTGACAGAGTCTGCGCAAATGCAGTCATATTGAATGGTGCAGCAAAAAGGTCCCAGCAGACATGGCACAAGTTGTATTGTGAACAACTGATACGAGGCGTATTTCATCACTTAATTCACTGTTTGAATAATTGATCACTAATTAACGTCACACCTAAAAAATTTCCCCTACGTTCTGTGGCACAACGCAAAATATCTTTCTTCATAATTACTGACGGCTGGAAAGCCTATACCTCCGTGATTGTCTGTGTTTTTTATAGTACAGTTAATCCTCCCTGTTTCGATCATGCGGCGGGTTATCTATACGGGCGTTGTCAGTGTACTTGCATATTACTTATCGTTATATGATTCATCTTCATCATATACATGATAACCGCCTTATATCACTACCATCCTAGCGTGGTCTGGGGTTAAGAATAGTCCGCAGTCGCCATCGATCCAACTCCGCATTCAGTCCTCTCCAAGGTCTCATTTACGTACATGTATCTTCCTGTATAACGGAAGCGGATATAGGCCTAGTTTATGTGCATGTACTATGACGCTCACGTGTAAATAACCTCCGCAGACTGCAACACGAAGAGAATACGTGGTCGAGTGGTTAAGGGCTCTTGTCTTTCAATACCCACTAAGTACGGTTTCAAATCCGGCCTTGATAAACTGTGAATTAGTAGAACCCCTTTAGTTTGCTAGGGGCTATCGCAGCGCAATGACCCAGAAAGCCTCCCACCAATGCGATCGCTGTGAGTTCAAGCCCAGCTCATGCTGGTTTCCTCTCTGGCCGTAAGTGGGAACCTCCGTAAGTGGGAGCCAGCAACCTGCGGATGGTTGTGGGTTTCCCCCGGGCTCTGCCCGGTTTCCTTCCTTTCATAACGCTGGCCGCCGTCGTATCCGCGAAATATTCTTCAGTACGGCTTAAAACACAAATCAAATGAAATAAATAAATTTAGTTTGCTAGCCTGACTGTTAAGTTTAACAGCAGTTGTTCACCGAAGTGATGTGCATACCGGTAAGTCGCATGTGAAAAAACTTCGCCAGTATTTTGCCAAAGGTCTCTCCGGTTTTCTCCCCCCACAAAAATGTTCGACAGCATATATATAAGACTTATTGACTGAGACGTTAAACAATAATCAAATAAATAAATAAATCTAACTGAAATAATAACTTGCCTTATGTGTCTGTTGATAATAAATCTGTGTGCAATCCATATATATATATATATATCTATACATATATATCTATATCTATATATATATATATATATATATATATATGCCATTTGTTGATCAGCAAAGCTCCAGTGTTGGAATCCAAATTATCATTTATGGCCCTCACTTCCTTCTTTAAAATTCCTTTTGCTTGCCAAACTTAAGGTGAAAATACTATGTATGCATCCCATACAGGAGCCCCGGAGGCTTTATTTCTCCCTGAATGGACAGTTAACAATATCAAAAGTAAAGCCAATCATGATTGTTAACTGTAGAGGAAGCCTTGATCGCCGCTTTCTGAATATGCAAGTTCCCCTCGAGGTCAGATGTATCATCAAGGGAGCTCCATTTTCCCTGTTAAATCCAACCAATCACTGATTCTGTTGTATAGGGATTCGGAATAGCTGTCTGCGTATGCATACAGCTGAAGGCCATCGCTGACCTTGAAGAATGGAGCTTTCTAATGTTAATTGTTAGGTAATGCTTCACGGGGATGAAACGAGTTTTGAGGAGTTTATAAAGTGATTCTGACCATGAGGAAACGAGCTGTGAGATGTTGACTGTTAGATGATTTTTGACTACGAAAAAACCATCATTGTGTTGTCACTTGTTAAGTGATCGTTGACACTGAAGAAGTAAGTTTTCTAACATATCTAATGCTGATTGGGTGATGCTTCACCACGATGAAGCCAGCTTTGAGATGTTTGATTAAATGATTTTGACTATGAGGAAGCTAGCTTTGCGACGTTGATGGGTGGATTTTGTTTTTTTTTGGACTCCGAAGAAGCGAGCTTTCTAATGATGACTGTTTGGAGATGCTTAACGAGGATCAAGCGAACTTTGCCATTTTGATTGATTTTTCCCTATGAAAAAGCGATCAAATCCATTGTACTCGTTAGCGTCAATTAAAAACAGGAAGCTTTCTAATGTTAACTGTTGTTAGGTAATGTTCTACTTCGAAAAACGAGCTTGTGTTGTAAACTGTTGGATGATTTTTGGCCATGACGAAATTAAGTGTTAGGCGTTTCTTGATCCAAAGAAATCTCATTTTTCATGTTTAATTACTTGAACATTTTTGACACTGAATAAAAGAGCTTTAGGATGTTGTTTATTAGATGACGGTGAGTCATCAATAAAATATCTTTGTGATGTTTGTTGACGACAACAAGGCGAGCGTTGCAATGTGGTTTGTACAACGACGAAGCCGCCTTTATAAAGTTGATTGTTTGGTGATTTCTTTCTTTATTTATTTATTTTACTTGATTAGCTTTTCACGCCGTACTCAAGAATATTTCATTCTACGACAGCCGCCAGCATTATGGTGGGAGGAAACCGCGCTATACTCGAGGTAAGCCCACGAACAACCCCAGATTTTTTCCAATTTGGGTGAAAACTGTTGTCACCGGAGTGAAAAGGTTTTCACGCAAGTAAGTAGTGTTTTCACCCATGTAATAAACAGGTAAAACGCAAATCAGATAAATAAATAAATATATTACATTACCCAACATTACCTAGCCTTACATTACATTACATCACATTACATTATATCAACATGTAAATGTTCAACTGGTGCCGTATATGATTCTAATACCAACCCTGCTGCGAATGATTTGGCCAGTACCTTTATTGCCTTAACGCAGTTATATGTACGTATATACTTGGTCAGCTTTCCTGTGATAGAGACAGCCTGTTATTGGCACTATCTATAAGCCCGAACACCTGCCCCGAGGCCAATACTGGGGCTTAATTACCCTTCCAATATTTACGTGCGTGCTCCACTTATACACATACACGCTCGTTTATCGCCCTTGTGATTCCTCTTCTGTTATCCTCCACAGCGGCGCCGTGATCTGCTCGCTGCTCAGTTTCAGACCCTGTCGTAATAGCACGCCATGAAATTCGGCTCGTTACTTCTGGTATTAATGGCATAACTTTTCTCGCGCCATGACGATTCGGTTCTAAGCTGACTTGACTGTTGCTCGCTTGCACGGTATGAGTAGTACATTATCAGGTTATCATTATCCCAAAAAACATAATCGTAAATGGAGAAATAAACAATAGACTACACTGCTTTGACCGGAATTACCTTTGACGGGAAAGGCGCCACTTTCTTACGACATTCCCAGGGCCATGTATGATAGATATACATATATTATTCCAATTTCGGATTACCGCAATTGCACATTTTTAAAGAAGTTTTCACGACGGTTTGACAACAGAAGTAGAATTCTGTTCTGTCCGCCTGGTTTGACTGTGTAAAGGCGTAGATGTTGTTTTAAACCATACCCACCATTTTTTTCTCAATTGACGTTGGACTTATGGGTGAAAAAACAAACAAAACATTTTCCCAACTAACAAGTTTGAAGCAAACCCACAAACTATTTGTCACTCCAAGTCATGTATGAGGTAGACGGTGTCAACCGAAGTGCATGGTATATTGTAGTCCATGCCAAACGCCGTCTGACTTACTCAGCACACACGTCTATATATGATAGAAAACATTGCGCTATATAGTACGATACTCTTAACAGCGCCTTCCTTTCTGTCTGAGTTGTACAGAAACCTTGAACAACGACAAGGTTACTGGGATTCAGGTGAGTAGACTTGAACTCATACCAAAGACTACAAAAAAGTTTAGTTGTTTTACGCCGTGCTCACGAATGTTTCAGTAATACGACGGTGACCAACATAATGGTGGGAGAGAACCGCGCATACCCCGGGGTAAATCCACCACCATCCTCTGCATGGTTGCTGGTAGAAACTGTGTCTTAATCTTTGTTTCTGAAAATACTGAATTCAAAAATATTGTCTTTCTAAAGTTTATACAATGTGATTCTAACGGTCACCTGAAAGAATTTGATAGATGAATGCTGACTAATGGTGCATTCGAGGAGGTCGACTGGAGATCATCGAAGCTAAGCCTAGAAAAGCCCACATTCGTGGCACAGGCTGTAAAGATCAAGCTTGTCTAATGGTTGCAGTTGTCATATTCAGATGATTCTGTAACAAAATTGATTTAACCAAGCACTGTATTGAAACAAAGACACTGCCATCTTGGTTTATGTGGCAACTCTGCATTGTATCCAAAATTATCACCAGATACAGGATTCGGTGCATAGTACAAATGTGGACGCGGACTACATATTGAATTACCAAAAATATAACACCCATCCTTTTCCTTACAATCAAGTTTTACCTGTATAATCTCAACACTTCAACTTAAAATTTTCAAATATAAATATTTAAACTACTATGTAAATAAAAAATGTAATAAAAACTGAAATCACATTTCAGGTACTAACCAACCGGGCTTTAGTATTTATGCATGTAATTATGACTTAACAGTTTTACAACTTAACTTTCAAGATAAAATGACTGAACCAGCCAACAAAATTGTCACACAATCATTGTTCTGAACAGGATGGAGCAAGCTGTTTCCGTGTTCAAAGGAGTCACCATTAACTCAAGAGTTTTGTCTCTGTGAAGAGTTTATTCCATAACTAAAGTCCTTGAACCTCAGGGGCACTATCTTTTCCCTCTGAGATAGCTTCTTTTGAAGTATCTTCTTTTTTCCCAGGTGTCTCATTTCCTTCCTGTGAGACAGACTTTTCTAGCACAACACATGGAAGATCAAGTTCTGAAGGCTCACATCAACACCGGGTGACTCGACAGTTACTTTGTTTAAGTTAAACAGCGTTAACGATGGCGTGATGTGGTTCCGGGAACTTACCTTGGTGTTGGGGTCGCATTTTAATAATATGGCATCACCGAGTGAAATATCAGAGATTGCTGCATGGCGTTTTATGTCCGCATACATCTTAGAGAATCCTTTCTCTTCGGCATCCTGATCACGCACCTTCTGATCACATAACTGGGCAATAAGCTCGGGTAGCTTTGTTCGAACTTTCCTACCGAAAAGAACTTCCACGGGACTTTTCCTGTTGTTGAGTGAGGAATGGGTCTGTAAATTGCCAAATATGGCAAGATTGCATCCTTTCAATTCTCACCCTCTGCCAGTGCGATTTTCACGCACTTAAGGAGTGACTGATTTTGTGCTCCACCCCTTCCCCATTTGCCTGGGGTCACATAGGTGTCACGTGATGGTGACAGATTCCCATGTCACTGCAGTAATTTGCCAAAACTTCTGACTTTAATTGCGAGCCATTGTCAGTGTGTACTGTCACTGACAGCCGTGACGTGCGAACATTTGTTTCAGTACCGACACAGTCTTTTCTATTGTGGTGGATTTCATTATCGCGATTTCGAGGTACCGGCTGTAATAGTCGATAACAACCAATATGGATTCTCCGGATAGTAACGGTCCGGAGAATCCAAAGCTACGTCTTCCCCGACGGAATCGTTGTACTCCTAATCAACACAAAGGCTTCGCTCCACTAAAATGTCGGCACCCATGACACGTCTTACAGTATTTTTCAGCGTCTTTTTCTAGATCGGGCCGCCATGTACGTTTTGCTTCGTGCCAACGATTCCCAAGTGTCCATGGGCAAGCGTGAACACACGCGGACTTCCGTGGAATTTCTAATAGCGATCAGGGTAAGACCACCTTTCCGATTGTACAAATTTCATGGCTAACCGTTACCTACAGCTTGTTAAGACAGATATCCCATTGACCATTTTGAACACAGTCTCTTCATGTGGTCATTTCTGGATCAACCGCAGATTCCCTAACATCGCATTTGGCGTCGCGTTCACTGCTACGAGACGCACACGTTCCTCAGTTACGTCCTCTATATTGGATTCAAGAGGAGTGTTTTTGTCCATTAATCTGTAAAAGGGACCAGCAATGGTCAGCTTCCCACCTGTGTGGATCACCTTGAATAGATATGGTTGTAGTCACAAAACCCAACGTTCTGTTCTCGGCGACGATTTCGATCGCGTGGAATACTTCCAACGGTTTATGGTCTGTAACGAGGTCAAACTCCAGGCCATACACATGCGGATGAAATTTTTTTCATGCCCATACGAGGGCTACCGCCTCCCTTTCGGTCTGGGAATAGTGCCACTCAATGTAACTAACAATACTACTTGCATCTCTCGTCATTCGAGGGCCGTCGTCTAAACCAACGGGACTCACATCTGCCAGAATTTCCGTTTTCGCTTTCTTGACACAGTAGATTAACGTCTGATTGCTGGACTGTTTTAACGCTATAAACGTTTGCTTCTGCTCTGAGCCAAAGACGAATTGTTGGTTTTCACTGGCGAGACGCCGCAAGGGTTCAACCAGTGAGGCGTGATTTGGGATGAAGCGGGAACAGTATTTAACCAAGCCAAGAAAACTTCACTGGACTTTGTTGGCTCGCATGCATTCTGCACAGCTTCCACTTTGTCTTAGCCGGGTTGATTTCCTTGTCAGTTAGTTTGTGTCCCAGGAATGTCACTTCTAACACACTGATTGCGTAGTTGTCATGGTTTAATGTCAACCGACTCAGGTCGGTAAAACACCTATCTCGAGCGATTTTCGTGTTCACCTTGGTCACGACTGTGAACGATGATATCGTCAGGCATGCTGGCCTGACCGGCTACACCTTAGAGAATTCTCTGAATCTGGTGTTGGTATATTTCAGATTTCGAGTTCATTCCAAATAATAGACGCTTGTATCGAGGCCACAGTGTGTCCTAAACGTTGTCACGTTTCTAGATTCGGGGTGCAGCTCTAGCTGATGTAAGCCCATGTAAGCTCCGGTTTGGAACTTGCGCGCATCTGCTGCAGAATTTCACTCACAGTGGGTATCGCTTCATTCAGGCCAAACATGGTAAGACAAAGCCGTATATCTATTTCAGATTTCGGAACTACTACCACAGGGTTAATTCACGGTGTTGTCCGCCAAACTAGCTGTGCCACCCGTCTCACATTGGGATCTACGCTTGGCTTGTTCCCCATTCTTTGTCCTTCAGTTTCCCCATTCGCGCGAATAGGGATTTAAATTCATTAACAAGGTCGCACTGAGTGTCTTCTGATTGACTAGAATTTACGTCGATTCCTATTTGCAGCACACCGAATTCCTGTGCTGTGTTATGGCTTAATAGCGACTCACCCCTTCAGCCTCTAACCACAAATTTAGCTCTGATTTGGTTTGTTCCTGCCTCTATGTCGGCTTCAAAGCAACCAACGCTTAGTAACGGTTCTTTGGAAGGGTACATGTAGAGTTTGTTCACACACTTTCTCGACGAGATTTTTATTCTGTTCTCCTTTAGCTGTTCCCACATCTGTGTGTCTATGATATTACTGTTACTTCCGAACTCTACTAACATACGCATATTTATGCCTCCAGATTTTACTGGTATTTCAGGCAGTTTATTTCTGCTTCTGTTTCACCCATTCCACGCAACACTGTCACTATCACTATCAGATTTACCTTCTTCTACAGGATTCATCTTAGCAGGTTTTCTGTGCTTAGAGCCTCTCTTCTTTACTTTTTTGATACGATATTTTTTGCCTAATGGTCGCGACCTCCACATTTTCCGCGTATTACCTCTCGTGTGGGTCACAACGGACCTCTCGCGTAATAATATATCAGGTTCACGTTGTTGTTGTTGAGGTTTATGTGTAGCCTTATTAATGCTTTGTTCCGGTTGTTGGTCTAGTTTTATGGTCTGAATTGTGTTTCCACATCCTCGAATGCTGACGCAATGTTCAGTGTTTCCTGTAGTGTGAGGGTGTCTCCCTTTTCTAGCAGTTTACGACATAATTTGTCAAACTTACACCATTTCACGACCTGGTCACATATATGACTGTCTAGTCCGAGATTGCTCTGACGTTGGGATTTGCATTAGAAATGACGATATCGCTCAAATACCCACTAGTGCGAGAAAGGTGGTGACTAAAAGTTGGCACCCGGAAAAAGCACTCCACATACCTCTAGCTGGTCAAATCCTCGTCGCAACATGTCCCTTTCCCATCTTCACACATCATTTTTGAGTGTCATTTGTAAGGAGAAACCACGTGAGCTATATGGTACTGATATGTTTTCAACACGGCCGCCGTAGGAGTAAACCGCTAAATGCAGTTTTGGAAATGTTCCCATTCTTTTTTCTTTTTTCACTCTCCCGAATTATTTTTGCAATCCAGCTTTAAGGTATTTTCACTTGTTTTATTTATAGTATTGTTGTCTTGCACTGTCTGAGAGAAAGTCAACTGTCAATTGTATAGTCCAGGAGTTCGACTGTTGGTGACGATTCATATGTCCTCATGCATGTTAAACAACTCGGGGCATAGTGGATCTCGCAAAACGAATGACAGCAGTGTACCTTGGAGGTTTTATCGAAAGAAGCGAAACTTTCTTGGATTACCCTTAAAAAATCAAGTGTGAAGCTTGAAAGGGGACATGTTGCGACGAGGATTTGGTCAGCTAGAGGTATGCGAAGCGTTTTTTCGCGGTGCCAACTGTTTTTCACCACCTTCCTCATACTACTGTTCTCTTACATAGGTATTTGAGCAATAGGCTCATTTCTAATGCAAATCCCGCCGTGAGAAGGAATATTGGACCACTGACAGTCTTAGTCTGCGTACTCACAGCCATCAGACATTTTCTATGGCGAGTAACATGCTAAGAGATAATCCCGTCACCTTGCACTCTCTCTCTGAACACATGTCTTTGGCATGAACTGTTCGTTTTTGTGACGTAATATGCATTAAGGGCATCTATAACTTTGTTACATTCTGTTGCTGTACCACAGTTCGGCAAAGTTCGAAAGGTCTCTGTAACTTGCGCACCAGCAGTATATAACAGCAATGCTCTTCTGTGGGTTTTTTTGTCGTTACTATCGGGGGAAACAAACAAACGTTTAATATCTGCCAAATCCTTGAATTCCTCGATCCACGCTTTCCAACGAATGCTCCACACACGAAATTCGCCTGTGGGATCAAATACCTTCATGCTGCGTTTGTCGCTGAAATCTGCTGCTGTCATCACAAATAACAATGTAGAAACAAAGAGCAGGCTTAGTTTAACCACTCCTCGTCGCCAATATCAAATTCAGATGATTCCGGAGGATCGGTTGTAAACTGGATTTAACCAAGCACTGTATTAAAACAAAGACACTGCCCTCTTGGTTTCTGTGACAACTTCGTATTTTTTCAAAAACATTACCAGATACAGGATTCAGTGCATGATATAAATGTGGACAAGGACTGAATATTGAATTACCGATAATATAACAGCAGTGAAGTAAAGCTAGCGTAGAGACAGCGGTGCATGCAACCGTACATGGGCTCCACTTTTCATTGGTTAAGGACAGAGAGTGACTTTTAGAGGTGTGTTTCAGCATGCAGGTGTTTGATCCGAATGCGTCGAATGGGAGGTGTGCGCAAAGTTTGGGGATGTTTTCGCTAGGGTTACGCGGTACCGTAACTCCTCTAACGCGTACCGTGTCCGGTAAGCCTCGTTTAACATGGTCCAAAAAATATAGTTTAGAAAACAAATTTGATTTTCTTTAGCCAGAGAAGCATAGAACACACAGCCACTATTTAATATGTCTGTTTGCACTTGTGTTGGTCTAGTCAACTTGATCACTTTCAAATAAAGTCGTATTTTTCACCAGAACATATAATCCATTCACACAAAGTTGTGATCTAGGATCCTGTAATAACTGGACAAGAATTCAAGCATAAAGGAAAAGTAGATGATTAAATCAAACATTCCCATTGGTCGAGAGCTTCTTTACGTTTCGCTTGCCTGCTTTTACACTCGGGACAGTTTGGGGTATGCTTGTGTGTGTAAGAGTGACAGTAAGGTGGTTATAAAATGAATGAAGATAATAATAATTAAGAATTAATAATATTATGGGTTTAAAATTAGGTATGTAAAGCTCTAATTACTCGATCTTAAAATGCAACTCAACTGGTCTTGAGCTCACTTGTACTCCGAGCTTGAAATAATCATTTAGGTTCTATTTTAACAGTAAAATGCCTTAAGGCTTGGCGCACAAGACATGTAGCTTAAGACGCGGCTCAAGTCAAGTCAGCCGGTCGTACTCAGTAGATCCCATGTACGAATTTGGAATGACCCCGCAACACGTAACGACTGCAGCACAACTGCAGCTGATTCACGTCGTTGTTGTGCATACACTTGCGCTTTTAACCGGATGCAAGTTAAAATTACTTGGGTCTTGAGCTCACGTATAATCAACTCGTGACGCGACTCGGCTCTACTCGATTGTTGCGTCGGGTCCTATACTCTCGTGCATGCACAATTCAACATGAGTTCTTACGTCTACGCTGGTTCAAAAGTCATGTCCGTTGGGAACTGCATATGGCCAACATGTATGCAGATTCACAACATCCGCTGTGTGTTGCTGCATCCCCCAACCACACATCGACGTGGCATGTTGACCAAAATGCACTCTCAGACTTAAGAATATTGATATTTCGACGTGTAGTAATGACACCCTCCTCTCATTATGCCACATGCATTTTGTATCTGCATTCAAAAATTGGCATTTTTAATCAATATTTCGAAAACCAATGGATCTTTTTAACGAATGAAAGTCATTTTGATTGGAATGATATCCTCTGTTCAACAACAGATGAATGTGTTGGCCATTACTTCTAAAGGCCATGCGTACCACCGCTGACGATCAGTCGTACGACTGTGTGCTCTACGAGTGGTGGCGTGATAATGATTGACTGATGGAACGACTATGTACAGTTGTATAGCCCTGAATGACCTTTGGCGATTGGGAGTCGAAGGTCAGAAATTTGGAACATAGCAGCTGGCTTGGCTTTGACCGATTTTTACCCGGTGATCACCCAAAACCTTTCTTTGAACCCAAGATTTTTCAGTCGCAGTTTGGTAGTAACCTGGTCGCAGGCCTTTCGAGGCTAACCCACTTAAGTTCTCATGTGTGCCGAGCTTTGGCTATACATGCACATGTTTATTCTGGTTAGCCTGGCGTGCTCAGCCACTTTGTCCTGAGTCAGTTCATTTCTAAAAGATGATCTCCCAACAATAATTACTGGCAATGATTAGCAACCAGTCAGCTATATGATTTCCAGTTCAGTCCATGAGAAATCCATCTCTGTGATAGTGCCATCAGCTCAAAATGCCAAGGTAACAAAAGCATAGAAACTCCGAAAAAAGAAATGTAACACATGGTTGACGTTCTCAATATTTCGACTAAGTTTTACTTGTCATCTTCAGGAGAAGTAATTTGTACAATCAACAAACACACATATATATACATTTACAGAGATGCGGACAATAGAAGGCTGAATAAAATACACTGCTATGATTGATCAAATGATTCAACCAATGGAAATTAAACATTGATCACTTATGGTCATTCAGGCAAACAGCAATAAACAGATGTAGTTATGACAGCACCAGGCCTTTGATCCTAATACAAAGAAACTGCTATTGTTTAAGTGATAGGTGTTGAATAGGGATTAGGACGATATGTAGCGGTCATTCAGAGAAAACAGCAGAATACACACATAGTGATGACAGCATCAGACATTGGACCCTACTAAAACAAAATGTTGTTGTTTTAGTGATTGGTGTGAGATATGGATTAGAGCGATATCTAACAGTTACACAGAGAGAACAGCAATATACACACATAGTTATTTACAACGCCAGGTGTTTGACACTGGTTCGAACAAACTGTTGTTGGATTTATGATAGGTGTGAAATAAGGATCAGAGTGATCAGAGATAGCACTGGAAGTGAAAGAGGATAATTTACAAGTGTCAATACAGAAGCTTAGTGATAATACTGTTAATAAACGGGGAAAAAAAAAATGCACACAAAACATAGGAAAACAGGGTAGAATGGGACTAATTAGCGAAACAAATGAAGCTCTTTTGAGGCTTTTATACCATTGTTAAGCACCGAGTGGTTTCTGCGAATGGCGAGTGCTTCCTTAAACAAAAGAACATTCCAGTTATCAGCTGTATCAATTACTTCAGTGTTAAGAAGAATAGCAGAGGTAAGTGATATGTTGGGCAAATTAAGTAATCTGTTAGGCAAATCAATTAAGTTCATATAATCATGGAACTGTTTACAGGACTGGGTGTGCGAATATATTTCACTGTTTCCAGTTGCATGTTCATCAATGCGGATTGCCAAGCAGCGTTCTGTTTTGCCTATATAAGCGGCATTACACCCGGGACAACAGAATTTGTAAACAATGTTACTTCTCAAATTGCGGGGAGTGCGATCTTTGTTGTTGACAATTTGCTGTGTTTTAGTTGTTTTCCATCGGACAGTTATACACACTGGCTTAGGAAGGTTCCGTTTGATTTTTCGAAGGTACTGGCTGACTACACGTTCGCCGTACTGCCCGACGTAGGGCAGGCTAAGCCATATCCTAGGTCTGTCGTCTTTAGGCTTTTCTTTGGCTGGTCGAACCGCAATTTTGGTAAATTTGTCGATAAGACCCCTAGCTACCGATTTTGGGTATCCGTTCCAAGAAAGAAATGTTTGGATCGAATGGAGTTCTTTCTTGAATAGGCTGGGATTGCTACACAGTTTGTAAGCTCTGGAAACAAGAGCTCTTGTCCAAGCTGTTTTGGTTCTCCAAGGTTCAAAGCTGTCAAAATTAATGTACTGTCCAGTGGAAGTTGATTTCCTGTATACGGTGGTTGTCATTTCAGCACAGATTTTAATGTCCAGAAAGTGCACATCAGTGTAAAGCGGAAAATCTTCCATTGTGAATTTTAAATTAGGATCAAAAGAGTTGAGTCTGTTGAGAATGATGTTGCTCTCCTCAGGTCTACAAAGCACAAGTGTGTCGTCCATGAAGCGGATATAGAATTTAATCAAACCCTCTTCCAACAGCTTGTTGACAACAATCTTCTCCAGCTCCGTCATAATAATGTTTGCCAGTGTTGGGCCTAATGAAGAACCCATCGATACACCGTCTGTCTGTTGATATACAACAGAGTTGAAAGAAAAGGGGGTTTTCAAACAAGTGTCCAAAATTAATTTCTTTAGTGTAGATCTGCGAAAAGTCGTAGGTATTAGTTTTACGTTGTAAATTCGATCCAAAACAATGTTCACCACCCTCCTAAGTGGCACATTCGTGAACAGTGATTCGACGTCGAAGGACACAAAGCGGTAACCTTCAGACAGGATGCTTTGTGGAATAGCACGGATGCGTTCTGCAGCTTCGGACGAGTCCTTTACACAGAATTCGTTGTCTGTTAGTGGTTTCAGTAATTTCGACAGACATTTACCCAGTTTAGAGTACGCTGTTCCCGTTGTGTCCACTATAGGCCGAAATTTAGGAAGAGCGTCAAAGTCTTTATGAGTTTTAGGTAGTCCATGGGCTCGCGCCGGTCTGTTGGATTTAGGCATGACTTCATTTAATTCATCCTGCGTTATTTCTCCTCGCTTGTGGATTGTTCGGAGATAATTTTGAAGAGTCTGTAGCTGTGTTAAGGTTGGTTCACTAGCCAGCCTTCTGAACTTCGTACCATTTTCAAATATTTCTTTAAGGCATCTCGTGTAATCGTCTTTCTTCAAAAGTACAATACCGCTACCTAATCCCTATTCAACACCTATCACTTAAACAATAGCAGTTTCTTTGTATTAGGATCAAAGGCCTGGTGCTGTCATAACTACATCTGTTTATTGCTGTTTGCCTGAATGACCATAAGTGATCAATGTTTAATTTCCATTGGTTGAATCATTTGATCAATCATAGCAGTGTATTTTATTCAGCCTTCTATTGTCCGCATCTCTGTAAATGTATATATATGTGTGTTTGTTGATTGTACAAATTACTTCTCCTGAAGATGACAAGTAAAACTTAGTCGAAATATTGAGAACGTCAACCATGTGTTACATTTCTTTTTTCGGAGTTTCTATGCTTTTGTACTTTACTAAGCTAGTTGGTGGATCAACAAGATTTTGGTCAAAGCTCCGAGCCACCGACCCAACAATTCATCGCCACACAGTAGCATTCCAAAAGAGCTATAGGCGTCTGACGAAGGCTGAATCAGACTTAATGTTCCTCAACAAATGCCGTGACAACAACCTGACGCCGAAATTCATCAGATGGGCTAACTTGAAGTCCAAAGCTCCCAAACTGCGCACCAGATACCACCGACGACTTCTCAAAGATGCCATTCATGAAAAAGTGATGACAGTCAAGCAACTACGTAAGGAAACTTCTACCCTAGAGTCAATGCTCATGAACAGTGCCACATGGATGAAGGCCACGTCAATCAAACACATCGCCAAGAGCTCGGTGGATAAACTGAATGAAACCCATGTCAAAAGACAGGAGCGAAAGTTTAATAATCTTCTGAAAGAGCACTCCATTTCGCTGGGCCTTCAAGATAACCCGAATACCACAATCCTTAACCTCACAAACATGCCGCTTACGGATGAGGAGAAGCAAATACTTCGTTTCGGCTTGAAACACGGACTGGCCTCGACACCCAAAGATTCGGACGTTATCATCAGTGCGGAAGTTTTCTGGGAACAGCTCACGTTTAACGGACTTCTTCCTGGCAGCTACATGAAGAGAGAAAAACTCAAAAACTCTGTCAGAGCAATGACGTGTAATTTACTGGATTTCTCTGATAAACGCCTAAGTTCCGATGCTAAGCGTATTCGCATACTTAGGGACCTCAAAACCCGTTTCGCTATCCTCAAGCCGGACAAGGGTAGCGGTATTGTACTTTTGAAGAAAGACGATTACACGAGATGCCTTAAAGAAATATTTGAAAATGGTACGAAGTTCAGAAGGCTGGCTAGTGAACCAACCTTAACACAGCTACAGACTCTTCAAAATTATCTCCGAACAATCCACAAGCGAGGAGAAATAACGCAGGATGAATTAAATGAAGTCATGCCTAAATCCAACAGACCGGCGCGAGCCCATGGACTACCTAAAACTCATAAAGACTTTGACGCTCTTCCTAAATTTCGGCCTATAGTGGACACAACGGGAACAGCGTACTCAAAACTGGGTAAATGTCTGTCGAAATTACTGAAACCACTAACAGACAACGAATTCTGTGTAAAGGACTCGTTCGAAGCTGCAGAACGCATCCGTGCTATTCCACAAAGCATCCTGTCTGAAGGTTACCGCTTTGTGTCCTTCGATGTCGAATCACTGTTCACGAATGTGCCACTTAGGAGGGTGGTGAACATTGTTTTGGATCGAATTTACAACGTAAAACTAATACCTACGACTTTTCGCAGATCTACACTAAAGAAATTAATTTTGGACACTTGTTTGAAAACCCCCTTTTCTTTCAACTCTGTTGTATATCAACAGACAGACGGTGTATCGATGGGTTCTTCATTAGGCCCAACACTGGCAAACATTATTATGACGGAGCTGGAGAAGATTGTTGTCAACAAGCTGTTGGAAGAGGGTTTGATTAAATTCTATATCCGCTTCATGGACGACACACTTGTGCTTTGTAGACCTGAGGAGAGCAACATCATTCTCAACAGACTCAACTCTTTTGATCCTAATTTAAAATTCACAATGGAAGATTTTCCGCTTTACACTGATGTGCACTTTCTGGACATTAAAATCTGTGCTGAAATGACAACCACCGTATACAGGAAATCAACTTCCACTGGACAGTACATTAATTTTGACAGCTTTGAACCTTGGAGAACCAAAACAGCTTGGACAAGAGCTCTTGTTTCCAGAGCTTACAAACTGTGTAGCAATCCCAGCCTATTCAAGAAAGAACTCCATTCGATCCAAACATTTCTTTCTTGGAACGGATACCCAAAATCGGTAGCTAGGGGTCTTATCGACAAATTTACCAAAATTGCGGTTCGACCAGCCAAAGAAAAGCCTAAAGACGACAGACCTAGGATATGGCTTAGCCTGCCCTACGTCGGGCAGTACGGCGAACGTGTAGTCAGCCAGTACCTTCGAAAAATCAAACGGAACCTTCCTAAGCCAGTGTGTATAACTGTCCGATGGAAAACAACTAAAACACAGCAAATTGTCAACAACAAAGATCGCACTCCCCGCAATTTGAGAAGTAACATTGTTTACAAATTCTGTTGTCCCGGGTGTAATGCCGCTTATATAGGCAAAACAGAACGCTGCTTGGCAATCCGCATTGATGAACATGCAACTGGAAACAGTGAAATATATTCGCACACCCAGTCCTGTAAACAGTTCCATGATTATATGAACTTAATTGATTTGCCTAACAGATTACTTAATTTGCCCAACATATCACTTACCTCTGCTATTCTTCTTAACACTGAAGTAATTGATACAGCTGATAACTGGAATGTTCTTTTGTTTAAGGAAGCACTCGCCATTCGCAGAAACCACTCGGTGCTTAACAATGGTATAAAAGCCTCAAAAGAGCTTCATTTGTTTCGCTAATTAGTCCCATTCTACCCTGTTTTCCTATGTTTTGTGTGCATTTTTTTTTTTTTCCCCGTTTATTAACAGTATTATCACTAAGCTTCTGTATTGACACTTGTAAATTATCCTCTTTCACTTCCAGTGCTATCTCTGATCACTCTGATCCTTATTTCACACCTATCATAAATCCAACAACAGTTTGTTCGAACCAGTGTCAAACACCTGGCGTTGTAAATAACTATGTGTGTATATTGCTGTTCTCTCTGTGTAACTGTTAGATATCGCTCTAATCCATATCTCACACCAATCACTAAAACAACAACATTTTGTTTTAGTAGGGTCAAATGTCTGATGCTGTCATCACTATGTGTGTATTCTGCTGTTTTCTCTGAATGACCGCTACATATCGTCCTAATCCCTATTCAACACCTATCACTTAAACAATAGCAGTTTCTTTGTATTAGGATCAAAGGCCTGGTGCTGTCATAACTACATCTGTTTATTGCTGTTTGCCTGAATGACCATAAGTGATCAATGTTTAATTTCCATTGGTTGAATCATTTGATCAATCATAGCAGTGTATTTTATTCAGCCTTCTATTGTCCGCATCTCTGTAAATGTATATATATGTGTGTTTGTTGATTGTACAAATTACTTCTCCTGAAGATGACAAGTAAAACTTAGTCGAAATATTGAGAACGTCAACCATGTGTTACATTTCTTTTTTCGGAGTTTCTATGCTTTTGTACTTTACTAAGCTAGTTGGTGGATCAACAAGATGCCAAGGTAATCCAATCGACTGGATCAGCTGGTACAGTCAGGTGGGGTCAAGTGTGTGCAGGGGTTGGGGGGAGGAGGGGGAATGAATGTGACCAGAGCAGGCACTGGCCAATTGACTCCGCTAATCTAATTGATATTTCTTCCTAAGCGGATCATAATAGACAGTGTTGATGACACCGTAGTTAGGTCACAGCATGGTTGACCATTGTCAGCAAGTCAGAATTCTAGACATGTACTTTTCACACCCACAATAGTTGACACCTGAATATGTGCTCGACGAAACGGAATACAGTCTTCTGTTTATACTATCTAATCATAGAGGAAGAAATCTCTCTTTATACACACGTATATAATATAAAGAGACATAAATATAAAGGAGTTAAAGATTCATCGTCTTTCCTTATAACCGAGGAACGGACAGCTTTCTATACGGAAAGGCGGAATACCACTACGGTTAAACCGTTACACTTGCGACTCATATACTCGACTGCAACATCTCTCCCATCGCTTCTACCTCTCAAAAAGTCTTTGCATCTTTAACATCTTTGACAACCATTTAGAGGTTGAGTTGGATAACATAGCGATGTTATATGGATAACAACTGCCGTTCATTGTGAAGCTACGTTTCGGTATAGATACTGATCGGTATACTAGTATCGGTATAGATACCAATACCGAATCGGTAGACTATATCGGTATCGCGCATTATGCTTGAAAACGGTATTTGTATCTATACGTCGCTTCAACATAAATAGAAGTTGTTATCCATATAAACTCGTTACGTTATCTTTACATCTTTGCCATGGACGCCTCTGGTCTCGGCTAATCTCCGATGCCGGAGTTCCATGTTAACATAGTTCAGTCCCGGCCTTGTGCAAAGAACTTGTGGATTCCCCCATTATCACGGCCTGTGAGGCCTTTGTGATAGTAAGCCGCCCACCACAGTCGTGCGTGGCCACCTTTCTTGGAGCTCCGAGGTGAAAAAATATAATACTCCAGCCCTCTTCAGCTTTTCGTGAAAGGTCATTAACCTAGACCTCTTCACGGCAAACCCGTTGAACACAATCTAACTTGAAAGGTCATCCCGCCATGCCTCCGCGGTTCACTCTGGCATCTTTGGTGATTACTTCGAGTTTAGTTGATGTAAAACGTTCCGACGAAAGAAGTCGCCAGAGCGATTGAGATCTTGGAGCCAATGAGCGTATCTCTCTTAAATGTGCATTGCAGGTTTGAACAAGATATCTAAGGGAAGGTTTATGGCCAGAGATTTATTTTATAAGATGACTTAGTTAAGGCTAATCTGTCACTGGTCGAACTACCAGTATGGCGTCTGTTTAAATCAACCATCTTCCTGCAGCACAAAGAAAGGGAACCATCGAAGATAGATGAAAAGGAAAGATTCTTTTAGTTTATATTTACACATAGTATTGACCTCAATGGGGGCAAAGTTCTTCAGTGTGTTCACTGTTTTATTCACTTCATTAACGCAAGGATATTTCACTTTGTTTAAGTGGCATTTAGAAGTTGGGATGGAAGTACACTGGAACATGTCTTTCTTATGGATATACAACTTCTTGGTTTATTATCACGACGTTTCGATGTAGATACTAACGATGTTAGTATGTTCCAGTGATATTTCACTTGTACGACAGCGGCCATCACTATGGTAAGAGGAAACCGACGACAGCCTGGAGGACACCCCTGGTCATCCTCCGGCTGCTGGCAGATCTTCCCACGGACGGCTGGAGAGGAAATCAGCACGAACTGGACTTGAATTCACTGCGACCGCATTGTGATCGGCTCCTGGATCATTGTGCTGCACTAGAACGCCAAGCCTTGGGCTACCGAGAATGCCCTTGTTTTAACAAGGTGACATACTGTAGTTAAATATTCAATATTTTTAGACACACACACTCACACACACACACACACATTTATATATATATTGTGTACAACTATAAATACTATGAATTTTAAATTTGAAATGATTTCTTTAGTCGATTTTAAATGCATTTGTATACTTTTTTGTTCTGATTTCGGATGTTATATCCCAAATATCATAGGTCATAACTGTAGCGTTTTCTCTGCCACTATGTCAAGAATTACTGCCGATTTGGCGTTAAATCCTAATCATTCATTTATTCACCCGTTCAACGGTCGTTATGTACATATCCCCCACAGCGTATGTTAGTCTCATCATGCAGGCTTCAAGTCACTGGCACCATGATATAGTGTTGGCTTTTGGAACCTGTGTGACGCACTCGTGCTGGTTTAGAATTGGCCGCACCACTTGTGTCGTCGCACAGACCTATAATCTGTCTTCACAAGTAAAATTGTTTTTGATATCTCAAACAGGCTGCATAATCGTGTTATGCATTTTTATAATAAAATGAATGTTAGTATATGTATGCCATGTATTATGCCGATGGGCCTACTCAAGAATATTTCACTTTCACGAAGGCGCCCAGCAATATGGTGGGAAGAAATCGGGCAGAGCTCGGGCGAAACCCAAGAGCATCAGCACATTTCATATTTTAATAGAAACAAATGTTAGGACAGAGTTTTGTATACTCTGACATCGTTCCCCTCCTCATCACCGTGATCCCTTTGGTTGCAATGACGTAGAGCCACACATGCGTTGTCAGGAGTATGCTTTATGTATGTCACTTTCTGATTTTTCGCCTCGAAGAGTCTAAATGTTTAATACATAAATATATAAATGTACAAAGCCTTGAACTACTGGATCCTGGGGCCATCAGGAATGCCTTTGACAGGTTGGTTTCGCGACTGATGCTGTCAGCTACGGCAGACCCGTCCTCTGGGTTCAGGACAAATGGGTGTGGGGGAGCAGTGCTGGCCTGTTAAAACAGCGCTAGTGGGCAAGATACATGGTCGTATACAGGCGCAAACCTCGCCACTATCAAGACGACTGTGACAAGAACAGCTGGCGCTAATACCCGCGTCTTGACTGGATAGAGCAGTCGCTTATTCCACATGAAATTGGTCAAGTGATTAGCGAGTTCATTACGGGCGACGAGCAACAGGTAAGGTATGCGGATAATGGCAGGTGTTTCCCAGTGCGCCCGAGGGACAATGGGGACTGGAATAAGACGACGGCGGCGGTTGTAGAGAGAGAGGCGATTGCGCGGCATCAGGTCCCAGTGGACAGTGTGCAAGTCCTTGTGACGGCTACCCTGGAACAGCGCTATGGCTGCCTGTCAACTGATTCCACGGTCGTGTGTGCGCATGGAACTGAGGAGCTAACGGCTCTGATATCGTCACGTTGGCATCCGCAAGCCAAGTCAAACAGCGGGTACTGATACAGCCAGCTGTTCAGTTGACGAAAGGCGAGCGGCTGGATTATTATCGTTATGTTGATTATTACTGTGCATTGACCACCATCTAACCAACCAGCCTTCCAGCCAGCCATTTTTCTCTGGAGACACGGAATTGCCACTTACACATAGCCGTCAGGGAATACACCAAAGGTTGTTGGCGGTTAGGGCGTTCAAACGTAATCATTGTGGGCATACGTATGGGTGTGTGACTCCAAGCCTAGCTGCAAAGCGAAGTCTCTTGAAGGACTGGTGTATTATACAGCCCGTTCGACCATTTACAAACATTGGACATTCTCCCAGAAGCTTAGAAGACCAACAGAGCCTTACCAAGACATGAGAAGGATTTATTGACTTTTACTTGTGTCAAGCCACATTTATCACCATCCTTTTCACGTTGTGCCTTTTAAGGACGATTCATCATCGCCCCTAAAGATCACACAGTGCATTGATACCTGGCGCTCGATCTTGGCTAGTTTGCCTTGGTTTAGTGTAACTGTAGGGTTTGGGTTAATTAACACCTATAACAGGTGATAAATATGAGCAGTATTACCAGGTGGTACAATGGATGATTGTTTTCTGGGTGAGTGACGTGGGTGGGGGAATGATGCTGCTTGGGATCCTCCACACCCACCAGAGCGTAACTGACGGAGGAATCAATAAGCTCTACAAATCGCCGTTTGATGTTCACCATCGAGTGTACAAGGCTTAGTTTCGCTGCTACACTGATAAGGCTTCGCACAAGGTAAACTTCATGCGTGGGTCACATGTGCTCACATCATGCCTACTGTCCTCATATCGATTGAGGGAGATGAAAAGAGACCGGCTGGTAAATGCACCAGGTGTAAAACACAGCTGCTGAGCGAAAGAAAGCTAGGCGATGAAGAAATCATCTTTTGAGAAACAAAAGCTTGACTAAAAGGACTACATCGATACATGTACCATACTGTAATGCATGTAGAATCTACGTCCAACATAAAAGCTCAGCTTAAGATGGATATCAAAAGTGCCCTATGTGATTCTGTTCCGATGAAACTTAATAGTTTGCAATTCTGAGTATCTCATCTCATCAGAGAGACCCAGTAAATCACCTGCCGCCGGAAGGTTAACTTCCGTAGTTCCGGAAAGCGGGCGCGTAAAGAGTTTTATGGGTAGGCCATGCAACATGGCGTCGTGCTCTACTTCCGGTTGCGGAGTCCATCACCGTGGAAGTAAGAAGCGGGAAGTTCCGTATCAAGATTACTCCCGGATAAAGAGTAATGTATTGGGGAAGATCCAACGGAAACACACGCCGGTGTCGTCTGCCGACCTCTACACCGACCCTTCTTTCCCGCCAAACCAGAGTTCGTTAACATACGTGTACAGTGGGGACGACAAGTACGAGAAAATCGAGTTCAAACGCCCAAAGGTGAGACGTTCTACCTATTGTAAATTCCCGCACGCATGTTAACTGGGCAAGAGCTATTGTGAAATATGCAAAACCTATATGCGAACGAAGGGGATTACCTTGATTACATTACTCAGAAATATGATACTTTGTGCATGAATGTATCTTTGTTCCAACACTAATTAAATACTCCTTATACTTATATTTTTTTTTTGTAAAACAGTGTTGTAGGCTAAAACATGCAGAACGTATTACATTTCCTCCATATACTGACTCAGAATGTTTCTAAAAGCAAGTCATGCTAGTCATTGTCACAGGACATGTATTATTGTGTATATTTGGTGATTCATAAGGATTATTTTTAGCTTTTCATTGCTTTGCTATGCTTAGTATAAATAAAGGTATGGTCGAATACAAGTTTACAAATACTGGACATTAGGAGACACAGCGTTGATTCCCATGGGCGATGTGTACAGATATGCACACAATATTGGTGTGAGACGACTGGTCTTCAACAGACATTAGACTGTGTTGACTACTTTTTCACCAAAGTCCATGTTCAAGGCTGATAATGAGCACCGACCTCCAGCCCTGTGTCCTAGAAACTGAAACCACCCGGCCGTGGCACACTCCAAGCCGATTTTAATACTGGTTTGATGACAGAGACTCACAACAACCACTAACGTCTGGGGGAAACTTTTCATATGAAGAATATGCAGCAGGAGCGAATTAATTGTGAAATAAATCAATTTTCTGAGTTATTCTAATCTGTGCTAAATGTGAATTACCAACATTGTGTTGACGTTTGATTAACTTAGGACACTAAGATCATATATCTGGGACATTTTTATTCTCAAATATTTTACTATTTATCTAATTTCTTAGGACTGGGGGAAATTGTTTCACTGAAATATAACACATAGGCCTGCAGCTTGAAAATGTGATTTCTCTTCCATTCATGTGTTTCATTCGCAGTTAAAATATTTTTTAGCATATATATGCCCTTTCTTTGAATTTCTTAATCCAGAGAACACACTTTCCTTCAGCCGAGATCACAGAACGATAAATTCAAGTAGTATATGCTCACAAACAAGTTCCAAACTTGGAGTTATAAGTTTTCATAGAGCTTAACATCATAAGAGCTATGGGTTTTTTTTGACATTCAAAGAAGTGATTTTCTTTTGAAGTAAGAATATCTCAAAAATTATTCACTTATCCATCTACAGATTCAGCATGACTTTTGCTTTCTTGGATGCTAGACAAATTTCTTTAAAATTATATCAACATGGTATTTCAGTTTTATGCAGGATATTTATCTCTATGCAAAGAAAACTCCAAACATTTGTCTCCTTTGACATTATACTTGAAAACATTTACATGAATAAAAAAACACAAAAATGAAGTTTAAAGGAATGAAAAGAGCATTAAAAAGTGTATCTAAAAGTACTTTCACTGAATATTTATACCCCGCTCTGAATAAAGTTCTTGTTATAAGTGCTCTTGTACGGTTTTCTTGTGTATGAAAAAGCCAGCATGAAATTCAATTTCTGCTTTAGGGTCAAAGGAGAGTCGGTATGACGTCATCGGTGAACCACATTAGCAATATGCTACAGAAAACCCACCATACAATGAAAACATTTCACTGCATTTAGTTTCGTAAAATAAAATTTGAAAAATTCAGTGAAGGTCTTTTTACATGCAGTTTTTAATCACTTTAACTGCATTTTTGTGTAGTCTTTCAGTTAATCTTTCCGGTATGCAATGTTGAAATATCAGTGATTTTCCTCAACTTAAAACTTTTTAATTAATTTTATTTACTAAGATTCCGTTAACTTTTGATTACGCTTCTGGTTAGGAAGCTAAGATCGTGTCTAATTGACATTTTTATTCTCAAATATGTTGTTATGTTTTAAATTTATTAGGACCGGGGGGGGGGGCGGAATTGTTGGATGGTATGATATAATGGATGATATAACTGATAGGACTCCAGCCGGAAATTCTGACTTCTCTCGCATTCATATTTTCTAGTCCCATTGCATTGTTTTCATGTTACTGTGTTTAGGCATGTGTTAAATGTTATGACAACACAGCACTTTGAATCTCTAGACCAGAGACGTTTAATAAATTGCATTCAATATCACTATAATTTTTTTACGTAATTCTGCTGAATCCGTGGTGCTAGGGGGAGTGTAAGTCATTACTTCTCAGACACTCACATAAACAGTTAAAATAAAACCCTATCTGAGATAAGCTGACAAGAGGCCGGATTTCACCGGTATCGTGTGGCCATTTGCCAACTATCACAATGTCGTCGCTGCTCTGGCTTTACTCCTTGTGGTACAGTCTTTTATAATATAATAAGGCAGACAAAAACAAAAAACAAAAAACAAAAAACAAAAACAAACAAACTAACAAAAACCAACAACATCAAGCATATCTCCAGCAGGTGCCTGCTTCTTTTGTAGGAGACAAGAGTAATGTTTGTTTTGAATGGCATGAACTACGCCAAAACTTCATCGAATTAAATGTCAGACGACACAATTATATTATCGATTATGTAACCGTTCATTATCGGTGAGGATTGTCCTGTCTATACCCGTGTTTTACATCGGATACCCGGACATTGCTAACCGACACAAGCAATGTGCTAATTATTGTTACAACAAATTTTAGACGATGGATGGCGAAAGGATGGGCGTGGGGATAGCATCGTCGAAAGCTTGTGGAATGGATAGAGGGTGCGTGTATCTGCCTGTCGTCTGCCAAAATACATAATCACAAACGTGTAGAATATGAGTACTAGTGGATGCACAGACCACAGAATAATAAGTGCCTACGCACGCGGAACAACGGCTGTAGTTTTACAGTCGTCTTGCATGGCGAGGCACCAAAAATTCACCATCAGCAGGCCAACACACAGATTCTCGTTCATTTTCTGAAAGCCTCAGACACTCGCTGTGTGTTCGTGTGTTCGTGTGTGTGTGTGTGTGTGTTAATTTTTCTATGCTCTACACAATCACATGGAATGGGGTTGGATGATAACCAAATCCACACACGCGAAACTGCATATGTTATATCTGATTCCCAGTGATCTTATAGCCGGTTGCCTGTGGCGCTCGAGTTCTAGAGCTCAAATATCTTTGAAGTAAATATGACACGGGACTAATATTATGTTTTAAGGGAAAGAAAGAATTTTATCGCCACCCCCATTTTTGAGGCCTACCTGTTAATGGTCCGGCTATTTCATATATATTTTCGTTCAGTTTTCGTCAGATCATCAACTCTGATGATATGTCTGTACCACAAATTCACATGCAAATTTATATACGTTCATATATATGTCATATATATATGTATATGTCAAAACGCTGTATTGGGTCAGAGTGTCATATATCAACGAAAACTTGTCACAGAATCCTTATATCTAGTATGATCAGCAGTATATACATATATACATGTACACCTCTTGTGACAGGGTATATCTTTTCCAAACTTAACCAGTGACGTAAACCAGAACGTAAACCGGCGACAGCTGGATTCGAACACGCCACAGCCTTTTAACAAAGGACTCTATTGTCCATGTCCGATAGTATTGTAACGCGATGATCTTTGGCTATTCCCCTTCCTATAATGTCAAGCCGTAAGGTGCAAGTCTGAGCAGCGAACGCCATTAACGAGATCATGGCTCTGATCCATAAAATCACCAATTCTATTATATGCGGATGTTTCCGCCCCAGGAAAGTTCGGAGCTGATGACTTTTATATGAAACTATCACCAAAATCGCGCGCCTGCAAGTCTGTGGACCAGTCCAATTCTCCGGTCGCGTGCGAACATCCGCATTATTTCCTCCACGTGCAATGCGATCTCCGATATCCGTGATACGGTGGTATGGTCTATGAGACAATGAGTGCGACGAGAGTATCATGAATTTAATGACACCGTTATACATTATCAGGAATCAGCCGATCGCTTTTTTCAACGATAATCCTCTGCAGTTTTCACAGGGGATCGAGCCGAAGGCACTTTTCTCCTATACATATATATACATGTAGGTGTGTATCATTGCATATTGCACTCATATACCGGATTAAAGAGTGATATTTGTATCTATCGGTGTGAGCAAGGCTTTGTTGTGAGCCAGTGACGTGCATTATCTTGCCATGAGCAGACACAATTACAGAATTATTTTCTTATCGCCGACACCTCACAGATGAGGGCATGGATGAAATTGTATAGAACTTCGGTGATGCAAGGAGATCTCAATGGAGACGTAGATGAAGACTGTATTTCGTTTCATTTATAGAGTCTTAGTCAAAGATGAGCCCGATTTCGCTTCAGCTGATCGCTTTCTATTCGTTTCTAGCCTGCATTTAAGCCCCCCCCCCCAAGTAACTCGATAAAATATCAATGAAACTCAGTAATCTTAAATAATGCCTTAAATGCCTAATCACAGCAAGAAATAAATCACAAAAGATTAACTATATTAAATCTTGTGAATCCCGAACACGTTTGCTGTTCTCTCGCAAGAGACCTATATAGGCTCCCGTGACAATTATCTTTCTAGCGAAACACAACGTCAGAATAAGGTCACAAATATGCGAATTATGAAGAATATTGCGAAATGTAAGGGCCAAAGGGTCGGAAGTGGTCTTTCACTTAAAAAGCAGGTGAACAAGACATTTTATTCAGCCTCTTTATGTTGGTAGAAGTAAAATAATATTTATTCACAATAACTATGAAGATGAATCCCTGTTTCAGTTGTGCCTTTTTCAAACACAAGCAGATTGCTGTCAAGTAGTTTTGGCGTCGACGGTTAACTTTATTTCTTGCATCACGCCATGTTTACCATGATTTATTTATCAAAATATTGATGGAACAGGAAAATTTGTTGATGGCAAATTTTTCAATTGGTGTTACAAAACAAAAATGATTTATTTGAACCTTTCCTGATGAAACATCTGCCAAAACATAAGCTTTTTCAAATTTAGTGCGGAATTAGCATTTGTGAATGATTGCTGATTAATGATCTGATGGGATAGGTCCTGAGAAAAAATTGTGCATTTACCGTAGAGAGAATTACTTAGGTTCATCATCCTCACTCTCAAGACATGCGGGTTTACATGGGATGTTGAGAAAACTTCATTTTGACACGATTTACATTTGCCGCCTAATGCATAAAGCGGTTAATGAATATAATGTCAAGTACGGCTTGTTAGCAAACTTCAGTAAATGAATTCTAAAACATCTATCGATCGGTAAGCCATCAAGCAGTCCATATTACCACATATAGTTATATAGCTCAGCTCTATATGAGGCCTGGTCAGATATGCACGTACATGAATTGACCAAATATCTGTCCTAGATATAGTACTGAAAAGGTGACTGACCCTGTTGTCATAAACGAGCGATTTGGAATCCACTTGTTGTTCAATTTGTACGGGAATGGGTAATGGTTCCGAGAATCTAGGCACTAGTTTCTGGAGCAGGTCGCGTGGCCGCCATAGGGCCTGTTCCTGATTATCGCGACAAACTGTCATTTGGCTCGTAATTCATCGCCGCTGGCAGCTGGGCCTCTACTGCATTATAGGGTAATAACTTTGTTGTGTCTAATGGAGGTATGAACAGATGGTGAGCTCCCAACACAATCTAGACATCATCGTCCCCGGTGAAGTATCACTTCCTAATTGCTGGCGTTTGATTCAGGAAGGCCTTGAAGGACACCATTTTGTGCACATGTGTTTGCGCATATGTCGCGATGGTAGCAAGATGTGTACACAATGTAGTATACATCGAAAGTGTGGTGCCAGAAAGACGTGACATGAAACACACATATCCTGTAGTGTTTCGCGCGATATTGTTACGATTAATGTGTATTTGTGGAACACATACTGTGTACTTTGACCCGATGGCTTTTAGAGGGCGGGATGGTGGTAAAGACTGAACTATAAGGTTCAGTCGCACTCGTTGTCTGTTTACTGAGTACAAACATGACGTCACCAAGTGCGGTGCAATCCGTATGTAGATCGACATATTAGGATATGAACCGGAAGTGGGCATTCGCCAGAAAACGGGATAAATTTCAGTATCAAACAAACAGTTCCAGCAACATGGAGATGGTCGTGGGTTTCCCCCCGGCTCTGTCCGGTTACTTCCCACCACAACGCTGGCCGCCGTCATATAAGCGAAATATTCTTGAGTACGGCGTAAAACACCAATGAAATAAATAAATAAAACAAACAAACAGTGACGGAGTAACGAATTTATTTCTACGAGCAGCCCCGAAATTAAAGAAATGTAGGCAATCTTACCCAGCGGATAATTGCGAGCCGTGTGCAATATACATATTACTAAAATAGAAATCACCTTTCAAACAATTTAGAGTGTGTAATCCAATATATCGGCTTATACGCGTTTAACCCCCGAATAGTATTTCTTCATTCTGTTTAGTTTCCAAATTAAAATTATTTGAACTTGTTTAAGATTTAAGAAATAATGACTCCTTATCTAGTTGTTCATTTTAGCACGGTAAATGTGGAAGGGTTGACTTTTTCCTCTTTACTGCAGACATCACAACGTATACGTAATGAGTGAAGCCATTATTTCTCGAATGAACTTTTTTTGTTTTTCCACCAACAGCCGACTGATGTATATTCAGAAATTGTCCTATTCGATGTCTTGCGCTTTTTTGTCTGTAAGCATGTTAATAAATATTTCCGAATTACGAAGATTATTTTTGCCTTATGCACGAAAGGTGTTGAGTATTACCATGTATGGATGTAGAAGAGAAACGCTTAAACGCTTAGATCTCATTCCATTCTGGGCGAAAACAAGTGCTAGGTCAAGAAGTCACAGAAAGATTAAACGTATGTAACCGATGATTACGTCATCCGATTGACACTTTCCAACAATTTTTACGTCAAGTGCATGTTCTTGAGTGACAACGCGCAAAACGGACGGCCCTAAAGTTGAATATTTACAAGTTCATGCATGTTGACAAAAAGGTTCAGCAAAACGCGATTTTCCCACCCAATTTGTCCTCATTTACTTGTATTTAAGCTTAAAACATGCATAACATGCATAATTCCGGGACATATATAAGTCACAATACAGAAATTCTCCAGTGTAGTAACTTTGGCTGTTAATTGTTTACGACAGCGTACAAATACCCCCTAAGAGGAAAAAAACAACACAGAGAAAAGTCAATGTGTTTACAACGTAACAAGCATACCCTTGTATGCTTTAAATGAATTTGTTAATGCAAGACGTCTATACAGTGTTACCATGGTAACAAAATGCTTATGTGCAAATGTGTACATCAACCATTGTCAGGACCCAGATGTCGCTTTTCTTCATAATCTTTCTGTGTGCTGCCATAATCAAGCACCGTTTATTAAAGGGCATTTCCTCGTTTCTTTTCTCACCGGAATATGGAACTGACACTTCTCCCATCGGGACTGCCTATATAGTAGAGTAATGGTTGCTCTCTTAAATATAATCACAATCATAATGAATTTAAAGTAGAAAATCCTCCGTTAAATCCGTTTCCTGAATGACGCTTGATTAGGTGTTCGTCGATGTAACGGATAATCCATTCCTATCTTCAGATCAGTTCGTTACACCGAACGGATTAATCCGTTAGATGAACGAAAATGTAGTCCGTCGTCACTCGGGGAACTGATAATTTTTAGGCTGCGTAATTCCATCGTCTGTACATGAAAACTGTAGAAGGCTGGGAAAAAAGTCGACTCGCTGTACTAAGGGTTAGGGACCTCTATAACAGAAGGGTCAGTGTGCTATCACAGCACAGTGAACCAGGAGCCTCTCACCAAGGTGATCCCGCCGTATCTAGGAAGATTTGCCAAAAACCTACCGATGGTCGTGGTTTTCTCCACGGCTCTGACTGGTTTCTCTCCACCACAATGCTAGCTCCTGTCGCATAAGTGAAGTATTCTTGAATAGGTCGCAAAACGCCAGTCAAATAAATGAGCTGGTTGACTTTAACTATCGTGACAAAATACCTTAAATATAGGGGTTACCAATGCAACCACGGGCAACCGGGCTAAAGTTGATTCACCCTACTATGAGGCGCCAGTGTATGGATCACCTCCCGTTAAACAGGGACATTACGCCATCGCCCTGCGGCCACAGTTTGGATTGTCAATAATTTCTTTTACATGTAGCTAAGGGTGCGGTATACGAATTCATAGCTTTTGGCCCCGTCAGAAATTTACTTGACCTACAGTAGTCAAGGCTGACAACACAGTTAGTCTAGGTTTTCGCCCAGCAGCTCATATCTCTGATATACTGCTGTTTTTATACATAGTTTGAGAATTTTGGTGAAAAATATCTACTTTTTGAAGGGTATGATATGGTGTAATGTAAAAAAATCCTAGTGGTCGTATAAGATAGAAAAGCCACGTTGTTGTATAAGACAGAAAAAAGTTACGTGTTTGTACAAGGCTGAAAAATGAAACATAGCTGTGTAAGACAGAAAACGGCCACATGGCTGTACAGTGTAAGACAGAAAGAGGAACATGGTTGTATAAGACAGAAAACGTCACGTGCATGCATTAGGCAGTTAAAAAATCTGGTGGTTGTATAAGACAGTAAACTCTACGTGGTTGCTTAAGACAGAAGATTTACACCTCGCGTTCGCTACATCACGTTAAACACAAATGAACGTCACCAGCAATTAGACTTTCCACCTTAACTATGAAAGGACTCGGCTTCGTCATTTCCTGGATTAATTACACTGCTATGTACGGTGTATATTGAATAAGGCATTCTTGACCCGAGTGTGAAGTTAATTATTTTGCACGTGATAAAATCAAATTAAATGGTCGAACAAACGCAATTTTCCCAAGAAATCGGTGATGTCATGTAGAAGGGCTGAAGCAGACAGTTGGGAAGTGCGAGATAGACTTGCCTCCGAATGAACCAGTCGTTCAAGGGTTTGCCCAGAGGCAGGGAAATTACTAGGACACAAATTACAGCCCTGTCTGCCTGGTAAGATTTCTGATGTTCCTGAAGTCGCTTCAACAATGTACGAGCTCACGCCGCTTTCTGGCCACACACCACAATTAATTTCCCATTTACTTACATGTTAACGTTTGGGGTCACAGCACTGTCCCTAAATCTACAAGCACTAAACCCTCTGGGCCACATGGTCCTTATCCCCTGAGAAAGGTCCAGTCAAATTCCTGATAGGGCATGACCGATGAAATTTTTCGCAAATTTGACAAACAGATGACAGGGGTCAAGCCCACCCAGTGACATATCAGTGAGCCCTGATTTATCACTACTTTTGCCTTGAGTGCATCCGCCTCCATTTCCTGAAAAACAGACAAATTTATACCTGGAATGAAACTTTGAAGCCTGTCCTAAGAAATGATATCACCCAACAAGCAGAAAAAATGAAAAAGGGCAGCCCGGGGGAGCAAAGGAAAATATCTCTAAAAATAGAAAGGAACTGGTTTCGTCCCTCCCAACACAGAAGCATAAGCTATAGTGAGTAGCCTTTCTGACCGTCCGCGAGCTAATGGCGCCGTATTGACAGACATCTCGTGAATCCCCGCGTGATGTGTACTTAATGAGAGGTGAAAACAGTTCTTTCTTTTTTTTCGCGAGAGCCAGTGTCGTTAGTCCCCAGGGCGAAAATGACTCGATGAGGCTTGGTATGTAAAAAAGAAATGCGGACTTATCGATCGGGCGAGGGAGAGTATAGTTGAACGATTTGGTGTAGGTTGTATGTGAAGAGATTCGGAACACACCCTTTATCATATAGTAATTATCCTCTGTCAGACCATTCGGCTATAGCTGTACTGTTATCATCATGTAACACAATAACCACGAAGAACCAGGCCATCTTGTCTTCCAACAAGACTAGAAAACATCTATTACCATCCGTCCCCTTTTGGAAACATTGTTCCCATCCTTATTTGCGCAGTCGTACGTATAGGCTACATGGATGCTGCTATTTTCTGCAAGACATAACCCTGGACGATGAAAGTGAAGGCCTACCCACGGCTTTGTTTTGAGAGCCATGAAGGAAAACACAGACCTGAATCATCACAGTGGCCTTATTATGCCCTTAGTAGAGCCATTCTCAAGTATCTGGTCTTCGACTTTCAAGACACAAAGCTTGCTATATATACTCTCCAGAAAAGGGTTTTTCATCAACGTCCACCAAGAACGCCCAGTTGTGACATGGTGTCACGACTCAGTGAGATTCCGGTACTTATTTTATGATTACATCACTCCGACTTTCTGAATGTGTAATCTAGCTAAAATGACAGCGTGTTAAATGAATTATCCACCTTTGAACAAAACTGATGATTAAAATTGAAAATCTTGATGTCCCTAAACTTGCCATGTGTAATCTCTCGAAAGAAGAAATGCACTGTTTAGAACAAGGTGATAACATTGGATGCCACAAACGTCCACACTGAACGTCTACTTGTAGCCTGATGTCATAGCTGAATGAGATTCGCACTAACGCCACCTTCTCCTGCTTTCGCTCTGCATGAAACAGACGCTGTAATATATATGTGTGTGATTTAATAGCTGGTCAATTTCTGACGTTCCCTGGATGTTTTACCGGATATTGATTCGTAATGGATCTATTATTTACAAACGGCAGTCTGCTGTGTATTAAAAACATTACCGAGCGAGTAACATGGGTATTGAAGCGCTCTTGCCTGAGATGTGATAACGGGCACGTGCTAATGGTATCACGCTTTCAGTCCATGTCACGGGATTATATCACATGATTTTCTCTATGAGACTTTTTTGCAGCTGGGAGTAGATTGCCGTTAAACAACTACTAAATTTATGGGGAACACCGCCCACTAAAACAAGTCGCTCCACGATGAGTAAGCTTTTGTTTCTGTCCGTTATACGTCAATGCTTCTGTACAGCTGAGTAAGCTTTTCTTCTTGTCTGTAATACGTTAATGTTCCTGTACAGCTGAGTAAGCTTTTCTTCTTTTCTGTAATACTTATATAATAATATTTCTGTACAGCTGTGCTTCTAAAGCAAAGAGGTGACTCATGAGCAGTAAATGTAACGACTCAGATTTAATGAGGTGTTTTTACAGAGCGAAATGTTTTCCCCATTATTCATGTACCAGACATTCTATAAAGGGTAACCACCGTCATATTACTATTTTTCGTTCGTTGTTTCTTTACCAGCCAAGTTAAACTCGGCATACCCGAGAACTTAAACCCCAGCTCAACTTATCTCTACTGGTGTGTCGGGTCGTAAGTGGTCGTGAATGCACAATAACGACGCCACTCAACTGGACTTGTAGACCTACCCCTTCCGTCACGAGTACATCTATCAATTTCAGGCTCGGCATACACGGTTGTTTGAGATACTGTTGCGTCCAATGCTAAGTGCTCGTGTACACTCAAAAAGCGACGAGACTCAACTGGAATTGTACCCCAGTCGATACTGTACGCTGGTCAACCTTAATGTGGTTTATCATCTGGTGGATAGACTTTTGTATTCTTTGCTGGCTGGCGGTTTAGTTTCAAGTATCCCCCCGACTTTACTTTGTGAATTGAGAGTTATCGGTTTCTTCTGCTTAATAACCAGCTGAGAGTTGTACCCCTTCTTTGTTAGGGGTTATCAAGCCCTCTTCCTCGCCGATTTTTACAGAGCGTAGACATAATTTTGGGCCTCAGCTTAAAGGCATAATTTTTACATCTTCATTTTGCCTTCGATCTTGGTCATACTGATATTTGCGATCAATGATTCGAAGCGCATTGCGGTATATCATTACGTATTGCTAGGATTTGTCATTTCTAACAATTTGTACACTTTTCTTTTCGCTTCAAAATGTGGACTATGTTGCGCTCTAAATGAAAAAGCGTCAAAGTGAACAGGATTCCGTCCTCCGGGCTTAGCAGGCTGGTGACGGTGACCTGCGTGAGGTACCCGCGGTTGATGGATGCTCAATCGAATCAGTCAACTTCTCTCGGAAGTCACTTGGAGACTTGAAGATTGTTATTAAGACTGTACGACCAGTTGTGTTGAATGGCGTCTTAAACTCTAGTGTATGCCGAGCTTTAAGTTGGAGGCCTTTGGCAATTAAAAAAAAGGGTCTTCTGGACTATCGAAAAGCCCGACACCATTTCCCCCATTTTTGTTTAAAAAAACAAACATCTGGGTGCCCTGCAGAAAGCTGCATGCTCCATTGTCTTGGCACATAATTACATCAATGTGAACGTTTGATCGATTTGTATATATGTGCTGTGTACACTGGCTGTCTGATAGGGATAATTTTAGCGTTCCTTGGTTGTGTCATGTTTAACACAAACGTAGATGTGGTCAAATGACAACTTGCTGATGTCTGATAACAGAAGACCATTATTAAAGGAAGGCTCAATTTTACATGCATACAATCCGCTGATTAGTACCAGAAATCTCTGTTTTCCAGAGACTTCAAGCATGACGTCAATAATTCGTCGTTTTAGCACTTGACACCCTTTTCATGCAGATGTTAATTGTGAACAGCAAATGTTAACTCGCACAAACAGGCAAGTTTCGAGTTCAAATTGTTTTGTTACTAAGGTAAAAAAAGTCCTGCAGTCCCATATGTGATCTGTCTGAAAGGAAAATCTGTCTGCCTGAAAAAGAGTTCCACAAGAAATTACTTACAGCAGACGAGCGCTGAGAAAAGACTGAGGAGTCGAGTGTTTTGATATCTAAAAGTGGTTGAAGGAAAGAGATGCCTAACATTCTCACAAGTCACATGGTACTGCAGGACTTTTTTTACCTTACCCACAAAAGGATACGACCAACAACCTTCCTTATTTGTGACGTCATGCTTGGGGCCTTTGTAAACAACAACTTCCTTAAATCTTTCTGTTGGACACTACGGGGTCTCAGAGGTGAAAAATGGGACACTGTCCTCTTTAAACGTCAGTCCGTCGTAGAAGGCAACAAAACCAGAGATCTCCTATGTGAGTCTGGTGAACTGAATGAGTCCGCATCGTTTATATTTAAAGAAAGTTATTTCCTTGATAGGGCTGTAAGGGGCTGTGTCCCTGGGTTTGACATCCTAGCTCGAGATGTAGCTCAAGACATTTTAAAACATATCTGGGGATATTGCATTCAAACAATAAATTTGTCTTTCTTTCTTATTCAGGGAACTAATGTTTGTAGGAGTTTTTAGCTAATATTAAAGACGTTTGTTTCTGTTCTGATTTTTTAATGTTATCATACTTTTATGAAAAGCCAAAAGACTTTCCTGGCTCTATAACATTTTCGCGATGTGATATGGTTAAAATACTGCGAAAGTGACGTAAAGCTATAATCATATTCATTCATACTTTCTGCGGAACATCGTTCGCCTAGAGCTTTTGGTGTGGTTATACCAACGCTTATATGAGGCTCCAACATATCACTGTAAAGTTGAACATTATTTAGGTCAAGGATGAGTCCGTCATTTCCTCAAACATGGACGGTTTTAGCAATGGTACTAGGAGGATGTAAGTTGTTCTTTTCAAACATTTACATGAAATTTTAGAATGAAACCCTAAGAGAAGTTATCGACAAGTGGTTGTATTTCGCCCGTTACGTGTGACAATTTCCCAACGATCCCATTATCGTCGCTGCTCTGGTTTTACTGTCTGTGTTTTATTTTTTAAATATACTGACGACCAAAGGAAACTATTCATGTAAAACTCAGTCATAGTCTCCCATGTTTGACATGATAACGTTTCCTCGAATGCATGATAACGTTTTCCCCGTTTGCAGGGATTTGAATTCAGCGTATTTTTCCTAATTATCGTTTTATGCACGGAATTATCATCCCTAAATTACTACATTGACCACACATGGTTCGTCATATATAACCTTAAATTCCTTCCCCGTTTATAGGTGCGAGGACACACGGATTCATAGCGTGATCATACAGTCTAATCTATTTAAGGGGAGTGGTTTCCAGAGAGATCTATAAAGGCACCGCATTACAAAAGGTCATGCAGATAAACGGTAACCAAGACAACCAAAGAGACAAAGGATATAAAATTACCGGTGACTATAACATCGATGAATATCTAAATACCTACATGCGAAGCCTGCACTAGAACTTGTGCATTTCTACCATATCCCTTGACATGTGACATTTCCAGATGTCCCTGTGATGAGAGGCAAGCCAACTCCCGCTGTGCCGGCTAAGGGGGCCACCCCTACTCCTTCCTCACTCCTTTCAGCCCCCCTCAAGGTAGACTGCATCTTCATGAGCATCTGCTTTATTGATTAGTTCAGCGGTGTTTCATAGCCAAACAATATCACTTTACCGTTTGTCGTTAATCAGAGCTATACGTTTTTCCCGGCTCAAAAGATCAGAAGATCAGATTCACAGAGATAGTTTGGAGAAGAAACTAGGATGAGGTAGGATAGAAAGGAAAGATAGGGTACTGTTATGATAGCTGCCGTTAAACCCTTATAAATGATGTACACACTGGAGGTTAGGCTGTAAAAGACTGGTCGAGAAAGATAGATATAAGATATATACACAATGCTCTGCGAGCAACGAGACGGTTTTCTTTCTTATCTATTAAAGACCATTGAGTCGTAATAGATTCGCCATGAACTATTATCTCCATAGGCAAATTAATTAGGTCCAATTTCTCCTAAAAGAGCGTACTAAGTTTGATCCCTGTCTAGAGTAACAACTCTATCCGGACTCAGAAACCAGTTAGCGTTTCAGGCAAGATAAAGCATTCGTTTTAATGTGCTCACTTCCATAGCAAGAAAACGCGTTGTGCAGGTTGAACCCCAGTTTTTCACATGGAATGTGGATATTAAATCCCGCTCTCTCCTTAGCGACAATACTCGATCCATGATGTTAGAGTGACCTTTCATGTAGGCTATATTCTGTTGGGAACCACTTAACCGAGGCTTAGGGCCGTATGTTCATCGTGTTGAGTATGATCGCAAGTTGCAATCATAGCACAACTGAAGTACATTAACGACACCACGTATACTTCAAAGGTCCACGATTTAACTACTGATTTTATTTACCCACTTAGAACAATCATTACGTCGTTTCGTCTCGATTGAAAATTGTTGATTGCTTCTCTTTGCTTGAATTTGTCCTCTTTTATATTTTATATACTTTCTTTCTTCGTGTTGTCGTTTTTGGAAGCTTGTCTTGCCATAAGTGACCCGGAAAGCCCAATTTGGTTGACGGCTGGCATACGAGTGTCGGTTTCGACGCCTAGTTTCCAACTGTATGTGCTTCCTAGTGGGGTTTCTAGGCGAAGAAGGAAAAAGATCTCAGTGCTCCAGACAAGCTTGGCGACTAGCCTGCAGCTCTACAGTCCACATCGCCTATTTATTTATTTATTTATTTCTTAAACTGGTGTTTACGCCGTACTCAAGAATATTTACATGATCGCTTATACGATGGCGCTCAGTATTATCGTTGGAGAAAACGGTCCTTTTTCGCAGTGCGGTTTGCAGTGTTGTAGTTCAAAATTTTAATCATATTTTAATTTTGTATAAGAACTATGTTTTCTGTTGTTTTTTTTTTTTTCAAATTTGAACTATTTCTTATTAACTGGTTTCAAAAGCGTTTGCTCTTTATTTCTTCTGATATTGGATGATAACATCCTTATGTCAACAGACCACTGTTTTCTGTATAACGTTTTCTCAACAGGATATGGTTGAAATACTGCGGATGTGACGTTAAGTCGTAATCATTCATTCACTTATCATACTTATTTAAATTGTGCTATAGTTACATTCGGGTGAAGCTGTCGGAACGCGCACAGGCGTAATACAGTTTATTGTTCCATGTTAGGATGACAGCAACTGTTGTCTTCAAAACAAGATTTTATTAGGTGTATTACCACAGCCATGTGCCATATGTTTATTTTTGTTTATAAAACACGTTGACCCATGGATGTGTCAGATGGCGTCATACCTTGTCAGTTATTATCTTAAAAGAGCAAAATTTCTTCTCAGAAATCAGATGGTCGTGATGTATTGACTAATGGCACATTTTTAGCAAGCTTTATATAGCAGTCATGTTATTTTATTATGTGTCAGCTGACGTCACACCGTGTCAGTTATTATCTAAAAAGAGCGAAATTTATTCACAGATATCAGATGGTCGTGATGTATTGACTAAAGGCACATTTTTAGCAAGCTTGCCGTTTTATATAACCACCATGTTATTTTATTGCCTCCATCTGTTATTTCTTATTTTTAGTGAAACATTTCTCTCTTGAAGATTGTCGCATTTTCACGGAAGCGCATGTTTTACCACCCACATATATGACAATATGTATAGCCATACAGTTAACACAAGGGTCATATATATATATATATATATATATATATATATATATATAGATCTGTCGGATCAATATCCGGTCAGAAAACACACGCACGTTCTAGGCTGGAAGTAGACCACATGGCAGAACCGCAAGTGAATGGTTTTTAGTCAATGCCGGCATGGTTTTGTTCTCTCGGCCAGTCGAGGTTTTGTCCTCTCGGCCAGTCGAGGTTTTGTCCTCTCGGTCAGTAGAGGTTTTGTCCTCTCGGTCAGTCGAGGTTTTGTCCTCTCGGTCAGTAGAGGTTTTGAGTTATGATCGGTAAGACCGCTATCCAGTGTAAACATGTGACTCAAAAAAGCACGCTTTGGGCCACTCCGACCCACGAGGTTTTGGCTTGACATGAACATAGGTGCTTAAATAAATAATGAACGACTTCTTGAGACGAATAGATAGGCTTAACCGGAAGTCAGTTTTAATGGGACCACTCGAAGAAGAATGCTTTTTTTAACTCGCCTATTTAGGGTTATCACTAAACATGTGCATGCTTAGAGGGATGAATTAATGTACTGCTCTCGGGAACGGATAGAAAGGGGCACAATCCATCATCCAGACCCTGATTCCCAGTGAGGTTTTCAAAGAGCACTCCGGAATAATGAAAGACGTTATTGTATAGTCTCATTTCCTCCACTGGCTGCTTTATTTCCTTGTCAGTGTACCGACTTTCCATTTCAAGTCTGGTTGTACTTTCGCCTTTACGTTTATGTCATGTAAGTATGAATCCACCCGATGCTGGGACCAACATGCGTTCCACCATCTGAGCATAGTTGCGTCGTGAGCTAGCATTTAAAATCTCGAGCTTACGACTTTATCATCGGTAATCTTGGAATTATCTGCTTTGGCGCACAGCATAGGAGCAATGTCCAGTATGAGTCGAACCAGTGTCAGAATAACCTGGTGCTTTTAGGAAGCCTTTTAGGAAAGCAACACTCCACAGAGAAAACTGGATAATTGTTTTAATAAAACTGCAGATTTTTTTCTGGGCTCTTAGGATCCTGCATGTTTAGTGAGGGCACACCGAAGCCAGAATGATCTCCACGTGGTTCTTCACGCAACGGCACGAATTGTGACGTCATGTATTATGTCATGTTCTTTCAATTCACTGGATTAAATGCAGTCAAATGTGTTAATTGTATAAGGTTGGATTTATAGACCATATTGCCGATGTGTAAAGCGCAGCTTTTGTTAAGCTTTTTTTCAGGTTAGGATAATTTTCCTGTGCACTTTGCTCCACCAATGTTTTCCTGTGCACGGAAGAAAAACAAATCTGATATATTTACCTCTTTTACGGAAAGGGAAAATTGGGTTTGACGTCATAGGTGACATGCACGTATGGTCCATAAAACATCTGACTCCGAATACCCATTATGGCTGACAGCTCGTATACGAAAGTCGGTTTCGGCGCCTCGGTCCAGTTTTTTTCACAGAGGATAAATTCTACTAAAAATAACTTTCTTCATTTTAAGATGTGCTGTTTTTAATGGTTTTTCCATACCTGAGCTTACTTGATTTTTGTGTGACGAGAGAACAAAACCCCGACTGACCGAGAGAACAAAAACTTTCTTCTTCGAATCACATATTTAATACCGAAAATCGGCCATAAGTTATAACCCCAACTGGCCGAGTGAACAAAAGCGTTTTTCTTCGAATCACCAGAACTAGTAATTACTATCTCTGTGTCGGGTTGCATATAGGCCATTAGTCAGAAATCATAACCCCCTACTGGCCAAGTGAATAAAAGCCCTCTTGTTCGAATCACCTAGGTAATTTTGGATATCGGCCATATGTCATAAGTCATAACTTCAACTGGCCGAGCGAAAAAATGCGTTCTCCTTCGATTCACCTAAATTGAATTAATACAAGACATCGTTCAAATTTATAACACCATAATTTATAAGTGTTCTTCTTCGAATAATTAGAAGTGGTAATGACTGTCGCCGTGGTGCGTTTAAGTTTAAACCTGTAACTATCTCTAACTGTCTTGTCTGTACTTTGTTGCTGGAAGGATGGATGTGTATTATAGTCTTTGGGGGTATCCATACGTGAACACAGCATACATCACGTGCTGACCACCTGAACTTGATCAGAGGTCGGGAGTTCGAATCCATATCTTGTTGGGTTGTTTGTGTCTTTACGTCTAAAGATTGGGTATACCTAAGTGAGATGTGGCGGTTTTTCCAACGCACGTTTCGTATCAGCTGCACCAATTAAACTGACACTCACCATAGAAGTAAAATGTATTTAAATAATCCATAGAGTACAAAGAAGAGGTATCAACACAAAGGAAGAATTCAATCCCAAGAACACACCCGATCAAACACAGGAAATTTACATATTCCTCCGCTCTCACAGTTCCAGCGGCCTTGGTGACGATAAGCGTCAAGCGACGCTCAAGTAGACGTTTGTGCAATCGATCGTTTTTTCAAGGCCACTTGTCCTCGCCCAATAAAGGCGGAGATATCTTTGCGTATTGGAAAGTACATCAGTAACTTGCCAATGGTCGGTGGTTTACGCGGGACGCTCCCAGTTTCTTACCCACACAACTCATCGCCATCGTAAAAGATGAAAAGTGTATGAAGGGTGAAACAACTATCAAATGAATAGATAAATAATGCCAGCGATATTAGACAAATCATTTTGTCAAAGAGGGTCAAGCGTATAGGTGGGATTTAATCAAAAGCCGACGATTCAAATCCCTGCAAATATAATATTTTTCTACATTTTTCATATTTACAGTTTTTAAAACAGTTCAACACAAGAGTGTATATGTGTTTGTAATAAAGCCAGGACTTTTAATATCGTTATAGATGTTATAGCCAGCAGAAAAAGTTTATTCTGATCAATTCACTGTAGTCCTCATTCTCGACTGAAACGAGCTATGTCCCAGAACATACCACATGTATACTACCTATACCTTAATACTTCACACCATTAAGTGCAAACGATTTTTTGGGGACGACACTTCCTTCAGAGTTAAAATATCAGCTTTGTGTTATTATTTTAAAGGCAGCTCCTTTATCGTGATATGAACCAAAAACTACGATTGCTTTCCGCGAGTTGGATATATAACAGACAACGTGGAAGACCGTGAGTTGTCCGGATTTGCCATTTCTTTACAAATTAGCTTTATCTTACATGCATAATATTAACATGATACAAAGTAATTTTAAAATTTTGTGATATAGTTCGGGAAGATATGTCACGAGGGCACTGCATGTCAACAGCTACTGTTGTGAACGGCATTAAAATGGCCTTGTGTCAGAACCAACTAATAATGGCTCGTTTGCGGTTTTCGGCAAACGCATGTCGATCGCATGTCTGCCACAGGACGCCGCGTCAAAAGTCCACTTCGTCGCATCTTCTCCTTTATCTGTAAAAGGACATAAAGTAGTGAACTAGTTGCACGTTAATCATGCCAACTGGGTTACCATATTGTTACTAAATAAATCCTAGACCTAGTTTGTAAACCGCCAATTGCCAAAATCAAATCTAACTTTCCTTTTTTCAGGAGATTTCATCGGACGCTAAATTGATTGGAATGGGCGGAGTCTGTGTTACTGACTTTCCTTACAATCAATGGAAGCAGAAGGCGTGGTTTAGAGCAGCTGTTGTCATCGCCTCGCTTTCATCCAAATACATGAGTCACTTAATTCCCGGATACCGAAATTTGGAGCAGTCGTTCGATACAGACTATATTGGTAAGATGGAAAACTGTAATTAAAACTGTCCTGCATGGTGAGATGAGAAATTATATTCACGGCTGTGTTAGTAAGTTCAGAAATAAGAGAAATATCTCAAGACCAGTTATATTCTTCACACGAGCAGCGTAAGTTGCTAAATATATGTATAATTTTGTATGTTAATGTATGACCGTTTGTCCACTATCACACTGCTCTGAGTTTTGTCTGCTGTAGTCTTTCATATTAGTAACACTATGGTATGCACTGAATTAACAATGTATTCTACAAAGCAGCATTTGTATGTCAGGACAAAACATGGTCAGGGCAGGGTCCTTAACATTCACGTTTGGGGAGATTTCTCTTCATAGGCCACGACTCGCTCAGAACGATGATTTACGTGTGGCGATCTAATCTGGAATTTGTTGAGATCTACAAATTATATGGGATGGTCTGGGAATATGAAAGACCACAAGCCCAGAGCAAAGTCAGAGCAGTAAAAACAGTATAAATTTGGCAAATGTTCACACGTTTACGGTGAAATCCGGTCAGTGTATTCAATGTGATGGCAACACAGCATTTTGAGTAATTCTATTCCCGTTAATATACCCGTTAACTGCAGTATTTTTGACCCATTTCTGCTGAAGCTAAGGCGCTAGAAGAGGCGAAAATTGCTACTTCTTTACCACTTACATGAACAGTTAGAATAAAACACTAACTGAGGTCAGCTGACAAGAGTCTGTATTCCACCGGTAAAGTGTGACCATTTGCCAGCTATCACACTCTTGTCACTGCTCTGGTTTTGCTCTCTATGCTGTAGTCTTTTATACTTGTGAGTCTACCTCGTACTATTATTAAACGGTTTCTGCCCTTGCTTTAACAGGAGCAACTTATACCGCCCCTAGCACTACGGCTTCTGCAGAATTAGGTAAACAATGCAATATATTGGAGGTCATTGGTCTAAACGTCCTCAAAATACGATGTTTCTTAATAAACAGTTACACGAAAACAACGCAAGGGAACCAGATTTTAAGGTTGCTTAGTCCACCAGGAGAATCCTGGTTTATGTATGAACAAAATATAAAAGACTACAGCATGACGAGTAAAGCCAGAACTGGGTTGACAGCGTGATAGTTTGCAAAAGGTTCCCCCACAACCGGTAAAATCCGGACACTACTTAATTTACCTCGGCTTTGGTGTTAACTGTCCATGTCGACGCTTTCATTGGAGGCACTTACACCGCCCCTAGCATGGCCTCAGCGGAATTTGGTATAAAAATGCAATTGATTCGAGTTCCAAATCTAGAATTACTCAAAACAGTACATTTATGCAAAGACTACACCACAGGGAATGAAAGCATAAGAGCGACGACAGTGTGATTGTTGGCAAATGGTCACACGTTGCCAATTGAAAACTGACCTCTTATCAGTTTACTTCATTTATGGGTTCTATTCAAACTGTTCATGTAACTGATACCTACAACCTCATTATAACGCAATGTCTCTAGCAGAATTAAACAAAAATTGCAGTGATGTTATTGGCAATATATTTATTTATTTATTTATTTATTTGATTGGTACTTTACGCCGTGCTCAAGAATATTTCACTTATACGACGACGGCCAGTATTATGGTGGGAGGAAACCGGGCAGAGCCCTGGTGAAACCCACGACCATCCGCAGGTTGCTGGCAGACCTTCCCACGTACGGCCGGAGAGGAAGGGCAATGTATTAGATGTCGCTGGTCTAGAACTTCGCAAAGTATATACTGCAGACATAAAGTATAAAATAGTACAGCATAGGGAGTTTGATCAGAACGGGGACAACAATGGTCACACGTTACTTGGTTACTCTGTTATTCTGGTGTCAGTTTATCTCATGGCTTTCTTCCAACGGTTGATATAGAGAAACGCAATCATTCCTCCACCACCGTCACGTGACAAGTTTTTGTGCATTTCGTCTGAACTGTCCCAGTGGCTGTTACAATAGATTTAATCCACGAACCCACATACACACTTCTTCAAAATGCCTGTAGAACACAGATAATCCAACAATTGATTCCTTTGCGTGATACTCAGGTGTGCATAAATCGCCTGAGCGTTTGAAGCACCCACCTCACACCCACAAACTTCCGTTTCCAACTCCCTCCAAAGGGAATCTTCATTTTTCCGTATTTAACCGTATGCAAACAGGCAACAGTTTTACATAAATCTAGGCCCCGTAATGAATCTGGAAAATTGAAAGACTAAACAATTCCTGTAAACCTGGCAGTCTTCCGATGAGCTCATGCCGTTGGCATCTACCCACGCGATTTGCTTGTTGGTGTAAATAAGACATGGATGATTCCCACGTCGCTTGCCACATTCGATTCCAGATTAAATATTTCTGCGTAGATGCACAGCAGTTGATGGCTGGAGTCGTGCATTCATTTCCGATAATTGTATCCCACATGAAACACGGCGCTAAAGATTCGTGAAGGCGGCATTGTTATTAGTCGATGCTGAAAATATTACAGTTTTCTGCAGGTTTAAAAATAGAACATATTTTATTATGCCGAATTCTTTGTTTGGAGACAAAGAATAATGTCTGGATTTTCTTTTATGGTTGCGTTAAAAATAATTCAAATTTGTCACACGTCAGAAACTATTTCTTTTCTCAGGAAGCCCCTTTGGAGGCCCAAGGAATAAAATGTGCACAACCCTTACATGCCGAACTTAGTGCCCTTTGGAAGGATTTATGACTCCATCACTGCGGATGCAGTTTTTTTATATTCAACCCTGTTAGTGCTTTCTCGGTTATCTGGTGGCATGGGTCACACTTGTGTGTAAAGTGGGTACAGTAGTTCTGCCAGAATGTCTCCCGGCAAAATTCTCGGTCAGGCTAGCGGACTATTCTAAATAAATGATTTTTTTATATATAACCCCATTGAAATAAATAGATATATTTATTATAAATATAAATATATCAACAGTGATCATGTGAACTGTTACTCCTACTGGGCCGACATTTGTGTGATGGGTTGGGTCATAGACTGTAAAAATGGTTCTTGTTGTTGCCTGGCTTGGCGTTCAGCACTAAGAGGTTAGAGCAAGGAAGCAGGACTGGTCGGCCTTGTGTCAGTATAATGTGACTGGGTGTGGTGTCAGGTCTGATGTCTGCGCCATGACGCTCCAACGGCTGCAGAACTGTGGCGTCATAGACTTACAATGTCACACAAAGAAACAGTATATATGTATTCTAAGGAAACCTCGGCGTTATGTAACTGACAAATTATTAAGTACGACATAAAATCAGCCCATACATACATACATACAAACACGCATACATACGTTTGTGTGGTCGCTTACATGCTCTAACTTTCTATCCTTGTCTTCCACCAATATGGTGTGGATATCTGTAGAGTTCACCCGTGGAACAGTTCGTTAGTAACTTGCCAAAAGTCGGTGGTTTACACAGGTCTCACAATAAATAGATAAATGAATAATAAATATTGGTGGAAAGCTCTTGAGCACGACGTTAAACACCACACGGTCTACCAGCCAGTCAATGAATCAGTCAGTGTACAGGTTTTGCTGTTGCAGGTGCTTTTCGCTTCAATCTCTGGAGGTTTGGCGAGTGGATCGAGGTGATCGTGGACGATAACTTGCCAGTCCTGGACGAAGAGCTGGCCTATTGTGGAACGCTCGGCTCACCGCCTGAATTCTGGGCACCACTCTTGGAGAAAGCCTATGCCAAGTGAGTTCACACAGGAATTTATTGTTATGTTGTGTTTATGCATGCAAACAGTATTTGAGAATTTTCAAAATTTCAGATATATAGTTGCACATCGTTGGACTTGCATTATTGTTGAAAAAAGTGGTCAAACCACTCGGCCTGTTCTCGTGAATGACCGGACCTCGAATTTGAAACACCGTTTTTAGTGGTGTTATATTTTAATGATTTTAACTAGGTAATTAAGGAACATTTCACTGCAAAAAGGCGATTCGGGTCCAAGTCGAACTGAGCATTTTTCTCTTGTATTCGTTGAGTAATACGCCACCAGTGTGCCCACAAATCATCATCGTAAATGCAGGAATGAACAATATATCACATAACTTAGTCCAGCTCAGGCTGGCTACCCCTCCAGCCATATGTCAATAACCAGCAAACGGTAAATTTCCCCTCAGGCTTTGCCCGGTTTCATCCCTGCATACAGGTTGCCCTGATGTCAATGCAAAATTGTTCACTACGGCGTAAAACCCCCAATCAAATAAATAAATAAATGGTGTAATGATTCGATTCTGCTTTGTCCTCACAGGTGTTGCAAAACGTACGAAGCCATCGAGGTGGGCAAGACTCTGGACGCTCTGACTGATCTCACAGGCGCTATTTGCGAACACTTCACCCCGGATATCACTCCGCCTGAGAACTTCTTCCACCTTTTGTACAAATCCAGCGTAAACCGGTCGTTTATGGTCTGCTGGAGGAACGAGAAACGTCTGACGTCCACAGGATTCGATTACGAAGCCGACAAGTCGCAGGTACATGTATGCTGGTTGGAGATTGCTCTGTTTTCTACTGTTATAATTTATTGGTTATGTTTTTATGACTATGTTTTATTTATTTATTTATTTGATTGGTGTTTTACGCTGTACTCTAGAGTACTTCACTTATACGACGGAGACCAGCATTATGGTGGGGGAGGAAAGCCACTAACTTTTAATTAGACCTGACAAACATTGCCTCTTCAGAACTGGGAACATAATCTGCCTCAATGATTCCGATCCAGGCATTGTACCATTTTGGTCTTTTCTGTGGTAAGTCACAATTTCTGCATTGTATTACTTTAAACCGAAGACAGCTCATGTTGGCTTCCTCTCCGGTCGCACGTGGGCTTGTCTGCTAGTAACCTGCAAATGGTTGTGGGTTTTCTCTGCGCTCTGCCCAGTTTCCTCCTACCACAATGCTTGCGGTTATCATATGAGTGAAAATAGTGGAAGATGTCAAGCACTTCAGTGTAACACAGAGAATGGTGTGTGTGTGTTTTTTTTTTCTCAGCTCGGAACAAGTCGGCAATGTTCTTTTTGCTTCATATTTCGGTGTTTGAATATAGCACTAATACTAGTATTGCAAACTTGATATACCTCTGATATAAGTTCTAAATTTCACGGTGAAACGTACTTTGGAACAAAATGTCGCTGGACGAGGATTGAAAAAAGTCGAATAAATCACAGGTATATATATATTTTAATAAAGGTTGGAGCCTAACAATATTAAAAAGGCCTTACACAATGCCAAAAACAAGAACCCGTAAAGAAACAATTGAATGGCTAAACAAATAAGCATGAATGACAAAGTGAATAATATAAAAAACACTATAAATAACACTAAACACTATAACAAATACAGCGTCTGAAATTCAAAGTAATACAACAATGGGGAAATAACAAACGAGTGGCGCTGAAACCTATGTGTTTCAAAATGGGAACAATAAAAAACAATGTTATTCATGGCAAATTCTCTTTAAAAATCTTAAGACTTTGCAGAGTTTGCTGTTTGGTATTTCGTTGCGTCAATTTTTGGCTTAAACATGCAAGCAAAAAAGTATTACCTGTTGTTTCCTAGATTTTGATTTTTGTGAGAGGAGGTGTATCAGGTTAGGAGATTCCAAAAGGGATACAGAGTATATCAGTAACACCAATTTTAATTTGTCCTTTTAGACTCAAAAGGTCATAAAGGTCATATCAGTAAATGAATTTTAAATTTTCCACTGTTTAGGCTCAAAAGCATTGATGAAGGCATATAAGAAATATGAATTTTGAAGCTTTAGGCTTGAACAGGTAACAAAGTCCATATCTGTAAACTTGACTTCAAACTTGCAATTTTTAAGCCCTAAATTTAAAAATAAATGGCATATCAGCAAAATGAATTTAAATTTTCCATTTTAGACTCCAAAAGATGAAAAAGGAGACAAGTCGGAAAAATATCTGCATATGATAACAGCCACAAGTAAGGTAAGCTATTAAAGGTGAGGTCAATTTGACAAAATGTGTGAAAACTTGATGGCCACCTGACGATCAAGTGGTGTTCTCATGCTTTGCTCTAAAAGTACTTCAACCTGTAATCTTGATGTATAAAACGCCCTTGGTGTGTGAAGGTTAGTGTGTTATATACGTAGTTATAAGCCATTCTTCATTGCGAACATAAGCCACATTTTCAGTTGACGAATTGATAAGACGTGTCCGTGGATTTACCAAAATGTCAACGTTTCACTGATGTGTCTTTTCTTATTTCAAGAGTCTAAACAAAAAATATAGACTATGGTGCTGGTGGGGGTGCAAGTTGTTCCTTCTGAAACACTTACATGGACAATTAGTATGCAACCATAAATGACGTAAACTGACAAGAGGGCGGTAAGGTGTGACCAGTTACCAGCTATCACAACTAAAACTTACCACTCTTCATTGATCCTAATTCACGATGAAGAGGAGGTCTCCATTTTTCAATTTGCCCATTTACCGATGTTTCAGTTAACTACTGCGTGGATTTTTACGGCTTCTTGATTTATTGATTTACTAATATGCGTCGAGATGTTGACGTGCTCGAAGTGACAAACCTCTTGACATACAGTCGCAGCCGAAACAGCGAGGGCTGGATTCGAACACGCGTCCACATTGATCCAGTCGTCAGAAGATCACAACTAGCGAGCCAGCGCTTGGACTATCTAACCTATGGGGGTGGGTGGGGGCTGGGGTGCCACTGGTAGCTGGGAAATTGTGTACATGCCACTAAGCTTTGTATTCAGAGTTACGCCTGTTACCTGATGGATACATGAATGTTCCATACACAAAGTGACATCCAGGCTTAGTTTCAAAATGTATTTGCCGATGTATGTGAAAGTGATCTCCCCTTGGATGTTCGCTGGTGTTTCAACTTGACCAAATGTGTATCAAAAAGAGACATATGCCATAGTTCTCCAGCTCAGAAATATTGACTTTGGGGTTTTTTTCTTGAGCTTCGTTTCAGAGCTACTAACTGTTTATAATTAGCACATTTTATCAACTTCACAGAAATGAATGGTTTGGCAGTCAAACATTTTGTGTGATGGCTGTCATCCTGTCATCATGTATCTTATAACTGTATTTCAGTTCCCCACGACAGACGGTAGATTCATCGAGATGGTTCGCCTGAAATGTGTCTTCAAGCAAGAGCCAAAATGGCACGGCAAGTTCTCCGACAGGTAAAATGTCCGAAACTAACAGTACTGATCTATATCATGTGTCCGTACTAATACTGAAAGCTCCTCCATTACAATGCATGGTGAATCTCGCTCATGATTATTTACAGTGAGAATGCTAATTGTTTCTAATTCGTTTAATCAAAATGCTACTTGTAATTATTTGCATACATAATACTGTTGGAGTTGTTTCTCATGGAAAGAATGCGGTTGGATTTGTTTCGAGACAGAAAACTTTGGGATATTGTTCTTAAACTGAATACTTATAATTGTTGTTACACAGAATACTTTTGAAATTGTCTCTGAAGAGAATAATTGTTGTAGTTGTTTTTAATTGATGTTTAACCGCATACTCGAGAATTGTTCAGTGAGATTTCCCACAATTCACACGTATGACGGTGAGAATATTGGTGGAACGTTAGATTGTCCAAACATTCACATAGGCCTTAAAGACGGCTTATTGTCACTAACACAAACCCACGGACTTCAAAGCTGGGGAATGAAAGCCAGTTAGTCGCTTCGAGTTGCGCGTAATTGCGCATGAACAGAACGCGTCATGCGGGGGATAAGCATAAACATGTGGTTATTCATGCTTACATTCTGACATTACAGCCTCCGACGTCAGTCCAGTGTTGAGCTCAGTTCTAATTTTTTCTCTGTTTTTCAAGTGTCTCAATTTAAACTGTCCTATAGCTCACGTATAATCTCAAACGTCACAAAGACTCGAATAAAATGCACGAAATGGGCTGGATTGTGTGAAACTGTCTAGAGTTACAATGCTTTCACATAGCATTTATCTACCAGTGAAGGAATCCCGATCATGCGCACTCGAAACTTTTATCTGGCCAATACACAACTTCTTCCGCGATCCTTCTTACGCTAAAGCCAAGGCCGTACCAACGAGGGCGACCAATATAATTACTGAAAGCTGCAACATGCAAAGCAATTGCCCTCTATCTCTTCCCTCGTAAGAAATCGAAAACAAAGAAACCAGATTATAGTGTTGTACATTTTACCATGTACTTCCAGTGACACCATATCGTGGGACTCCCTGAACAAAGAGTTTGCCGACAAATACAAGCCTCTGACTCATAAGGACGAGGACGAATTCTGGATCTGCCTGGAAGATTTTCAGTGTAACTTCGGGGGCCTGGTAATCTGCAGCAGCCCAGATGCGTTCCGCAGTCAGGGGTTCAACATGGAGAGGAAGTATTCCCTGCAAAAGCACTCTGCGGCGAGGAAGACCTGCCATTCACTGCCCTACTCCGCCGGTAAGATCAATCGACCAACGCGTCACTCCACAGAGGACATGTTTTCTCACGCGCCCGAGGGAAACGTAAGGTCCTCGATGGAAAAATATCGACTGACAAGTAAAGAGGAAGTCAATCCCAAAACAGCGCGAGCCATTCGTGTGCAGGAAACGTATAACACTGTCAAGGTGGACAATTCCAATCCTAAAGGCATTGCTGCGGATGACCCCAATGGCAAAGAATCTAGTCCGACTTTCTTCACAACCAAATATATCAAGAAAGGATCGCTACGAAAACAGTTGGCTGGACATAAAAGTCGTGCACGAAAACTGCCTGGCAACGAACCGGGTTTGCAAAAGACAGTCTCTCTGCCTATCAAAGGGGTTAGCTCCCTTGACAAAGACCTCGATGCAGAAGCTGATGGGAAGCTGTCCGTGGAGGACACGTATAGTACCTCAGATATTTACATCACTGTCCAGGCCAGCCGGTCACGTGAGAACTCTATCGGCAGGCCTCGATCCGCACCTGCGCCTTCACACATCCCACGTGCTCAGTCCACAGGCTCCATCAGCAGCCTTACGCAGAGTACCTTCCTGGCCACCAGGGCAGACCACTTCCGGTCACATGGGTCCTGGCATCAGGTGGTTTGTGTCAAAGGAACGTTACTCCGTAAGATACTCGGACAGTTTTCTTTTCTAAGTTTTTATTATTATTTACACGGAGGGTTGACCTCTCATCTGCTATAGATGGTTCTCACTCGCGGCCATGTTGGATCTATAGTTAATAATCGCATGCTACATTCCACATGGGGAAATGCAAACTAAAGAAGATGCCATGAAATTCTTTTGTAACAGATCCAGTATGACGGCCAGTGTAACTCATCTAGTACTTGTTTTAGAAATGTTCACTCATACTGAGTTCTTTTAGATATAGGGCCTCAATGACCGAGGTGGTAAGCGCATTAGGGCAGAGCAATGACCCAGGACCGTTTCGGTGCATTCCTCACCGATCATACGTGGGAAGATCTGACAGCAAATGGCGGATGCTCGTGGGACTCCCCTGGGCTCTGTCCCGTTTCCTCCCACCACACTGCTGGTCGCCATGGAATATGTGAAATAATCTTGAGTAGGGCATAAAGCCCCAGTCAAAAAATATATAAATCTTTCCGTGTTAATTGTTTTTCGAAATACTCCGGGGGCCCAGATCGTAGAACACCCATGGTTAGTAAATGGAAGACCCGTCTTAGCAGCCTAAAAAGCCCTTTTAGCTACAAAGAGATATCGGCTGGCACTCGGCAAAGTCATATATTCAGAGTTTGGTTCGTCGAGTATCATCATATTGTGGTCAGACCGTACACCGTGTTAGACATTGCCCTCGTGACATATTCATTGACGGTTACTTACAAAGTGAACTCAGTAAGCTTATTTCCTCCTTTTGGAATTTGGCCTTTGAACTGGGCCAAAGTTTGCTGGCTTTTCCTCTGTATCTCTCGTCGAATGAACATGTCAGTATAAAGGTTACAAAACCGTTACGTCAATTTTTTGCCCTTGCTTTCACCTACAGGCGAAGATTCTGTAAACGCTATTGTAATCGCTGATATTAAGATATATGCGCTCAGAGCGGACATTTTGTTCCCCACGTCCATTCATCTACACACTGATTATAAGTTTCATAATGTCCACAATAGAATTCAAAACTTTTCTGATAAATGCATTTAACTTTCCTAAAAATGGACTTTAAACAAATGTGAAAGTATTTTTACTTACCCTTGGTATGCGTTTCAGTTGATGAACCTTACTTCGCTTTTTACCTTTCACCTAAAGTGATCAAGAGATTGGTTAGTTCGTTATTCTGAAATAAAGCGAAAGGACTTCATCCGTCAAAATACTATACTTTAATTTTCACCTTCAATTTCCGATTTTTTAACTCCACAGGAGAGTCCGGTTCACCAAGAGTTCTTGTCGACTCCAAGAACTTTGGCACGCGCGTTCTGTTGACGATCGCAAAACCCGATCCTGTCAACGAAAACATCGCTCCGGATTTCGAGGGTCGCAGCCACGTGGTTATCTCCCTTACTCAGGACTACCGGAGAGGGTCCAGTATTTCCGGCATTCTCATGGCTCACATAGGCTTCTATGTGTACAAGGTAATTCGTGCACATTTTGAATATGACCCATTGACATTTTACAGATTGACGTCGCTGCTCTGTTGTTTCTCCCTATGTTGTAGTCTTCTGTATTGTGTTTCTGCATAAACCGGGATTCTGCTGGTGAAATAACCATCTCCCAGTCTTGTTTCCCTTCGTTTTGTTATTACCTGCTTGTTTTGTTCATTTATTTCTGCATTTCATTTACATCTGCATCTTAAATAATTCTAGATCCAATGACGTCTAATACGGTTCAGTCAATTCCACTGTATTTTGTGTTATATACGTAAATCTCTCCAGCCATGGTGTTATGCCGTGCGTGTACGTGCAGAGTTACGCCTTTAACATTTACGTGAACAGTCATATTAAACCCCTGAAGGAGGTAAGCTGACAAATGTATGGATTTCACCGATTGCCTTTGATCATTTGCCAACCATCACACCGCCGTCAGTGCTCTGGATTTACTGTCCATGCTTCATAATGTAAAATAGTGAAACCAGAAGACAGTGTGATAATTGACAAAGTCATACGTAACCTCTCAATTTACCCAAGGGATTTATTGTAACTGTAAATGCTTACGCAGTAGCACCTTACACGCCATCCAGCGCCATGAGCCAAGCAAAATTACGTAAATATATGCAATGATGTTAATGGCAGTTTATTATTTATACATCAGTGAAATTTTAGTATTTCTTTCACTGATAAAAGTGTTATTTTCACTGCAGTGAAATGTGACATTCTGATATTTCACACCCAGACGTCATGACGTCAAAAAAGAAACATTTTATTTTGTAAAGTTTCAATCTGATCTCAGCGGAGTGACGTCATAATGGAGGTTTAATCAACTGCTTCATTCTCACGTCATGCAAGAAGACACGACGTCACGCTCGGGGCATATCTGTGACAGCCCAAGGCTGGAAAAAAATGCCGAAAACTCTTTAAAGTACACAAAATCGTGGCACTGTTAGGGTGTAAATAATAAATAGAATATTGCACATTGAAAGCTGAAAACCATACACGTGAGAGGTGGAAATGATGGCCCACTCGACGCTTCGTGTCTCGTGGATCATCATTTCCACCTCTCCCTCGAACAATATTTATGGAATTCAACATTGAATGTGCAATATTCACTATTTATTACGCCATGCGGGTGGGGGTGGGGGTGGGGGGAGGGGCTCCGTGATTCATTCGGCTCGCGCTAGCAAAGCGCATTGACCTAGAAACCTCCCACCAATGCGGTCGTTGTGAGTTCAAGTCCAGCTCATGCTGGCTTCCTCTCCGGCTGCAGCTGGAAAGGTCTGCCAGTCGTGTAAGTGAAATATTCTTGAGTGCGGCGTAAAACACCAATGAAATAAATAAATGAATACATATCATTCAACCGAGTCATTTTGAGTGTGTCACACAAAAGGGGATAGTTTTAGGGCAAAAGTTACAGCAAATTACAGCTGGGTGAAATAAAGGTGCATGCACTTGGCAAATGGTCACACGTTCCCGATGAAATCCGGCTTCTCAGTTTACTTCTCAATGGAAAACACAAACGGTTTGTTAGACAAATTAAGTTCTGCGTCAGCAGTGTATGTTATGGACAAATCTGATACATTGCTTTCTGACCCATTTAGTTTCTGGGTGTGTAAGCTGCTGGTTTGGGGGAATTTACAAGAACACTCAAAATAAAACCCAAACTGAGATAAACTGACAAGAGGCCGAATTTGGCGCGTGATCCATTCACCCTCTATCACACAGTCGTTGATGCTCTGCTATTATTTGTTCTCTGTGCTGTAATCTGTTGTATTTTATTTGTTTCTTTAAGTCGTAATCAGGTATATGTGGCTCCAACCAGGGCAGTCACTTTTACATGAAGAAGAAATGGATTACTTGTTTGAGTGGCATTTAGAAATTGTGATGAAAGTACATTGGACAAGTTTTTCTTATGAATATACAACTTCTTGGTTCATTAAAACGACGTTTCTGTGTAGTTAGTAACATTGTTATCAAGTGAGTGACATCAAAGGATTAAAACTCTTAAATATAACCACTAAAGATACGAGTGTCAACAAGTAGAACGGAGGGGGGGTTATGATTAAACAGTAGTGAGGGGATTAAGGGGTAACTGGATTAGGCTCGGTGGGATTCCGGGTCAGTTTGGAGGACTACCAGATCATAAGTTGAGGGAAGGTAAATGCCTCTCTGATGAAATGTAGACACCACAGTATTATACCCAATGGCCTAAGACTGAGATCCCCTACCAACACACAGAATCCTCCAACAGGCAAGCAAACTCCTAGCCAAAGAGCGTATCAGAACAGCACAAGAAAACGAAAGCCAACTTCTTTGGGGAGATAGCAGCACAACAGATAAACCACAGTCCACTTTACAGCCAGATGTTATTCCGCCAGCTACGCCAAGAAAAGAAAAAATCTAATAACTCCCTCAACCTGCAGATTAAGTGAAACACACTTCAGATGAGGTGATGCAAATTACGAGCAGATCCATGGCCTTCACATGGGGTCCCCACTCTCCCCGATATTCCCCGAGATCTTCCTGAAAGAACTACAGAACAAAGCCCTGTCTACATCCCCTATCCAACCCATTTGCTGGATGTGGAAAGTGGACGACACCTTTGTTGTTCTTCGCCAAAACGATGACCCGACACTATTACAAAACCTGAACACACAACACAAGGAAACAGAAACAGACCAGCAAATACCCGTCCTAGACGTCCAAGTAAAGAGAACCACAGATGGCCTATAAACTGAAGTCTCCAGAAAACCAACCCATTCTGACCAGTACATCTACTGCAAGTCCAATCACCCACCCAAGACTAAGACTGGCATCATTTCAACCCTCACTAGGAGAGCCAAAGGTATGTGCACCAACAACCTGGTTGATGAGCAAGCAAAGTCAACAAAGCATTGCAGAAAGTTATACTTCCACACAGTCCGAGAGGAAGGCCCTTGGAATCCAGATAAACCTTCCACACATCCGTCTAACCAGTCGCAAAATTGCCTGCCTGTCATCTGTGGAGAAATCTGATTCCAAATCCTCCATATGTGACCACGTCCAAGAAAACCGACATCATAAAATCAACCAACTCAATGAGAACACTGAACTCTAATCAGCCCAACTGGTGGAAACGTAAACTACAGGAAGACATCCAGATTAAGAGATTAAAACCTAACGTCAACAGAGATCAAGGCATTTACCTTCCCTCAGCTTATGATCTGTTAGTCCTCCAAACTGACATGGGGCCCCACCGAGCCTAATCCAGTTATCCCTTAATCTCCTCGGTAATGTTTAATCGTATTCCCCCATGTTCAACTTGTAGACATTTGTATCTTTAGTTGTTACATTTAACAACTTTAATGTTTGTAGTTACTCACTTGATAACAATGTCAGTAATAAACAAAGAATAAACAAAGAAGTTGTATATCCATCAGAAAGACTTGTCAAGAAATGGACGGTTTCAACTTTACTAGTAAGAACTGACGAATACACAGAGTGTGTGGAGGTTTAGGGAAAGACCAAGGTACTAAATCTCCTATATTAAACAATCAAGTTTGCCACCCACTATGCACGAGACGTTATCGAGACCGCCGCCCTCCCGGTTAAGTTGTGAGTATGAATAGTGTCAGATTGGGGCGAAGGACTTTGAGCTGAGACGTGATTTTGCTATGAGATATCACTGTATGTTGTAATAACATAAACTGCATGTTACAGATGTACTGGAAACAGACACGCTCTGTTCAATTAATTTTGTTGTAATGGTCGCTTAAAAAAGGTTGTATACAACGGGACTACTTTTTCATCAACATTCCAGAACAATTCACAAAATAGGTATGATAAGCTTAATAAAACACCCAAGCTTTAGTAAATCTTAAATTTATACGTTAACCATTTTTATTTCTATTTTCCGTTTACTGCAATCTTGTTTCTTTGCAGACTAAAAACCCAGACAAAGATGAAAAACGAAGCCTGTCGAAACTGTTGCTGGTTGCCAAACAAGATTCTCGCGGAGATTCTCGAGAGATCACCGCGAGACTTGATCTGCTTCCAGGGAACTACTTTATTGTGCCTTATTGCTCTGATCGTGATCACGAGGGTGAATTTCTATTGAGAGTACTGGGTGTTAAGGATACTATTGCAGCGAAAACCGGATGGTAAGTGTTTTTTTGACAGACGAAGAAAACATCGCATAGAACTGGGAAACTCGTAACCTCTTTCGCGCCTTGAACAAACGGGTCCAAAGTCATGTGCTCCTTTGTTCTTTTTTTGGATCACGACACACCTCTTGGTGCACCTGTGCTCAGAAAGTACTTAGGGTAGTACAAAAACACTGCAGCGTGACAGCAGAATACAAGGGGTTTCTCTGCGATTTGTAACCTTTTGTGTAGCCCGTCAGTCTCTCATTGTAATAATGTTGCCATTTTCGCTGCTAAACCACGCAAAGTAGAGTACTGTGGCATACCCAGATATATGTGTTTTTATCAATAATATCTGCCCTATATATTGTATTTCTAGTATGCTTTTATTGATGCTCACACATTGTAAAGTATTGTGGCAACTCCAACAAAAAATGCAAGGTGATACATGATTCAATATTTCGGTTTTGTTTAAACCATTTTGAAGAAACCAAATGTATCATTTCATATTTTTGTAATTAATTAATCTGCTCATACTGCCTCATATATCACTTGTAATTAATATGTCCTTGAATAGTCAGTCTAGTTTGGCTTCTACTCCCGTATTGCTTTAACAACATTGTCTCCTCAATGTAGATTTACATACATATAAGTGGTTTAAATAAAACCGAAAGATTGAATCATATTTCGCCTTGTATCATTTTTCGGAGTTACCACGATACTCTAATTTGTCGTTTGACAGTTTACAGAGCTGTTAGTGAGATAACAACAAAGCTTTCATACAAGTTGTATATTTAAAATTTCTGGAAAATTTTTAAATATCAAATTGAAATCGTCATATGGTTTGTTCGTGGCATTGTTCTTTCAGGCTGCCATTTGTCTATTCTCCCACTGATGAACTGGATTTTGGTACAATGAACAACACTAGTTAAGCTGTGACCATAATGCTGGCCGACGTCGTTTAAGTAAAATATTCTTCAGCACGGCGAAAAACACCAATGGAATAAATAAATAACCGAATAAGTAAATAAATGGTGGCAGTGATGTACCTTACAAATCTCATAAAATACGGCATGATATTTTATACAGCTGTATCTATCCCATCATAATGTTAAACATTTGTGTTAATATTTTATCGTTAAATGTCCACTATTTTGTCGTTGTTTCAGCTTGATATCTTGACGATTGCTAAATGACCCAGCCCAGGAAAAGAATCACACGCTTGTGATATGACGTCAGCACCTACCGGGATGTCGTCGGCGCCTTTGAGGATGACGTCACACTTGTTGAGTTAAGTTGCCGTTATCGGGTCCAGTCAACCTGAGAGTCAATATCGGAGTAACCCTATAGGACCACCCACCTATCTGTGGGTCAGATAAGTGACGGGAATACAGGAAACTAAACCTGGAAAGGGCGTTCCTGCAAATAACATCAAGAAGGTTCAACCGTTATTTCTGGTGAAACACAGAAAAAATTGTGCTTAACCCAAGCGACCTTTGCCGACGCCCTTGCAATCTTCATGTTTGTTCCCCTTGGGCTGGACAGCACTGGTTGTATCCTTCGTTGACTTCCGCAAGTCATTGTGCATCATAAACTAGTTCTTGTCTACCAGTTAGTGATACATCTTGCTGGAAGGAAATTATGTCGGTGCTGTGTGATCAAAGCGGTTAAGCCATCTCCACTGCTGGCTCCTCATACAACTACTGAATCCACTACGTCGTGAGCAGGGGAGAGTCGGCTCATACCGATTTGTGGACGACAACACTATGTGGCATGCGCCGGAGTTTTCTGTCGTACAGATTTGTGGGCGAGTCCACTATGGTCGCGTGTGAGGGAGACTGACTGCTCACAATGGTTTGTGGATCAGTTCACTCTCATTGTCCAGAATATCAGAGGCTTCAACCGATTTCGGACATCATTGCAAAGAACAGTCCGTTTGAGTTTGTTTGGGACTCACATAATGACGCACTATATTTTGAGTACATGGGACTCACATAATGACGCACTATATTTTGAGTACATGGGACTCACATAATGACGCACTATATTTTGAGTACATGGGACTCACATAATGACGCACTATATTTTGAGTACATGGGACTCACATAATGACGTACTATATTTGGCTCGTATAGCAAGAGTTTGTGTCTTGCATATTTGTTGGGTGCTTTATTTTACATAGGCGATTTGAAAGACACATAGTCTATATATCCGAATCATGCTGATCATCTATCATACAATAAACAGTAATACAGATTCCTTGTGAAATGGTGATTAACAGAGCACAAGCATGAGATCATCGATCATACAATAAACAGTAATACAGATTCCTTGTGAAATGGTTATTAACAGAGCACAAGCATGAGATCATCGATCATGTCAACAATAACACAGATTTCTTGTGGGATGGCAATTAACAGAGCACACGCATGAGACAAACATGAGAATGTGAAAAGTTTTATTTTGGTAATTCTGTTTAACATACATTTATTCCATTTTCGAGGAATAGGTGTCCTAAATGTAGGCTGCTTTATAGATTTATGTCGAAATTAGTATGACCTGGAAAGAAAAATAAATGTGTGTCGAAATACAGATGTTACATAACGAAACCAATGACTTTCGGAGTTGGACTTCTATTCTATTACCTTAAACTAACCAATGAATCCACCAGCGAATGTAAATTACTCTGCCAAGAGGCGTCTGGTACGTTTCCAGCACACGTGACTTCTGACGTCATGAATGGTGAGATTCATTTGTAGCTAGATAAGTACTGTGAACCAAGATTCGTCACAACCAAAACATTTATGTAATGTCTAACGCTCTATAGAGAACGCCTAGCGCTTAGTGAAGTTTATGTTATGTTTCTGAGTTACTTTGGCCAAAGCATCAGTTTCAGCGTTGTCGGAGTCGTTCATGAGTATTTTAAGGAATGTTTTAACTATGACGTCTTTATTGTTGATTGTTGATTGATTTAAATTTAAATGATGAGACATGGCCTTGATTGTTGTCTGTTAAAAGAAATGACAAACGTTGATGTGGCGATCTCTTCACCTCAGTCATATACGACGTGCAGGGCATGGTCTGCAAGTTTGACCTAGGCTCTTGCAAACTTTATAAAAAAAATGTCTGTGTATAACATACCCAGATTCTTCTAATTTTTGCGAGACATGTTAGCACTGGTGAAAGCCAAGAAACGCATTCCACTCCTTCTACGGAAGAGTAAAGACATGAATATGTTGTTCACTCCATGGGCTCCATGACAAAGAAGAAGGTATTCCTAATAAAATTACATTTATATTGGTTAAGAAAGACACACATCATGCCTCAAGATTCGAAGAATTGGGCTATTTATGGAAGCAATAGATAGAACTTTTGTTTTCTGACATCACTTCCTCACCTTCATCACCGTGACATCAGTGACGTTGTTCAAGATTTTCTTGTAGTAGAGGTGATAAAAAGCGAGCGTATAAAGCGGCGAATGCGGTTGGGAAAACCTGCCGACTGCATGTAAATATAGGATAGGCAGCGGTATATTGGCGTTCGTCTCTATGCCGGACATGATAGTCCTACCTTTGGTGCACACCATGCCTCAGTGTTTCCCTGAAAATTCCGTCTGAGGCCAACATTGAGTTTTTCGGCATTCCGAATAAAACACAAGAGCATAAAATCGTCGTTTTTTGTTGTCGGTGATGGATACTGTTTTGTTTTGTTGTTTCAAAGTTCACTGGGCCTTGGTGACAATAAGCTGTCTCCCACTAATACGATGTTCATGTCTGTACGCCACATGCCTGACAGTTATATACCTACTTCATACTGTTCTGCCGTCTACACCGACCACTGGTCAGTTTCCACGATCCACAAAACTGACTGCCATCGTATAAATGAGAAAATCTTGAGTATGGCGTTCAAAATAAAGCAAATCAATTAACTATCTCTTCCAAGAGGTTTTTCGGCATACCATTCTCTAACCCGCTCTGGGTTTCTTCATTAATGGACTTAACTTAAGACCTACCCTCATAATTAAAAATTTAACCATAGAACTTGACTTAAGACAGCTGCAAATGTGATCATGTCATGTCAAAAAGCAATCAAATAAATATATGAAATAATTCGCTGTATTTGTGGGGTCGGTATTCTAATACTCCAACCATAGAGGAAGAATCGCTTTACAGCTCATTGTACATCACCGCCACTTCCGGACAAGCTTGACCTGCAGTAATTGTATTCATTATTATTGTCATGGACAGTACAGCGTGCTATAGTCAGTCGACGTTAAGACCTTAAGGGTTCCACCTTCTTAAATAACACACAGCAAATCTGGACTATACATAACTATGTCTCTCGTCAATGAGAGTTCAGGCCTAGCAACCTGTGGATGGTTGTGGGCTTCCCCGGGACCATGCCCGGTTTCTTCCCACTACAATGGTGGCCTTAATACCACCAAATACAATCGAGTACGCGTTGACACACCAATAAATAATAAATTAATGTGAGGCTCTGCGAATGTAAAGGACCAGAGATGTGTTTTCAAACATTTTGGGGAATGGGGTGATGGTGTCTCTTCTAATTCTACACAGCCTTTTCTGATCGAGAGAAAGCGAATGATGGCCAACGAGTTTTCAGACTATTGAATACACTAAAGCTTAGAAATATTTCGATTGTCTTTTTTCTTGTCCAGTCTTTGTTGTCCATTTTAGAACAGCCATTGTGGAAGAGTTTAAATTTTAAAACGTGCATAAAAAATCAGGATATCAGGCACCCAAACGTTTCAAAATTTAAGATTGATGAAATGTTTTTATGCTCTACAGGTAGTTCATGACATGTTTATAAAAATTACATCAAAAAGGCTTCAGGTCATTAACTACCGTTTCGGATTGTTGAGAAAGTCTATTATACATTGTTAATATATTGTACACAGCACATTCTTACTGTATTGTTGTTGTTTTTTTTCCGAAATTTTACGTCTTTCGCATGTTTTCAGAAGACCTTTGTTGCTCTCTGGGTCTGTCATGCTCCGTTTCTGTAATGGCATGAACACCAAATATATCACTATTGCGTAAAGTTACGTGTTCAGCAGTGCGTCAATATACTGTCAAAGTACCACAAATATACTTGTACAATGGATTTTTTTGTAGACCTATTTCATTTGTCTTTGATAAGAACTACAACACTTTTCCGTGTCGTAAAATACTACCCAATGTGTGTGTGTGTGTGTGTGCATATTTCATACAGCATAGTAAATGTTAAACGTCGTCTACCCCTGTGTCTAATCATAAAGTAATCTAATCACGAGTTATTCTCTAAGAAAAGCTTCAGTATTGTATGGCATTTTCACGTCGAGCATATGCATGCCTGCTGGATCGTCTACATGTAGCCTCACACAACCAATCAGCCTTTCTTCTGTTGGCCAATATATTAGTCTTCCTTTCGCCAGTCAATTATATCGGTCTTGTTTCGGCCATCGGACCCAGGTGGTGTACAGTTGTGGGTTCCCAGCGCTCATTATGGCTGTATAAGTGGTGTTCCTGAAACAGAGTCAAACATAATGATACATTCAGCATCTATTGGCAGATTGACTGCTTGTAACATGTCCATGGGCCAATTGGTAACTGACAAAGCTTTACTCATTGGTGCCCTCATGGTTGGATATGATGAATGTCTTTAGTGATCACTATTTTTGGTGATGTAATGATCATGACGGTTCAGTTACACCTATCACAGTTTTTGTGTCTATGTACCAGCGATCTTCAACGAAGAGCACGCTGTGCTGCATGAGCTCCCGATACATTGTTAACGAGGCTACATATATATTCATATATTCAAAGCAAAGACTTTAGAATTTGTAATTTTGTAATTTCCCTGGTTTGGACGTTTGTAATAAGGCAACAGAGTAGTCATATACTTCTCCTTCCAATGATGGGATACTGAGATGTATTGTCTGGTGTTTCGGGTTGATCGAGTCGGCATGCACAAATTTGGATGAAAGACTGTGCACAATTCGGAACTGACATAAGGGCCAGTCCATTGAATCATGGGGGTTGAATCATTCAATATGGATTCTGCATTGGGAATTCTTTTAAAACGGTCCTTCAAAATTGCTATGTAGGAGAAAAATTCAGAGTAGTGCGCCTTTGTATGTAATGACGGGGAGGGGTGGGGTGGGGTAGCTTGGGTGGTACACGCAGTTATACAATGTAGGGGAAAAAGAGCTTCGCACCATGAGAGAGCGTCTTAGTTTTGAAAGCGATTTGCAACCGGAAACATAAAAACAAACTCTGCAGCTCGTTAAGGATTTCAACGATTTCGTCAATTCACCTGGTTCTTCTGATAATTAATTCTATCTTTATCTTTTTTCCCAAATTTTCACCAGCTGATAAAGTTTATTTTGGATACTTAAAGTTAGCATTACCATCACACTACAGATGTTATATAAATCACGATGAATGGGCCAAAGTTTGAATTTCTTCGATCATAAACTATGTGCATTGTCTTGCATTTGTAAATTCTGACTAAAATGAAATAATGCCTTGTGGAGTGTGGTCCAGAATTAAGAATTAAGACAGAATTAAGACACATGGGAAGCACCTATAGCCTTGACTTTTATTGCAGCTGGCTTTTAAGTTTCCTGGCCTTGGACATCAATGAAAATGTCACGATGTTTGATTCCAATCCTGAATTATGACGACAGCTTATGGTGATAAAAATTATATCCCGCATTATGAACACAGAGAGTGCATTGACCAATCTTTATCTGGTGACCTTTAGGAATTATGGATTAATATTTTCCAATACAACATATAGTAACGAGTTAATGGAGCCTTATGGCAAACACTTTTATGGATTCTGATTTATTAGGAAAACTCGCATCAAACACCGCTGGTGTGATATTACGGCAATAATGTCAACAGATTTATCCACATTTTGCATAATGGTATATACCGATAACTTATTTACATATATATTTGTTGTCTAGGTTTATACAGGATGAACCAGTTTTTTGCGTTACACTGAAACACCACACCAAAAATGAAGTTATGATGAGTGAAAAGACCATTAAGAACTGTATCTGAAAAAATTCTTCACTGATATTGTTAGATTTTTTTCACCAAATTAAACGCAGGCAAACGTTTTGATTGTACGATGGGCTTTATGGACCGTAAATACAGGGTATAATGTGGCTCGTCAGGAACGTCAAAGGCGTTTGTAGATCTTTATTTTTCACTCTGAATAATGTTTCTTGAGAAGGGTACTCCTGCAACGTTTACCAGTGGGTGAAAAACGCTAATATGACATTAAATTTCTCCTTTAGGGTCAGGAAAAGCAGACGTGACGTCACTGGTGAACCACATTATTAATATGATCGATAAAACCCACCATAAAATCAAAACATTTGACTGCATTTAATTTGACAAAGAAATTTAAACAACAGGGTCAAGGAATTTTCAGATACAGTTATTGTTGGTCGTGTCACTCGTTTTTTGTGGTCTGTAACTTTAATACTGTGAACTGTTCACGAAAGTAAGCATTATTTGTTTGTTTCTTTATTTTTTCCTTATACTGAGGTTTAGTATCATTCTCACAATAATCGCGGTCTTGTCGCACGAAGACGAGCGAGGGCATCATAATTCCTGCTGGCGGACTGCAGATAACTGAGTGTTTAGTGGCCGAGTAGTTAAAGGGGCTTGTCTTTCAATGGCAAAAACACAAGAGGTACGGGTTCAACCTCACTTTAACTCCCTCCCAGCTCTCACCGTCCATGGGCCCATGGTGACAATAAGCAGGACAGGGAATTTGCACACACACCCGCCTCAGCTGTCAATGTCCATGAGGCCATGTGCCAATAATCGGTCTATGAGCGTTTGCTCACTTTTCGTTCCTCTGTTTTTCGTGATGCTTGGCGTAAAGTATAGCAGCAGAGATTAGCAGTATAGTTAATAGGTACTGCTTGGAAACAGGTAAGCGTCATGAAATACCATGTTTAAGTTGTGTTCTGAAATTATCGCCTGGGCCATCTGTTACCGAACTCTCTGGTTGTCACTATGGTACGCCAGATTATTAAAGAAATGGTACTTTGAATTCATTCCGCATTAGAACATACAAGACGACGTCACTTACTCGTTCATGACGTGTCTCGTTGACATGACGTCAAACAGTGACGTCATATTAATGCCAGCCTGACCTACTTTCTCCATGGCCCTCATCCCAGGCGTCCTGTTAGGTAACAATGCAAATATCTTTCTAAGGAAAAGCAAACAAAGGCTATAGATCAGCAGATTAGTAGACCACGTTTGTAGCAAATAATGATGATCATGATGTTGATGATGAGGATGATGATGGTGATGGTGATGGTGGTGAAGGTGTTGGTGGTGATGGTGGTGGTGGTGATGGTGGTGTTGGTGGTGATGGTGGTGTTGGTGGTGATGGTGTTGGTGGTGATGATGGTGTTGGTGGTGATGGTGGTGTTGGTGGTGATGGTGGTGTTGGTGGTGATGGTGTTGGTGATGATGGTGGTGATGTGGTGATGGTGTTGGTGGTGATGGTGGTGTTGGTGGTGATGGTGGTGTTGGTGGTGATGGTGGTGGTGATGGTGATGGTGATGGTGGTGTTGGTGGTGATGGTGGTGATGGTGGTGTTGGTGGTGATGGTGGTGTTGGTGATGGTGTTGGTGGAGATGGTGGTGATGGTGGCGATGGTGGTGTTGGTGGTGAAGGTGTTGGTGGTGTTGGTGGTGATGATGGTGGTGTTGGTGGTGATGGTGTTGGTGGTGGTGTTGGTGATGGTGGTGGTGATGGTGATGATGATGATGGTGGTGGTGGTGTGGTGGTGGTGATGATGGTGGTGGTGATGGTGGTGTTGGTGGTGATGGTGGTGATGGTGGTGGTGATGGTGATGGTGATGGTGGTGTTGGTGGTGATGGTGGTGATGGTGGTGTTGGTGGTGATGGTGGTGTTGGTGATGGTGTTGGTGGAGATGGTGGTGATGGTGGCGATGGTGGTGTTGGTGGTGAAGGTGTTGGTGGTGTTGGTGGTGATGATGGTGGTGTTGGTGGTGATGGTGTTGGTGGTGGTGTTGGTGATGGTGGTGGTGATGGTGATGATGATGATGGTGGTGGTGGTGTGGTGGTGGTGATGATGGTGGTGGTGATGGTGGTGTTGGTGGTGTTGGTGGTGATGGTGGTGATGGTGATGGTGGTGATGGTGGTGATGGTGATGGTGGTGATGGTGGTGATGGTGATGGTGATGGTGGTGATGGTGGTGGTGATGGTGATGGTGATGGTGGTGGTGGTGATGGTGGTGATGGTGGTGGTGATGGTGATGGTGATGGTGGTGATGGTGGTGATGGTGATGGTGATGGTGATGGTGGTGATGGTGGTGATGGTGGTGATGGTGATGGTGATGGTGGTGATGGTGATGGTGATGGTGGTGGTGGTGATGGTGATGGTGATGGTGGTGTTGGTGATGGTGGTGATGGTGGTGATGGTGGTGATGGTGATGGTGGTGTTGGTGGTGATGGTGGTGTTGGTGGTGATGGTGATGGTGGTGTTGGTGGTGATGGTGGTGTTGGTGATGGTGTTGGTGGTGGTGGTGGTGATGGTGATGATGATGATGGTGGTGGTGGTGTGGTGGTGGTGGTGATGACGGTGGTGATGGTGGTGGTGATGGTGATGGTGGTGGTGATCTCAATTATGGCGATGATTTAACATCACAATCAACATTGGCATGGCCCTGCAATTAGTGGGTTTCATTTTTGATGGACCAACAGACAATCGCAAAATTAAACTGTCCCTTGCTTGTTTTTGTTTTAATAATTCAGGAATACATACACAAAAATAAAAATTTCAACAGTCGAAGTTGAATACAAATGATAAGTAGCAAAAACACTGATACTTATAATGTAAAAACTTAATAATATACAAGTCATTTTGTTTTTTGTGCTTTTGATCTATGAGTCTTATATATATCACTCGAACCTACCGTCGGTTGTCAGAAGGCGGAGGTGTTGTCCAATGGTCGTAATTCGTCTCCAAGACAAACCATCTGAATACGAAAGATATAATTAGCTCTGTCAGAATGATATATTAATCACACATGTATAAGTCTACTTATACTTATTTGTATCACCAGATAAGTTTGTTTGGAAAATCGCTACAGTTTTGAACCCACACGTCTCAGTAACATTTTGAAAAAAAATTGAAATCTTCTTTTTTCTTAGTGCAAGCAGAATTCGTGAAATATTGTCAAGTATATTTTAAGATTAGGGATTATTCAAAGGAAGAGGCGTTCTCAAAAAACACGTTTACACTTTTTTTTTTCAAGTGACAGTTAATTATCCAATGACTTGGATGTTCTCAAACACTTTTTACACGCTTTATTAGAGGTATTTGTGTTTTTCGTTACATTCATTCATAAGAATTTTCACTTACACCTTTGGAGGAAACCGTGGAGACCGATCTAATCCATCAACTTTTACTAAAAACTGAGCCTCTTGATTACAAATTGTAGATCAAGGTGAACTCGTAAAAACTTACTTTCCAAAGAGCGGCTCTATGTTCCATTTGTCCACTGCCGCAAGTCGGTCTCTTGTAATAACGACGCCTTCCCCTTTTTTCGCACCTGCAAAAAAGCGTTGGCTTAAGAAAGCTTTTCCGTGAAATATGTTCAAAACCATTTCATCTTGTTACTTAGATCAGTCAGAATCAACGAATTCATACTGGGTTATGTGAAGATAACAACCTTTTGGATAATATAACAACCTTTTGGATAATATAACAACCTTTTGGATAATATAACAACCTTTTGGATAATATAACAACCTTTTTCAAGCATTTATACATGTACATTGTAGGTCACCTTTACCGCTTTCCATATGTCAGAGCAGCTTTCAGTGCAGCTTATGCAGCTGATTGACTTGATTTTGCAATGCTGCACTGATTGGGTTGGAAAACATCAGACTTAACAACAAAGAGAAATGCTTTCAGAAGAAGCTTTATTAAACATCTAGCAAACATGCGAAAAGGTTGAAGAAATACATAACACATCATAAAATTATTTATAACATATTATCTTATATGTTGTTTTATAAATGGAGCTTGCGATCAACAACTTCCAACGCTCCTTCATGGTTTACGAGTGGTATCAGAATGTCGGACATAACGTTTAGATTCAGAAATTAGTCCGTAATGTTCTTTAGATACTCCTTTTTCTGAATATATATATTTTCTCAATCAAGACAGGGTTGTTTCTCATATATTTATTGGAGAACTGGTGTTATATGTTGTTTTGCACATGGGTCTTGCGATTATAGACTTGGAACGCCCCTTCATGGTTACGAATACGAATAGGAACGCCGGGCTTAGGGTTAGATTAAAAAATCCACCCATAACGTTCTGCCGATTCAACGTGCATGTGCGTATATTGTCGTCAGAACCACTTGATTCCAAACTTACCACCCACAATGTAGTAAACTGGAGCGTGGATAATCCGGTACGACAACTGCCGAACAGCTTCGTCAAAACTCGTCACGTTCTCCAAAACCTACATGGATGTAAACAACATGAATATTCACGAGGATGGCAAGGAGCTAATATTAATCTCATCACACATGTAACTGGTTTACGTGGTATTTGAAGGCACTTTGTATATGTCTTCTTTGTCATCTTTTGAAAGGATAAAGCGAGGCTTCTTCACTGTTTTGTTCTGGTCTCGTCTGATACAACTCTGAAAATGTTGAGAACTGTGTAGCTAAGTATTTGATACAGTCTGATTGGAGTTTCAGACCGTATTTGAAGAATATTTCATTTATGCAAAGCCGGTTATAAATATGTTGGGAGGAAACCGGTAAACCCACGACCATCCGCAGGTCGTGGTTGAGAATTCGTTACGCTGCATACACAGACGTTATGTTTAGCTAGAAAATAAGGAGATAAAAGCAATAACCCTTAATTTTGAAAGTATATTCAATAAAATGTGTGACTTGACATAAAAAATAAAGCGGAACGAATATATTCTGATCCATGTGTTCACTCACCTCTCTGACCAGAAAACTAACAAACTGAGAGTTTTTATCCAGGATGGCCACCAGAAGATTCTGCCAGTACGTACCAACGTGAACTAAAACATAAAATAATGAACAAAAAGACATTTATCACAATTTTAAACGAATGGCAACTTTCAGCATAGCCGAATAAATAGCGGATATTTCAGACTCCTGAGAGAAACAAATGTTCGTATTGGAATAATCGGTCGTGGTTCTAACCTATAACATATATATGAAAGTACAAAAATTGCAAGAAATTCACGAGTGCGTTGTTACAGTGCAATCAAATAAATATGTAAATGCATAACAAATGGAATTGCACTGCGCAGGCCTCCTTGGAAGAAAGTACTTCCATTGTGCTTGAACAATTCATGCCTCCATGCTCGCAGAATAACTATTTCGGCCACACAATGATCTGATCAATTATCCACAATTACCCCAATGGCAGTCACACAATGTCAGCTTTGTGAAACTAGACGTCGAAAACAACATTCTCACACCGTTTAAAACTTTCCTACAGGCGATCCCTTGACTGAATTGAAAACTGCAGACAACTGGACACTTAACCAGGTCAGTGCCGTATTTTAATCAGAATTCCATAATAAATGATCGTATCACCTCACTTTGGCTGTGCACATCCATGCCGGGAACAGATTGGTGACATGAGCTTTCTCTCTCTGCCACTTTGTTGCCGGAAACGTGATGCGTGTATTTGAATAGAACTCGAAGCATATACGAAAAATGCTCGCTGGTAGAGTGAAAATGTCAAATGGACTGCCACACCCACACATACCTTTATGGCCTCTCTGGTCCACGGACACACTGAATAAGTCGGGCTTCTGTCCTGTCAGGATACCGACATAGCCTGCGAATGTGGTCGTTGTGTACGCAGTCTACAACATCGATCAAAACCAGACAATTTATTTGACTTGTTGATTCCTTGCTTGTATGACAGATTGACTGACTGATTGACTTTATTAGTTTAAAAGAAATGAAGTGATGATGCATGAAAAGAGCATAAAACTTTGTATCTGAGTATAATTTCAGTGATTTTTTCTACTAAATTAAAAGCAGTCCAATATTTGGATTGTACGGTGATCATTATGGACCATATTGAACAGGTTGAAGTACAGTGACATCACACCTTGCTTTCAGCTGCTAAGCATCCTCTGATTACCTTCTACATGACCATCCAGGTGACATACCACACCTGTACCTGTGTATTTTATGTGGAAGTATAACAAACGGAGGTTGCTTAGCGGCTAAAAGGAAAGTGTAACTAGATTCTCCTTCAGCCTGTTCAATAGGGTCCATAATATAAAAGACGACAGCACAGAAAATAAAACCAGAGCAGCGACGACAGTGTGATATGTTGGCAAATGGCCTCACGTTACCCGTGATATCCGGCCTCTTGACCATTCACCACAGCTAGGGTTTCAATGTCCACCATACAATCGAAACATGTAGCTGCATTTAATTCGTTAGGGGAAAAATCTATTTTCAGGTACCGTATTCAGTGGTCCTTTCAATAACCCTAAGTTCATTTTTGAGCGGCCTTTCCCTTTAATCGGTTACTCAGTGACAGCTGACGCCTATGCCAGTATGACGGTTACTGATATTCATCGTGCAAAAGACCCATCAATTCGGCGCAGACACAATAAAGCGATCTAGGCATCGTGGTGACCCAACCGACGAAGCAGCTTGAAGTGACGGGTTGGTTTGACGTTAGGTTTGATGAAGTCTTTATCGGCCAAGGATGTCCTTATACCAACTTCTGAGAACATGTCATTTAAACACTTGATGTAGTTAACTGCTGTTTTAAAAACACTGTCAAAGAACCTTGGAACTACATTGCCTTGGAGACTCAGATAGGGGTAAATTCATAGAGGGAAATGTAACGAACACAAGTTGTTGCGGTATTTGAGGGTGAAACTTACTCCCAAAACTTCCGAAGGTTAGTTTGTGTCACCCTTTAAGTCTGAATGAAATTTTGACAAAAATAACGGCTTTTTGGCAATTTTGGAAAGCGCAATCTTTAAATAGCCTCTCTCATTGGTAGGACCACGGATGTGGCTGCTTCTCTACAATGTACATTATTTACAGTTGTAGAGACGGTTTACACTAGAATGCTATGTTGTGTGTAGGTTACAATTAAACTTATTATGAAGTAACACATAATTTTGACAGTGCAGTGGTGACTATTTTTGATTACTCGTACCTTTCCGTCCCGCTGGAAATTAGCCACAATGGTCATGTTCCTGAGGACATCGCCGTAATAATAGTCCAGGTTCCTAGCGTGCCAGATGTTTCCTGTAGAATCCTGCGCGACCACACTGGTGCAAAATCTGTGGGTGATAAAACAACCTAGGCTAGAAGTTTGCCACAATGGTCATGTTCCTGAGGACGTCACTGGCACGTGATTCCTGTAGTGCCCGGAGCGACAACACTAGTGCAGAAGCTGTGAGTGATCATTTAAGGCTAAAAGCTAGCCACTAAAAACACCAATCAAATAAATAAATAAACATCAAATTGTCTAAAAACTGATATGTGAGAGTTTCCCCGGGTTCTGCCAGACTTCTTCCCACAGTAATGCTGGCCGGAGTCATACTCACATACATGTAAGTGAAATAATCTTGTACATGGCGTAGACACCGATAGATAAATAAATAAATAAACACACAAATAAGTAAATAAATACATGACTTGAATTGACCTTTCAATTTTAGATATAATCATCATACACAATACACACAATGTACCATGGGCAGACATCCAAATGTATGTTTTTGATCAAAACTATGTACAAGCACTGTCTAATTACCGCGCATGGAAATTACATATTACATGTGTTAATAATGACACATTTCATCATTTGTCTGATTCATGTTTAACGTTGTGTTCAATCATTTTTCACTTGTACCATGGGGTGCAGGTATATGGATTGGAGGAAGCCGGAAACACAGGAATAAACCATCGCCAGGTATCTGACAAACCACAGTATCTATAGCCGAGAGCTGGATTCGAACAGGCGTCCTCATTTGTGAAGGGCCTGATAATCGTAGCAAGCCAGCTCTGTATTATCATCTTAACCGGCGATCGATAGCCAGAATAATGACGCGTAGAAAGATTTGTATTTATTTATATTCATTGGTGTTATACGCCGCACTAAAGAATATTTGACATATATGACAGCTGCCAGCATTATGGTGTGAGGAAACCAGGCAGAGTCCTGGGAAGTCCCACGACCATCCACAGTTTGCTGGTGGAACTTTCCATGCACATGCGCATTCAGAGGAAGTCAGTCTGAGTTGGATTTGAAGTCACAAGGACCGTATAGGTGAGAAGCGACCGGGTCATTAAGCTGTAACAGCGCGCCCCGTCGACCACGGGGTCCCATTTTGTTTTATAGTAAATGGAAGGAACTAAGAAGGCCCGATTAATTGTAAGGTTCACGTACGCTGTCATGTCGTATATGATGTTGAGAAGCACCATTTCTCCAAGAGGAAGACCGAATCCCTTCGCAACCCCTGTAATGAAGATAAAAAATTAAAAAATTCCATAATTTGAAAATAGTATCAGATGTGAGTGAATTCTTCTGATATTTTTGATCGAAACATCACATATGGGTGCTTGCTCAAGTTTAAAACAAAACCGGTCAATTTGAGAATAAATGTACACGTACATTGCGGGAAATGACCCACAGCCATTGTTACACTAGTTACTCACCTTAATCACATACATGTACATAGACGACCAGCTGTGCTAACTGTTGACCACTAGTCTGCTATGTTATTTATTTTTTATTTATTTATTTTTTATTTATTTATTTATTCATTCATTCATTCATTTATTTGGTGTTTTAGGTAGTACTGAAGAATATTTCACTTATACGACGGAGGCCAACATTACGGTGGCAGGTAAAAGGGCAGAGCCTAGGGGAAACGCACGACCATCAGCAGGCTGCTGGCAGACATTCCAACGTACGATCGGAGGGGAAGCCAGCATGAGCTGGATTTGAAGTCATGGCAACGGCATTTGTCAGAGGCTGCTGGGTCATTGCTCTGAGGTAGCGAGAAAATCACCTCGATCACGGTTTGTTCTGTTACAAATTGTTACATGTTGATGGCTAACCAATAATGTCAATAATGAAATGGCATATTAGAAAGTTGATATTTCATCTTTAAAGACATTTAGTATTTAAGTAAATAAATAAATGACAGAAGGAACCACCAGAAATTTAGTCATTAAATCTACCTCTGATTTCATCTGCAAATGGCTGAATGATGGAATCGTCCAGTTGGGCCCCAATCTTCTCTGCCAAGGGAACGAACTCTGCCGGTACCAGCGTCCTGAGAAGGTAATGGAAATAGTGGTGACAACACAATGCGCAATAGACCTTTCCGAACCGCCAGCTAAAAATATACATTAGACCAGTCATAAGCAATAATGTTGCAAGTAGGTCTACCTGATTTCCCACACAATGGTTACAAATTTTTCACTGTTTCCGTGACGTCATCACTCCACAAATACTTTCACCTTGAATGGAACGAAAGATAATGTTTTCATGAGAAGAGGTGTTGGAACATGTGGTGTGGAGGAGTGAACTGGAGTAAGTATGTCCAAAATTTGCCTCCGATTTGAAGAGCCTTGGAGCATTCATTGTGAGAAGTGCCACACACTTCATGCACTATAAGTTTCTACACTTTTCTACACCTACCTAACACTGAATACCTCTGAGGTACCCAGCGGGAGGCACGAGTACAAAGAGTTCAAAAAATGCCCCTAAGTGTGTAATCTGTGGAAAGCTTCACAGCTAAGCATACCGGTTTTGCCCAAAACTTAAAGAAGAGAAACAAAGCCCAGTTTATCAGAGTAACGGAAAAAGTGTCCTTTGCTGAGGCATTCAAAAGTGTGAGAGCCCAAGAAAGTGAGCCCATGAATTTTTCACAGGTTCCAGATTTTGACAAATACCATTTGGGATATCACAAGTGATGAAGAACATGTGAATACATGTTGTTCCCAGTACAGATCACACCCCATAGAAGTATCTTTAGATAAGTGTCCAAAGAAAAGCACCAGGACCCAAACTGATCCCGAGGCTGCTGTTCAGATTGAAACGTGTACTTCGTCTACAATAATAAATGTAGTTACTCTGTTTACAGAGATACTCTTTCACTACATCAATGTGTCAGAAAGGAAAAAAGAAGTGATTGACCATATTGCTGAATGTGCAGAGCGTCATCTTGGCAGTTTTGTGGTTGATATTAAGGAATTGTGGATAAAATGCAGCAGTGAAACTTTACGCATAAATAATGGATAACTTTCAATATGTTTATTTGTGTGGAATCTTGGGTTGTCTACTTACTGTAATGTCCTACAACGTCAGGCAACAAAATGTCCATTCCTTGTATGCCTATGGACAAGAACTTAAATTCTTCCTTTCCAATCTTGATCCAAAACCAGACATAGTTTGTTTACATCAAACATTTTTGAACCCTGAGAATGATTTTTGTTTGCCTGGCTATGCTATCATTAGAGAAAACAGGTTGCATGGGAGCAGATGTGGACTTTCTATGTTTATCAAGAATGGCCTCTCATTTACTGGAGTAAAGTTACCCTCCTGTAAGGTTATTGAGTGCCAGTGTTTCCAGATAGCCAGAGACAGTAACATGTAGGTGAATGTTGTAAACTAGAACCTTACTGGATCATTGCGCCCTGAATCCTGCTATTATTTTTGGTGACTTCAATGCACATCACGCTGTGTGGGGCAGCACAGGGACTGACACAAATGATGGAATCTTGTGTGAAGTTTTCCAAGATACTGAACTGGTGGTATAAAATGGTGGTTCTGGGACTCGTTTAGATGCATATTCACGGAATCTTTCAGCAATAGATCTCACATTATCATCCAAAATGCTGCGCTCTGCATGCACATGGACAGTAGACTATAACCCTCGCTGTGTAAGTAACCATTATCCGGTGTCAGTATCATTTGGATTTCATCCTCACACTGACGACATTAGCACATTGCCAAGGTGGAGGTTGAATAAAGCAGACTGGGCCAAGTATAGCAAAGCTTCTCAGTTGTACATCACTCAGGACTTGTGTGCCAGTGATTTGAATAAGTTTTCAAACGACATAATTACTTCTTTAAATGCAATAGCTAGTGAGACTGGTAAGATTCCAAGCAAGGTACCTGTTCCCTGGTGGACACAGGAATGTTCACAAGCTATCAAGGAAAGGAAAAAAGCTAAAAATAGACGTTGTACAAGGATATCATTGTGTTTAAGAGGACTAAAGCCCAGGCCCAGAGGATTAGTAAAAGGGCACAAAAGGAGAACTGGAGTAAGTTCTTTTCCAACATAAATCGTAACACACCTATTAGGAATGTATGGCAGCAGGTAAGAGCCATTAACGAGGGGAAGAAATCTGAGTGTGTGCCAAGTATTGTGGCAGATGGTGTTTTACACCCTACGAATGTAGACAGGTGTAATGTGCTAGCTGATAGCTTCTCATCTGTGTCCAGCTCTACTAATTACAACAAGGAGTTCATTACCCATAACAAACAAGTGGAAGAGAGACAAAGTTTTAATAACATCATGTTTGACGAAACGCCCATTAATGTAGATTTTTTCCTTGATGGAGCCTAAGCAGGCATTTAGTGGCACAAAGGACTCCTCCCCTGGGGAAGATGGAAGTTAGATCCTCTATGGTTAAGCACCTCTCCGAAAATAGTCTAAATGTGTTACATTTGTTTTCTAACACCATATGGTCAAATATTAAAGTTCCGGTTTCATGGAATAAAGCTGTTGTCATCTCAGTGCCAAAGCCGGGCAATGATCTATCTCTATCTTCATCATATAGGCCGATTGCTCTCATATCACTGCTTTGTAAGATCATGGAAAAAATGATTGTCAAGGCTCGAATGGTTTCTAAATAAATTCGAAGTCTATGCTATATTTCATAGTTGTTTAAGGAAAGGTAAAAGCACTACGGACCATGTTGTCGCTCTTGAAATACTCATTGGGAGTTCACTTGCAAGTAAAGAATGTAACTCGGTAGCCTTTCCTGATATCGAAAAGGCACACGATATATCGTGGAGGTGTGGACTGTTAGTTAAAAGAAAAGAACACATTTATACCACCTACACCTTAAATGAAAGAGCTATACAAACTGTGTGGAATACTATTTTTTTACATTTTTAAAGGTTTCGTAAAAGAGACAAACTATTTAAAACATCGTCATTTTTTACAAAATTCACCTATTCGGGGCACATAGAAAGTCCCGCCATGTTTTAGGCTTGCCCAATGAAAATCCTCCTTTCCTCCTCTTGAATATTCGTTGTGACGTCACTGCGCTTAAGGTTTTACTCCTACCATTTAATTAACATGCATTTCCAGTCTCAGCTAAATATGTTCGTACATCGTGATAATCGTGGATTTTAAGTTCTGTTAAAGCCAACTCTAAAAAGCAAGAGTTTGAGATATTCTAGAGGGCCACATCATGCCTACATGCCTGGTTGTAGGCTGCCAAAGTGTGTCTGAATTGCGATGCCCTGAAGGCAGAGAGCGCAACCTGTCTTTTCAAAGATTCCCCCTGTTAGAGCCAGAAATCCCTGTTCCCACTCACTTGAGCTTGATGTGTGGTCGGTCGAACTACTGCTCTCAGCCTCACCCTTCAGCGATTCAAACTTGTAGCCTTGTAAGCCGAAATTACATTCACTATCGTCAGAACTGGAGCTGGGGTCCCCACTGAAGCCCTCCAATACCTTAATGTACATGATTTTTTTTTTTATCTTCAGAGACAGAAGAGCTACTTTGCAAAGCTAAATATGATGAAGTAAGTAATCTGTTAAAATGGTGGCCTAAAAAGGCTTCTCAGTCTTGGGTGTTTAACTGTTAAATAATCATAAAAAAAATAAAAAATAAAAAGATTTTTTATTTAACCATCAGTAAAACTCTTTCCTAAATGTGTTCTTTTCTTTTAAGATGAAGGGTTTGGGCATTGCAGGTAGGGTGCTTGGTTGGGTGAAGGACTTTCTCCCCCAGCGCAACATGCAGGCTCGCATTGGTACCCACTGTTCTCGGCCTGTTTCTGTTGAAAATGGCGCCCCGTAAGGAAACGTGTTTTTCCCAACACTGTTCAATATAGCCATCAAAGATTTACCATCGGTCCTCAACCCCGGCGGATTCTATTCTCCTTTTCCTGACGATAAAGCTATTGGGTTCAGTGCTAAGAATATAACATAGCAGAAATGTATATACAGCAGGCCTTGAACGAAATTATCAGATGGAGGAAATTGTGGGGATTTAGCTTCTCTCCAGCTAAGTCCGAAGCAGTCTTTTTTACCAGAAGACGGGTAGAGTTACCGGTACCACTGCTCATCGGGAACAGTGCAATTAATGCTTCTACATCATTCAGGTATCTCGGTCAGAAGGTTTTTAACCTGAAGGGTTTTTGTTGTTGTTGTTGTTGTTGTTATTGCTTTACATGATCAGAATTCCGCTCTGCGTGCTTCTGGCTTAGTCTATTTGCGTTTGTGTGTTTTTATCATAAACCGTGTTTTTTTGCACGAAATGCTAGTTTGTGTATAATATTTTGTGATCTTCTGTTGCATGACCAGAATTACCCTCTGCATGGTTTTGGTTTAGCCAACAAGCGGTTGTGCGTTTTGTCATGAGCTGTAATTTTGTTTTGTTTCTTTTATTGCATGAAATGCTGCTTTGTGTACAATGACCTTCTTTCTTTTCTGTAATGCTCTGTTGCTTGACCAGAATTACCCTCTGCATGGGTTTCGTTCCGCCTACTTTGTGTCATGAACTGTTAATTTTTTTAAGCCTACTTTTTGTGTGTTTAGCCATGAACTGTAATCCATGCAGTTGTATTGCCTTGGCGTGAATCATTTCAATGAATGGAACGCCAATATATAATATCTATCGGTCTATAGCCCAGGACCGGTAGGTCTTTGAATCTGACCGGAGTATAGCATGCAACTAATTAGAAAGCCACATGCATTTTCGTAATTAACCAATCTGTACATGTATATCCATACAAACGCTTTTATCAAGGAACATTTTCATGTGTTCCAATTTCACTTTTCAGGCGATCATCTTTGTAATTTGCCGGCACTGATTTAATCCTGTTCAATATGTCTGTGCTTATTTTCCTCTGTACAATATGGCTCTACTTATGAAGTGTCCATATACTGATTTTCCTCTGTAATATGGTTTCACTGATTTTCCTCTGCACAGTTTATGTCTCCACTGATTTACCGTACCTCTGGGCCCGTTTTACATACAGGGTGTAAGTTATGTCAACCGTAACTTCCATGAAGACAATACTGTAGAGATGGTAGTTACGTTTGATTAAACATTACACCCTCTTCATAAAACGGGCCCCTGAAAAGTATCACTATATTCTCTTTGCTCTGGACAATATAAACCCCTTCTGATTTAACTATGTATATACTCTGTTCAGTCGGACTTTTATACATACACATCAATGCCCTTGTACTCACTTCACTGTCTTTGTCAACTCGGGCACCATGAACTTAAAATCTTGCAGTACTTGGTTCCATCGGGTCTCCGGGGGTTCGTCCAGGTTGATTGTGTAGGTCTTCGGGGTGACAGGGGTGTCGTACAGAGCCAGTCCCGCGGGACAGAAACCGACGACTAACGCCAGACACACAACGGCTATAATCAGACCCGATGTCGTCGCCATCTTTGACTTCGAGACACCTTTGATGACAGTGTATTCTTGAAGAATCTGCTTCAGGATGTTTACTCTGAACAATTATCGGCCATATTTGATAACGTGTGCTTAGTATTTGACACGCCACTATCAAGAAGTTATCATTTGACCTGATTTTTGTAAATCTGATAGATATAAATTGACCTCATACAACTGAGCCTCTACTACGGTACGCGCCGTCTACGCAAGGCCGCTTTTGTTTTGAGCTTAATTCGAAATATGTTTCGTTCATTGTTGCTAAAAAATGACATTGAAATCTACATCCAACGTATCGATTTAACAATTAACATTGAATATATATGCCTTTACGTCACTCATCTTCACATTCATAACCACGCGAATACGGTACACTGCCCCGGGAATTGCTGTCCAATGGCCGAAAGCTGTCCACGGCGGCATGCAGTGATGGACATTTTTCTGTTAGTGAATCCGATCACCCGTGTTGCACAGTATGTTTCAGTAATCCAAATTTTGAATCATAAGGAACTGGCACACGGAAGGGTAATTGATAAATAAGCATTTTCTTCAGTGAAATTCGTTGAACTTATTATGTTTATGTTATCTAATGAATCAACGCTTTTATAGCCGCGTGAGCAGTTCATATCCGTGACAAAACTTTCGTAACCTGCACGTTAGTATCACTTGCATAAAAGTTCTCGTGACAAGAGCAAGTCTACCGCGCCATTCTTCATGATCGACATCCGATGTCATTAGACATGCAGCATTTTGCTTATTTCTCTGATGCTCCTAGTAAAGCTATAATACAACACGCTATCCTACATATACATGTATAATTACAAGTAACAAATGTAAGACAGCCACTCCAGTGTGTTGACAAGAGAACACTGCAAATCCACACAGTTAAATTTATTCTTTTATTAAACTCTTGTTCAGTGTCGAACTCAAGACTTTTTCACTACATGTCGGCATTGGGTTTTACGCCTTGAACTGCGACGCCCGACTGGCCGGAGTAAACAACCGCCTTACGCTACGCAGGAACTTGCCAAATCTCCTGACTTAAAGCCCCCGCCGAAGAAGCGAGATCTTAATTCGAACACGTGACGTCATCGATCAGAATTCTTAGTGACAACCCTAGCTAGCCAGCGAGCCTCCTAGCAATTGACTTGAGGCTTCTTTGGCAGCTTTCCCTCCAAAAGTAATTCGTTTCTAAGCTGAGTAGTCAGTTGTTCCATTATACCTGTGTGATGCGAAGGGCAAACTGGTTTACCACCTATTACTCGTCCAGTAATGCAAGATGTTTAGCCCTCCTGAGCGGAAATCTAGTGAAGAGTTCAACATTGGTTGGTTTTGTTTTTCCTTCCTCAGTTCAGTACGAGAAAGATGCGGTTCTCATCTAGGCCCGGCGTGTCCATACAGTTAACGGTTGTGACATCATGTCACATCTATAGTCATTTTGCAGAAACAAGCGCTTAACAAAATGCCTAAACTGTGCTTAATTGTGTGACAGCTCACCAACTGTCAAATATTCTGTAGTCTGCATTAAGAATAATTTTACGACAAACTCAAATAGCATGGTCAAATATGTTTAATGTCGGTGTTTATGTAAATATTAAGGTATATTTTGAATATACTCTGCCGTTGTCACAAATACTCTAATTCTTTTTTTCAATAAAGTATGGTAGGCTTAGTGTTTAACATGATTAGGCGCTGTTTACACGATAGGGTGCAACATTCGAGTGGACACTCGACATGGGCAGTCGAGGGTTTTGTGCTATAAAGTAATGGTAAAGTGTGACACAGTTAAGAGTACATTTTTGTTAACTTGTTAACACCTATGTTGACTTTGTTGACACATATGTTGACTTTGTTGCAAAATACACTGGACTTGTTGATACATATTCCGTGACTCGCTTACTCTTAAACACATCATTCTGAGCCATTGGATCATCTTAATGTCATCTGAGCACTTTCCGTTAAATTGTTAGTAACTTAGTTGTATGTTCTTGTTGGTTGCGACACAATAACCCGGGAGCCTCCCACCAATGCGATCGCTGTGAGTTTAAGTCCAGCTCATGCTGGTTTCCTCTCCTGCCGTACCTGAGAAAGTCCGCCAGCAACCTGCGGATGGTCGTGGGTTTCCCCCGAGCTCTGCGCCGGTTTCCTTCCACCATAATTGTGGCCACCGTTATATAAGTGAAATATTCTTGAATACGGCGTGAAAAACCAACAAACAAAAATAAATATATTCTTTTTCGTTGTGTCTTCCTTAAAGTTGTAGCTTTAAGTTAAGCAGCCTGTCAGTGGCGATACCACACCAGGAGCCTCCATTTAACAAGTAAAGAAATATATATAGAACATCGTGAATGAAACAAAAATACAAACGCTAACACGTAGAGCTACAGATAATTATATAACGTGAAGGTATGTTTATTTGGCACATGTGATGCATTTTTCACTCCTCATGAGGAAGATACTTTGAATCTGATGAAGCATACAATTCAATAAGGTTTTCGAAATGATTGTAGCACAGGTATTAAAATGTATAAATGTCAGCACCACAAGCAGGCAACAATACTCCGAATTTCTGTCGTGACGTTGTCCTTAAGGTTACTGATAGACATGAAGACAAACAGACAGACAGACAAAGAAACATCAATGCCAGCATAGCATGCTTAACAGACGCAATTACAACAGATCGTAAGTTTCCACTATCTGAAGTGGGTCAGGCAATACCAGACTTGCTTGACAGACGTTGCCCTCCACATTCACGCCTCGCTAAGGTACGCTGTGTACTTGCTAATGGAAGAAAAGTATGTCAGCGAAAAGAGCACATTTTCATGGGAAAAATTAATGGAATTAAGTTCACGGCTCATTTGTAAAGGCAGCCATTCGAATAGTTCACAAATTCATGAAAATGTAGGTCGTAGCCGCCAGGTAGTTGTATCACAGAAATTTTATGCATAAATATGTACATATACACACTAGCGTGCTCATTCGTAAACACACATTCGTCCTTCTTTGCACGAATCTGTCGGAATTTCTTTCCTTATAGAATTCATTTCAGTTTTTTTCTGTTAAAAGATCTAAGGGTTTTGGAAACTGATTTTGCGATTATTGACTGACCCGGAGCACTCGGTGTGGTTGACGGCTGTCATACCAATGGTCAATTTGAACTGGATGTAATTCATTGTATAGCTGTGCTGTTTCTGGGCCATATTTGTGAGGCATTTTATGTACGTTAAACATGGCACAGTGCGCTAACTATACAATATACTCACGCCCACTCATGTACATACCACTCCCACTCACGTAGCATCAGGTGCAAATGTGAAATGGCGATCTCTCTGTCAAGGTCGAATTGTCTTAACATGGAAAAAACGAATGGCAACATTACAATAAGCCACCTTTGACGTACTTCTGTTGTTACACGACAGCCGCTATGAGGTAACTTCTCGGTTTTACCTGGATTTCCAGTTCAATTTTACGCTTGTTTTTCAGAATAAAATTAATTCCTAATGCATCCTTTGAACGCTGAAGCGATCATTGGGAGTTCGCGGTTTCGTTTTGTAAGCCATCACTCTTCACGATTAGATGTTCGGAGCAAAAACGGTTTTTTGCTGAGAACGAAACTCGGATCAATCACTGGAGAGGGGCCTTGTGGGCCTTCACTGCGCATGCGGAGGTCACGAATATCGTCAGGTCAGGGATATAACGATCGATGTAATGAAATTATTTATAGAATATATGGATGCCAGTAACAGTTTTTGCTAATGTTATATACATGAATAAAAGTTCAGATGAACACAATATAAGCCCGAAAATATACACTGCTTTGAAACGTATGTAAACATCTGCAGTATTGTCATGACTATAAAGTGTGACGGAAAGTACTTCATGGGTTTTAATGAAAAGTATACATAGAACAATGAGTTTGGGAGGAAATGCTTTCAAGCATGTGAATAAAAGCTCTCATCCAGTTACGAGATTTTGGATTGGGGGCACAAATTATGATGGCAAAGTTTTTACGAGGTACGAAACAAGATTCAGCGGTATAGGGTTACATAACAAATACCAAGACTAAGGTGTTTAAGCCTATCCTAGCCCCAAAAGTGAAGAGAATGTGGGGAAAACGGCATATTTTATGCTGCCGATTAATTTTACTCCCTTCGTAGAGGTCATGAACTTTAGACCAATCAACGGCAATCTTAATCCACTGCAGCTGACCAAGATGTTTCAATGACGTCGTGTACATGACGTCGTGCACTATTGTTGCGTGACGTAGGAATGTGAAAATTTGTTATACATGTATTGTGACGTCATACCTCTGAGCTCAGATTGGAACATCATGAAACATAATGTTTCTTTTTCCGACGTCATGGCGTTTGCGTTTGAAGCACGAACAATGTAATCACTAAAGTGATATGTATAAATCATTTCAAATAACACCTACGTCACTGAAGAAAACCCTAACAATTCACCTCTTTATAAATTATGTAAACAATAAAAGAAAATCTATCAAGTATACAAGTTGAAATCATTTTATTTATGGAAATAAAGAGCATGGCTGAATATTATGCGGGCAGGTAAACGTTCCAGCCGGTATGTTTAAGGGTTTAACACGGCCGTAGTCGTGTTTGATGTGTAACCCAATACCGCTGAACCGTGTTTCGTGCCGACTGAAATCCCGACAATGGGCAGTAACAACCGCTTGTATTTACGACAATAAACTTTAAAATGTCTGGACTTATGACGTGAAAAACTAGTCAACCGCGGTTTCGGTTTCCGGTGTTGGACTCGGAACCGCCGATGGGACAGACATCTGTACTAGCAGTTCCTGATGGTTTAACATTTGGGAGGAGATTCCTGTTGTTGCATATCTAGATCTTTTAGTATTTCAGCTTGACGTTGCACACAACCGGCCAACGAGTCGTCGTCACTGGAATTATATTTAGCTGGGTAACAGCTTTCATGAAAACTGCGTACTTCTCTATCGGCTTTACCGTTTCGGACCTTCGGCTCATCGATTTTAGGCTTGTACTGAATCGTAAATTTTGGTTGCATTTGATGTGTTGTTTCAACTCCCACCTTAGGCGCGTATCACAGACTTGGTCTGTAAACTATTCTCTGAGCATTAAGTCTTCATTGTCAATTATCATCTCATCTGCTTGCTTTGGGCAATCGAGCAGTTTCACAAGCGCATGCGAAAAATCAAGTAACGATTCCGACTCCTCTTGTTAAGAATCAATAAATGAACGTAAACGCTGCGAGGCAAAACACCCTTCCCCCAAAACTTCCGAAAGTGCATCAAAAACATCGTCGGCGCTTTTATATGAACAACAGCGTATTTCAGAACGGGCCGTATCTTTAAGATGTAACTTCAAAAAGTCGACGACGTCATTTTCTTTTGTTGATTGAACACGTATAGCATGCATCGATCAAAATTAAAATTGCACAATGGAAAACCGGGTGGTAGGCCACATATCAAATCATTTCTATAAATACAGCATGTACAGGGAAAATGGCGATCTGCTCATCATGGTTATGGCAGAAATAGAGCAACCGTGAGTTGCAACTCATTATCATATCTGTATCTATGCATCCGTACTGCCCAAACACAAAGTTCATACCTAACTATGATGTATATATAAGAGAAAGCAACCTGGTTACCATGGCAACCATGGGAATGAGCAAATGTGCGTCCGAACATCTCCTCATTCCACTAAAAATTCAAACCGTACATGGAATAAAATTGGAGCTGTAGCACGGACGCCATGTCAGATCTATTTATACAGAATATATAGAGAAAATGCTGTTCTGGTTACCATGACAACCATGGAAAATGGACAGAAATGACTTTCAACACATGACCACATCTGCATCAATGTATCCACGGAAAATTAACACTTCACATGGAAAACAATTGGAGTTGTATACCGGACACCAGGTCATATCTATTTATATAGGATATGTGGTGATAATGGCAATCTGGTTACCCTGGTAGCCATGGAAATGGACAAATGTGAGTGGCAACACATCGACTCCTCTATATCTAAGTGTCCACCTTGCTGACAGGGACCAGTTATTATTCTGAATATAGGAATTTATTTCCATAGACACTCGTGTTTAACTTTGTATTCCACTCCTTGTTGCAAGAGAAAAGAGCACGATTTGCGTATGAGCTATGTGATGAGAACATCGACTTAATAATCGAGGCTGAACATCTCAGAGCATTCCAAACATGAAAACGAAAAGCTTTGTTAACCGTCAGGGGACGAACTACGCTTGCGTCGTCGTGAGCAAAACACGCATGTCTCTTCGCTCCGCTACCACTGAATTTTGTTTCATAAATAAAATCTGGACAGTCCGTGTCAAGATTTCAAGACTGCCACTGGCGTGTTGTCGGATTACAATATTTTCTTGAGATTGTTATTGTCCACTGATTCTATACAAACATGTCCGCCAGGTTATGTTCTATTCAGAGATTTCTATGGGTGTTGTCCGTTCTTTCGTATTGCCTGACCGCGGTAAAATCGGCATCTGTGAACTCCGCCTGTGTGACGACGGCGGAGTCTGGAAGCGCGGGGCTTTCTGGTAAGAAAGCAATTGGCGGAGCTCACGGGACATTCAACAGTCAGTCTGGTGGTCATGGCAACGGAACACAACATAAACACGTCAGGTCACGATGATCACACTGATTCTGGTCACGGTGATGATCATGGTAGTCACGATGGCCACACAGGAGTCACGGTCATTGCAATCCATTTCGAACAGGTGAAAACACCTGTGTTAATATGCGGTGTTATACTGCTAGCCACTCTAACTAAGCTGGGTTAGTCATAGTTTATACATTGTATGTATATTTATGCATTTATCTTTTATTTCATTTATCACATATCCACCATTACAAAAAGTTACTTGTGACCTACGTCAAAATATGAAACCTTGTTACACTTCTTGCATTTTTGGAACTGGGTGCTAAAAGTTTGACATATTTGTCTGAAGGGAGCATTGATGAGGTAGTCAAAATGTTAATTTCTATGGCTTAAAACTAGCTCTAAACTCGTATTTCACAATTTAACTTGAGCCAGAAAATGGCCTTGTGAAATCAGTCCGTAATGAAGGCCAGGCTACAGTTGATCTTACTCGTATATTAAACATGCGCCACTGTTACTAGTTATCTCCCACAAAGCTAGAAATGGACTAGAAAATGCAAATACACAGTGTTAATATGTCAAAATTGATGGCAGTTTTTCACAGGGTTTTGGAAATTCAAAAACAACAACAATAAGAACAGCAGAAATAAATGTTGAAATAAGTTTATTTATAATATATAAGAAAAGATCATACATACATTGACAAAAACCATTATTCAAATCAAAATTTGAGTTAGCACACACATGCACAGTGCAATGGTTGTGTTATCTGGGAAGGCCTGGGCAAACAAAACACGACGGCGACCTTGATGTCGATACAAAACTACCCTTGGTTTGTAATTCCATGGGAGCCCTCTGAGAAAATGGAGCTGGCTCTATTCAGAAGACGATGTTTGTGGATGATAATGTAGAATGATGTATTTGTTTACACATACTTGGTCTCTTGCTGGCTCATATGGTTGAACCAAGGCGTCGAAATTGACATTCGTATACCAGCCGTCAACCCAAATGAGCGTTCAGGGTCAACAAAATATCAGTTTCCATTAACGACACAACTCTCAATTATAAGGTCCTCGACCAATAAGGTCGGACTTTGGAATCCAATATTCGCTCTTTCGGCTGCGGTTTTAAGTCAAGAGGTTTGTCAGGTATCTGGTGAAGGGCAGGGGTTAATTTAAGAACCCCTGTGTGTGTGTGTGTGTGTGTGTGTGTGTGTGTGTATGTGAAGGTGCCTTAACATCTTCACTTTTATAATTGCACCCACGTACTTTCGAAGAATTATTTATTTATTAATTTGATTGATGTTTTACGCCGTATTCAAGAATACTTCACCAATGCGACGACGGCCAGCATTATGGTGGGGGGAAACCGGGTAGAGTCCAGGGGGAATCCACAACCATCCGCAAGTTATAGGCCGATCTTCCCACGTGCGGCCAGAGAGGAAGCCATCATGATCTGGGCTTGAACTCACAGCGAGCACATTGGCGACAGGCACCTGGATCATTGCGCTCCATTAATGCGCTATCACGTCGGCCACCAGGAATCTAAAGCAGTTGATAGCAATGTCAATGTAAATCTGATTAAATAATATGATGAGTCATTCGCGTGATGTGAGGAAAAAATACCACAATATTTTTTCTTGTGGTGAAACAAGAAAGCTCTAAGTAGTAAATACATGTAGAGTAAAAAAGTAGCCAATAGTTACAACGAATATGTAGTGGTACTCCGTACTGACGTGACTAAATGTAACACGAACATCTACACTAAATGAGAGACAAATGTCACAACTAAAATCATAACATTATCGCTTTTTATTGTTCCTCCGCTGCAGAACACGTATATCCTTCTGCCTTCGGGACAGGCTGAGAGCACTAATGGGTCACTCTCGACAATACGCGATAGCTCCCGTCGGGAGCTAAAATCGAGCCCCAGCTGTGGCGTTGAGTCCTGCCATTTTTCAGAAACTTAGCTAAGGGCAGTGCTCCTCTTTACACGTAAACATTCGTATATCCGACTGTTAAGTTGCATATTTCCGACTATACCGCCTTGGTCGCATGAAATAAACAAGTAGACAAATAAATAATGTCGGATAATTGTTATTTTAGTAACACTGACCAAAAACCGTGATTAATGAAAGAGTTAATTTGTTGTAGAGCCCCTGTTGCGAGATGAAAATGCACCGACACCTCATCGCGACCCTGGGAAAGACGTCTGCATAAAAATCTAACGATTATGGCATAGCGAGCAAAAAAGTGTGTTTGTTGGCAAATGGTCACACGTTAACGGTGACCTGTTGTCAAGTGACCACAGTTAGAGCTTTAAATACTTAAAAGTACCAGCTTACACTCCCTCAACATCATATATTTACCAAAATTCTAGGTTTGAAAAATCCATTTGATAAGACTGGTTTAGAATTACTCGAAATGCCGATGTGATTTGCCACCACATTTTTTAAGGAACGGTGTAAAAGCCACGGCAAGGGATCAGACCTTGGGATGCACAGTTCAGCCGAAGAATCCTGGTCAAAAATGCGATAGAAAGGGCCACACCATAGTGTGATAGTTGGGTAAATTGTCACACCGGTGAAATCCGGTCTCCTGTCAGTTTATCTCATTTTTTTATCTTAACTGCTCATGCCAAGGCATAGGCATTAGCTGCTTACACACCCCGAAGCACCGAGATTTTCACATAATACAGTAAAAAGCCATTTTCTCTAATATTTTGTCCCAAATGTTGTAATTGCAGCATCAAACGGGAACGCTGCATGAAGGTAGTTGACTCTTAGTTCAGCTTGATCACGGAGTCATCACTCTGAGTCTAGTAAAAAAGAGGCCTCCTCTTTACACAGTAAAATATATTCTTTTAATAAAAGCTGATTGTTAGTAATCATCAGGGTGTCTCGTTCATGAAATTTTCAAAATGCCATGTTTTTGTTGAATCAGACATCGTAAGATATCACATGGTCACATTTTCTGGGTTAAATGTATGTATAACGAACTCCGTTAATAAACTGATCATGACAAACACTTAAATGTAAAAACACACAACACATAAAACCAAAAACATGCATAAATTTGGATATTTCCTAATTACACCATAGTTTAGGCATTTTTAATGCAATAGGTTTCCTACATGGAACTCCCGCTGTCAAAGCGTTAGCAATTCCCAGCCGTGCTGTATAGGGGTTACTCACCCGTAAACAACTAGCCATTAGCACACGTTGTCGTTATCGCAAGATTTGACGAGAACAATAGGGTGTGATACTTGACTTTACGCTAATAGCAGTAGGAAAGAAAGGTGGAGTGGTGTCAGTTTTAGTACTTCAGATGTCACTGGTCCCGATATAAAGCCTCATTACGTCCGTTTAAAGTTAGTTATAAAATGAAACAATTATCTGTACACCAGTGAAAATAATAGTTAACATATACAAGACCACGTCACAGAGAATGAAACCAGAGCAGAGGCAAAAGCCTGATAGTAGACCAACGGTCACAAGTGCATAACCTGTGTTATATACGTTTATCACCAGTTGTCAATTTCGTCAGTTAGGTCTTTATTTTAAGTGTTCATTTAAATACTTAAATACTAGCAACTTAAATAGCTGTGACTTAAACACACCCCGCCCCATGCACCAAGACCTAAACAGAATTAGGTAAGAAAAATGCGCTGATGTCAATTTCAGTTTATATTAGACTTCACTGATCCAGAATACTAACAGTATTATCGTTATTAGAAAGAAAGTGTAATCTCTAATAACGATAATACTGTTACTTAAAAATTCACTTTCTAAATGACATCTATTAATCTGATACTTCAGCGAAGAGAGCTGTGTCATTTCTGATCATCAGAGGGGTAATGCATGTTCGCTGTAAAGTCTACAGGTCAACTACCTCCTATTTTCGTAGAAGGCTGGTTGGTCGAGTGGTCTGGATGGTTGACATGTATTGCCGGCGATTTGGTGCACGACTCTGAGGTCATTGGTTCCAAACCCGTACAGGCCTCAAGAACCTGTGCTATATCAAGAAAGTGTAATCTTGAATAACGATAACACTGTTACTTAAAAATTCACTTTCTAAATGACATCTACTACTTTGTTGATTTGGTTTTGTTTGTTTTTTGTTGTTTTGGTTTTATTTTTTTTGTTTTTGTTGTTGTTTTGTTTTGTTTTTTTCGTCGTCGAGGCAACTTTGTATCAAAATAACGGTTCTGTTCACTGTGCAAATGAGACCCGCATCATAGCGTCATACAACAAAGAAGTGACGTCACTTACAGCCAAAATCGAACTGGTATCGAACCGCACTGGTGAACTGGTCAATGAAACAGTTAAGGACCATACTCACTGATTTATTTATTTGATTTATTTGATTCGTGTTTTATGCCGTACTCAAGAATATTTCACGTGTTCGACGGCGGCCAGCATTATTTTGGGAGGAAACCCACCAGTGCCCGGAGGAAACCCACGACCATACGCAAGTTGCGCTCAGCCTTTCCCACGCACGGCCATCCTCACTGCGGCTGACAACTACAACTGTAACCGCAACTACAGCGTCGAGACAATAGAACGTTCTTTAATCTGGAGTGTCGTCCCCACTGCCGACGTTTTGTCGCGACGTCATCAGGACGGCATCCATGTCGCCGAAAATAGAACTGGTTCTCATGTTTTCATATCGCCTGCAGTGGAGACGTCATGTAGTTGTATTTGTAGTTGTCTCCCGCAGCGTGATGGCCCTTTATCTTCTGACCAGTGAAAGTACTACTTATATAAAATGCACAAGAATAGAGCATGGAGGGGAAAACCAGAGCAGCGAAGACAGTGTGATAGTTGGCAAATGGTCAAAGTTCATGCTTTTTTTCCTAAATGTTAATATTAATGCTCAGAAAGCATCAAGTACACCCCCTAGCGCCGGATCTTAAACAGAATTAGGTCAAAATAAAAAACACGGATGTCAATTTACTAGACGTCACAGGCGCAGAATACCACCTGGTTACAATCCCTCAGCGTAAGGCCTAACTCGAATCAGCCAGAACTGGATTTGACCTCGCGAAGCTATGTGTCAAGAGCTAGGTGTCTCACGGCTGGATCAGCTAGGGCTCCGAAAAGGACATTCATGTTATTTTGTATATTTGTGCTAAGTGTGATGTTAACACAGGACTTTGAGAAATTCTAGACCAGTGACATCTAACAAATTGTATTTAATATCACTGTAATCTTTGTTGCCCTATTACTGTGTGGTACTGTGTGACTATTTGCCTGCTATCGCAATGCCGTCGCTGCTCTGGTTTTAATCTCTGTACTTATATACTATATATTTTAAGTATGTAATTGTCACATTATCCTGCTATTTAACTAGAGTGAGTCACTTTTCAACACCATGTTTACGTTATCAAGTTATGTAACATCGATTAGTTTGTCGTCATTGTGTGTGTGTGTCGCTGCTCTGGTTTTACTCTCTGTGCTGTAGTCTTTTATATACTATATATTTTAAGTGCCTAAATGTCACATTACACTACAATTTTATAGCTTTTCGTCTTTCCTTTAAAGAGCACGTTGTTTGTCATGAACTCACGTAACATCGATTAGTTTGTCGCCATTTGTGGAAGGCACTTGGGTGTTTCTATGTATAAACTGAAGTTGCGGTACGTGGTTGTATTCGCCGCTATCTAGTCAATATTACTTTTAAGTAACACTGTCATGACTGTTGTGTGTGGTATGTTCCACCATCAAAGCAGCAATATTTTTATGCCACATGGTCGTATGTGGTTGAATTCTTCGTTGTCCAATCAGCATTACTTTCTTTTTATCTTCCATTTAGGGTTCCACCACGTTGAATGGCTGTCATCGAAATTACCAGAATCTTGGCGAGTTGAAATGCTGACGTAAATAACAAAAAGTGTGCACGTGTCGAAAACCAAAACGAGATCAAGAGGCATGCGGTTTCAAATCTGTGGAAATTTTAGAAACAACTAATTTCTGAGAGGGTTATCCCCACGGGAAGGAACTCTCTAAGGTTCCGTGTTATCAACCTGGTGGGTTAACAATTCATTTTTCATTCATCTATACATGTTACGCTACAGTGCTGCTAAGGGCTCTTTAAACGTGCAAGCCTGTGACTCTCAGTCAGTTATTAACAGGCCTGTAAGGCATTGTGAGACACAGCAGGGGGCTGCAGATGTCACCTAACAACAGTGACATGGACTTTTCACCACGTCTCCAAGTGTGTGCAACTGCCCAAGATTAAACTAGTACCACCAAAACACACCTGTTAGAAAAATACAAAGCCGACACTACAAAATGACGACCACCAGCGGGTAAAAAGCTATGAATACCTTAAAAAAATCCAAATATAAGTGCCAAAATTTCCTGCCAAATACGTAAACACCCCACACAGTTTTATTGAAGTCCCTCAGCTCTGACGTCATGATACGGTAGACTGCCGGCTACCTAATCACCAGACTGAACTCTCGGGCTTTAGGAAATATTGTAGTTGAAAGCCATTTTAACTCCAAGAATAATCATAGCAGAACTTTCTGTTTTCGTTTATGTATATATATGTCAAAATCATCTTGAAAGTTTGGGATACAAATATACTCGACAAGTAATACATAGAGTGTAAAGAATCCTTTCTAGGTAAATACAGTAAAGCACGCGAATTAAATTAGTACAAAAAAGACAAGTAAAATGTAACAAATATCAAAATCCTTAAAATGGCTTTAAAATATTTACCAATTATTTTAGCCAAAAGAATATGTCTTAAAAAAAGAAAATACCAAGCCAAACTGAATTTAAATCTCTCGCTAAAATTTACAACGAACCATTTTGGTATATCTGACAAAGTGAAAACTTTTCATGAATCGTCTAAGTACGATAATGGCTGCCTTATTGTTTTCATCCAGTCGTCTGAATTTTGTGTCATCTTTCCGCAGATATTTTTCTTTTCTTTTTATTTTTACATTTTGCTTCCAAATTGTTGATCTCTGTTACAGTGTATTAATATTGCCATTTCCTGTATGTTTGTATCTTCTCCGACTGTGGTCACTGGAGTATACCAAATGTTATCACTCTACACTGTAAATCTCGATGTTTAATGTACAAACACTTTTATTCAATTTTTTTATTCAACAACACCTGTGAATAATAGCATTATAGTATGGGCCTACATGCTTTAGACACTTAGGCCCATGTTTAATACTTAAATAAATGTATATGTTTATTATAGTCTGTGTTGTTTTGTATTTAGTCGCGTACTTTTGGCCTTCTGTAAATTCGCCCATTGTTACTGTCGGTATTTCCTTTTATCATTGACATGTAACACCCAAAACTCTACAAAGTGATATGTATCACATCACCGTGCTTGCCATTAAACTCAAGTTAAAACACTTTTTGTCATGTATAATGGTATATTACCATAACCATGTTTTTCAACACCTCACCTCAGTTGCCTCAAGGGACGTCACAATTATTGTAATCAGCGTGGCATGCTGGGTATCGCGAGGGCTTCAGATCACGTGTGGTATTAACTATTCACCTCACAACGTGAATGTATAGTTAGATTATAGGTTATATTGCTTCAAAGCTAGAAGTGTCTTCAAACTCCTCTTACCCTTAACGTTATATCTCTAGTATCTCTTCTAAACTGGGAGGTTTACATTGTTTTCTTTGTATTGCTTTCTCAACAGTCCCATGATTAGCTTTGTGAAACAATTGTTTTGCATCACTAGGCGCAAATGTTGAACTACATTTTGAAATTGAGTAATGACCGACCTGAGAAACTGGCTCAAACCTTGGCGTATTTGAAATTCAGAGATTAAAAACCAGTTTGATCTGTGGTGTTAGTAGTCCAGGATTATATCATGACAATGTTGGCCACAGTGGCGCTAGTCACGTCTGTCAACACTTGTCAGTCAGGACTGATCCCTCCCTTTATCCACTATGCCAGGCTAATTATAATAATTGTGAGGTCACTTGAGGAAAAAAGAAAATACCGATAGTAACAATGGGCGAATTTACAGAAGGCCAAGAGTACGCGACTAAATAAAACACAGACTATAAACAAACTTGTTTGAAGTTAATCACCCATTAAACGCTTTGGGCGTAGGACTTTTTAGAGTGTATTTATTGTCTATCCCCTGACAATTGCGACTAAAATGTTTCTTACGTAAGTATGTCCAAAAAATTGCATGTTTCTTTTTCAGTCTGTTGATCGTTGTTGGCGAGATTATAGGAGCAATACTTCAGTACATATGCTCTGTATAGTACAGTTATGTAAACCATTATTTTAACGCATTTTATGCCAATGAGACCACTTTAATAGGTAGATAGTAGATATGTTACACGTACTTCACAGTTATAATTAGTTAAGAACAGGAGAGGCTCTTCTCTTGGTCCTGTCATATTTTAAGCTGACTCTGACGTCATTCACTTACATGTATTTTATTTCATTGCTTCTCAATCGGCCCAATGCCTTATCTTGTACGTGCTTTGTCATTTACACTGCATTTATGTATACATACTCCTTTTCAGCTTCTCTGGGGGATTTAACGCATTGCCGCTATCTTTGAATCACACGAATTCGTTCTCTACTTGTTACCACCGTGAGTATCAAAATAACTCTCACCTAGAGGAACACCTCTGTGAACATTGATTGATTGATTGATTGAATGACTGACCGACTGATTGATTAACGCAATGACTCCTTTGTTTGACTGGTATTTAGCTCCATGTTAAAGAATTTTTAATTATACGATAGTGGCAAGTATTAAAGAGGCAAGTGGCAAGAGTGCAGAAAAACGTGGTGAAAATATCGGTGGTAAACCAGCCGACCTTTGGCAGGTTACTTATGAGCTGTCCGACGGATGACGCTCAGATATGCGCCCAATAACAGTGGGGTATCGTGGTTTTCAACAAATGTTAGATTGTGCAAAAGATCTCACGAGCCCTAAAGCACGGTTAGAACAGGGGGGGGTACAAAAATTCACTGGTTGAGGCCAGTGAAGATTTAGTAGTGTGTAAACGCTTGGGGAGAAATGCTAGCCGTAACAGGCATATGCATTCATGGTAAGGCAATAGGTTAATGTTGGTCGGTCCGGTGTTATTATATTGTGCGTGGACTTGGCGATGTGTCTGATGTCTTTAGCATGGCGTTCCAGCGAGGCAGTTCATGTATATTGTGACTCGGTTGGGTGTCCTGTCTGTGTCTTTGGTGGAACGTTCCAGTGAGGTAGCAGAGTGAGTATGTCTAAATAAAAAATGCCAGAAGATATCAGTGTTACTTGATGTGACAGAGAGAGAATCCCAAGCGAATGGTAATCTTATAAAAATACACGTTTAATTCGTTCGGTGATTAAGAAGCTTTTTAATGACTTTCACTCGGTAAATTTCTTTGACTTGAAACCTTTCCAGAATTATCTGTTGACTGCATAAAATCAAGGCAATGTGAACTCATCTTGGATTTATTTTTGAGTCAGTAGACGATGTAATATTTATGCAAACGTTAATGTACATTTTATGTTTGTTCGTTGTTTGCTTTTACATGTAGGATTATCCTGGAGGCCTCCTTTAGTCTACACGACAGTGACTTCTTTGATAACTTGAAAGCAATTCTGACGTATTCTGTCATTGTAAGTGATATGCGCATTTTAGTATAACATTAAATAACCGCATGACTTCCCAGTCCTCCGTCAAGGTCATGTTGTATATAAAACTTATCTTTGTACTTCCAAGTGCACGGGCCAAGTAAAGGTACTAACCGACTGTGACTGAGTGTGGTGACTTGCTAAGTGTTTGTATAGTGTGACTGGACGGGGTGTCATGTTTAGTGTTTGTGTACTGTGAGTGGATGGGGTGTCATGCTTAGTGTTTGTGTACTGTGAGTGGATGGGGTGTCATGCTTAGTGTTTGTATAGTGTGGCTGAACGGGGTGTCATGTTTAGTGTTTGCATACTGTGACTGGATGGAGTGTCCTGTTTAGTGTTTGTGTACTGTGACTGGATGGGGTGTCATGTTTAGTGTCTGTATACCATAATGGAGTGGGTGTCGCAGTCCACTGTGATAAAGTGAGGTGTCCTGTCGTTTCGGTATACTGTTACAGGGAAGAATATCATGCCTGCTGTCCGGAGAGATGTCATACTGTGTCTGGGTGTGTTCATTCTGCCGAAGGGAGTGGCATGTCAGTTGTGAGTCAAGTGACCAAGTGTGATGCCAAATCTTGTACTAGTATACTGTAACTTGGGTTGATGTCACGTCTTGTGTCGACACAGGGTAACTTGTGTCGTCTTGTCTGGTACCAGTATACTGTAGCTGAATATGGTGTAATGTCATACTGTAACTGGGTTTCTTGTCTTGTCTGGTGTCGATACTGTGTAACTTGGTGTGTTGTCTTGTCCTGTGCTAGTATACTGTAGTTGAATGTGGTGACATGTCATAATGTAACTAGGTTTGATGACACGTCTGGAGTGGGTATTATGTACCTGGGTATAGTGTCATGTGTAGTGTCAGTATACTGTGACCGGTTGGGGTGTCATGTCTAGTGCTTTTGTACTCTTACAAGGTACTGTTACCTATACCTTTTATGTCTAACTAATTTATGTATTTATTTATTTGTATTTTACGCAGTGCTGAGGAATATTTCACTTATAGCCTAATTTAAAGTATATTGCAATATTCGAAAGATTATTCTGTCCATTCATTTAACAATGGCCGAGTGTTTATGTGACACTTGCAGCGTTTTATAGACAAAGAATGAGATTGCGATCGGATTTCATATTAATACACACTCGTTAAAAGAAAACGAAAAAAAAAAGAAATAGAACTCTATCTCTAGATATATTTTCCTAATTACGTGCCTTATATTTACGTCTATCCACAGGGAACAAGCCTGGCATGCTTCATTGTGGGTAAGCAAAATTTAACACATATATAAATTCAAAGAAAATACCTGTAAAGTTGGGGAAAACATAAAATTGATGTGAACGTCTGAGTATGAAACAGTATGAACAGATATTTGTAAATTTACGGTCTTAATATTTGTCGGTTTTATAAATAAATTTATTTGTGCTCAAGTTTGGTTTTCTCACCTAGCAAATGTGTTCATTCTGTGGATGTAACCAAGAAATTCAAGTTTTTCATTACACTTTTCATACCATTGCCGGAGAAAACAGTTGTCACGAGACGATTTCGCAGAAAGACTGGACATTTGTAGCCGCTGTGTGGGACATCCGGGTGATGTAACATTAGATCATTAACATTGATGATGATGATTGGTCAAATGCGTGTTCTTGATTGACAGTTCGGCACGGTGCATTGTAACCAGCTACGTCACAACAAGATCTTGCCGTATAACGCATGCAAAATGTTAAATTTCTACATTCAGCCTGCACACACGTCATACGTGTGAAAGCACTTCAACATCTATTTCAGGTGTTAGCTGACACCATTTTTTGTCTGAATGTTGGTGTTTGCTCTCTTTGGCAAGGAGTTCTAGTGCGTTACCACTGTAGATATATTTACGTCGTTGTTAAGGCCGGCCTGCTTCAAGCTAACATGGTGTAGTATAAATAAATAATATGTAAGCCTTATTAGATGAACTACACAGCACATTTCCATGATTTTTCATGAAACATTCATTTTCTTCTTTTGGCAAAAGGATCCCAAAGCCTCGACATTCGTTTCAAGGAATTCTAAGGAAATGTTTTACGATATTATTATATATCAACAAAATATCTTTCCGTGTCGCTTGGTACATACTGAACTATAACGTTTATTTATTTATTTTATTGCTGCTTTACGTCAGACTGAAGACACAAGACTTTTTTAAACTGGAGAGTTAGTAAAGAGCTTTTCCAGGTTTGACCAACGGGTATGCATACCACATTGGTGGATGACAAGTAACCGTCAACGAACGTTAGACAGGACAAAAGGTCATACAGGTACGAGCGTCGTGAGCCGCTTATGATCATCAAAACTCCAGGAAAAACGCATGCGGGCGAATGTCCAGATCTCCTGTCCAGCGGTGGGATTGCAACGTGTTGGCATGTCGGAGAGACAAATGAAAACTTATTCCTTCTTCACTAATTACCCCCAAAATAAAACCAAGCTACCAGTAGCTTTCTTTCAGTTTGCTCCCTTGTATCTCCGGCAGGTGGCGCTCTGTATCGCCTGGCCATCACCGGAGCCATGGGTTATATTCAAATCGGCTTTATCGAGGTGCTCATATTCAGCGCATTGATCTATGCCGTGGATCCTGTAGCTGTGAGTAGACTGTCAATACACACTAAAATAAACACTTTTTGGTGTTTACTGAATAAACACCATCTTTACCACAGGTACACAAACTTTAACAAAATTGTGCATCTACAAATTTTGTGTACCAGAGGTATACAAATTGTGTATCTGAAAAAAGCAAGTGTAGTTGGGGTACACACGGATGTGTACGTCTAGCACACAAGCGTTGTAGATGTTCAGTTTTGCTACATTTTGTGTACATTTTTGTGTACACAGTTGTTTTTAGAGAGTAATGAGTTTTATTATGTGACATGTTTACAAGCTAAACACTTTTACACATGTTGATAATTTATTTTTTCACGACCACTACTGGTTATTGAAAATGTCCACCGATTTATTTATCATGTTACATGTTTACTAGAATGAACACCTCTTTACTTCATCTCTTTCATAGCGTTTGTGAAGAAACAGCACCATCCGTGTATCAGTTTTATCAGAAATGTGTTCATGTTCCGATATATGAAGTAAACATTTATTTTAAAATGTAGTCTCTCGTCTGCATACCAACGATTTTTAAAATATTCTTCTGGTGATTTACGTTTGTGATTACAACTTTTGGAAGCGCTAGCCTTGTATATATTGTTATTGTTGCGAGGATGTATTTGTAAAACTGCATACATAATGTATCTTTCTCTTCGTGCTGGTATTTTCCGAAGATACGGTCTTATAGATGTTAACGTGTAAAGAATGGTGTTAGACTGTTCACGACTGAGATATGGTAGATACGTAATTGCCAATGCACACCGTTATGATACCGTAATCGTTCAAACTTGACACTGTTTTCTACGACTCCATTCAAACTTGTCAATCAATTTTCAAGCGAAAACCCCCTCTTAGATCACGTTTAAAACTGGTATGTTTAACGTGTCCTTTTTACCAGATATATTCGTGTTATTGATAAATTATCGATCAAATAAAAACATCTTGGGCTTATTTATAACAAAGAATAACACTTCATGTTCAATACACCTCATGTTCTGTATATGGCGTAACATTACTTTTGGGTATTAAAACCTGTTTGTAATTTTTATTGTTTCTTTAATTAGGTATTGGCAGTATTCGAAGAGATAGGGGTGGACAACTCGCTTTATTTTCTGGTATTCGGTGAATCTTTGCTAAACGGTGAGAAAATTATTAGTGAAGTTGTAATCAATGGTCGATCCCATAGAAGTTCTGATCACCATCATCATGCGTGTTGCAGTGGTCAGCGTCCTGCTGCAATGACCCACGAGTCTCTCATCAACGTGGCCGCTGTGAGTTCAAGTTCAGATCACGTTGGCTTCCTTTCCTACGTGGAAAGGTCTACCAGCATTCTGCGTATGGTCGTGGGTTTTCTTCGGACTCTGCCCGGTTTCCTTTCACCATGATTCTGGTCACCGTCGTTTAAGACAAAAGTTCCTAAGCACGGCATTAAGCGACAATCAATCGGACAAGACAAATCAATGTTTTTTACAGCCCAGCATTTTGAATGATTGATGGAATGATTATGGCTTAATTCCAAATGCAGCCATGTGAAGGCGAGACTTCCATTTTGAATTTAGGTTTATATTGAGATATAAAGCGGGCTTTATTTTCAAAAACTGGCCATGTTTTAATTTACAGATGAAGTGACTGTGGTGATCTATAAGGTGATGCAGCAGTTAAATGAGATGGATACCGTCGGGGTGGAAGAGGTGGGTGGATCTTACGCTAAATTCCCCCCAAAATGTATTTATTTATTTTATTTTGTTACTGTTTTACAGTAATCAAGAATATTTCACTTACGCGACGGTGACAAAGCCTTGTGATGAGAGTTAACCGGGTAGGCCCCGGGGAAAACACACAACCATCCGCAGGTTCCTGTCCCACGTACGACCGAAGAGGAAGAAAGCATGAGCTATACTTGATCTTACTCGCTTTTTTTAACCAGTAAACAAGGGTGTCCACAACATACACAGGATACCGTGTAACAGTATAACTACCTAAAACTTCTTGTGCCAAAGCAGACATCTTGTGCAATTTGTTATCCTGCCTTACAAATAAACCTCCCAAACACCTACATTCTAATATCAATAGAACTCCCATAATCATGGAAAATGTGCTGTGTAGTCACAAGGCAAAATAACTCCCAAAATCATGGAAAATGTGTGCCGTAGTCATAAGGCGAAATAATTCTCATAACCATGGAAAATGTACAGCTTAGTCGTAAGGCGAAATATTAGGTCATTTACAGTAATATCTCTAGATAAACACATTGTAATTTACCCTATTTTACCACAAATTGTGACGTTTTGTAAATACTTTCCAGACTTGTGAACTGGAAAAACAGAAAATAACTCCACAAATAAAGAGTATGCCTACGGTAGGTGTTCAGAGATGACGCCACATAGAATTACGTACGCCGATTTTACATCATGTTGGTGTACATTTGTTACGGCTATGTTCCAACATTGTTCCCGAACACACAAAACCGTACACATCTGTTCACTTTTTATAATACAGTTTTCTAAGTAATATTTTTTCAGAACATTAATTTGTTTTCAAGTTTCATCTGGTGTTCGCGATTTAGCTGTTTTTAATGTCAAATATTATATTTGATTTTTAACGTTGCAATAGTCTCGCAAACCATTCACTGCCTTTATGTTTTTTATTTATTGTAGGGATTTCTGGGAGTCGCAGCGTTCTTGGTCGTGGCAGGTCTAGGATTCATCATCGGCATCATAGGCGGATTAGTCACAGCCTTTATCACCAGATTTACCAGCTCTGTCAGAAGTAAGTCATAGCCTTTATCACCAGATTTACCAGCTCTGTCAGAAGTAATTGACAGCCTTTATCACCAGATTTACCAGCTCTGTCAGAAGTAAGTCATAGCCTTTATCACCAGATTTACCAGCTCTGTCAGAAGTAATTGACAGCCTTTATCACCAGATTTACCAGCTCTGTCAGAAGTAAGGCACAGCCTTTATCACCAGATTTACCACAGCCTTTATCATAAGATTCATCAGCTCTGTGGGTACACCTGACCTGTGCTAGCCTTAGGTACTGGATTTTCAAATTTGCTTCACTAAGCTTGCCGTGAGTTTTATCCTGGTTTTATACTGTTTGTTGGTTTTTTATATACAGGTTCAACTTTTGTCATATTTTTTTACTTAATGGACAATCTCTAAGGTTTTGTTCATTTTAGCTTTGTAATGCATATTTGATGATGTCACTGTATTTTCGTTCCACCCTGGTAATGCGCATTTTATAATGTTACTGTATTTTCGTTTCAGTCGTCAAACCCATTTCAGGCTTCTGTTTTGCATACTTGTCTTTCCTTGTTGCTGAGATATTCCAAGTCTCTGGCATCATCAGGTAAGCCGTTTTCGTAAAGTATGAACATTTTTTCCACCATGTGTAAAATCTTTAAATGTTGAAGAAAAAAAAAGAGTAACAGTCAGTCTGAATTCATTTACGCTTTTAAACCTCGTGCTTGTCTTCTCTTGATTCAGCGACAATACACTTTTTCTAACATCAACGACAAGTCGCGTACAACTATTGAATACTTCGCAAAAGTGATCGCGTGAGTAAACAATTATACTTGCTTAAAGATTGATTTATTCATTCTTTCATTGAACGACTTATTCGACGACGGTCAGTCTTATTGGTGGGGACAGCCGGCATATCCGGCATAAACCACCAAGCTTCGATAAGCTAGTGACAATCTATGTGTGACGTACAGATATGCATACCATATCGCTGGAAGAACCAGTGGTCTTCAGCGAACGTTAGGTTACGTAGACGGTTTTATTCATCCTAGAACATTCATTACTGGTCTTGCGATTAATGACCCGGAGCGCCTATTTTGGTTGACGACTAACCAATCAGTTGTTGTCTTCAGCCATTTCGTTTATAATGCCTGTATATCCCAGTATAATATGACCATTGGTAACGTAGACAAACTTAGTTCAAAAACTGAATAAGTCGTTCTTGTCTAAATTCTTTCACTTTTCAAAACATTTCTTTTATTTGTGTACAGAACAACCAATGAAATCATCATCTTCCTTTTCCTCGGCCTCGCTTTGGTTCGACCTGATCACCACTTTCATATAGGATTTTGTCTCTGGACTCTGCTGCTTACTTTATTGTGCCGCTTCGCTAGTAAGTCCCTGTATTAAAATGCAATTTTTGGATTCATCTTTGCGTTACAGTCACTTTTGGATTCATATTTGTGTTACAGTAACCTTCGTATTCATTTTTGTGTAACAGCAGTTTTGGGATTCATATTTTTGTTACAGTAACTTTCTGATTGATGTTTGTGTTACAGTAACTATCGGATTGACGTTTGTGTTACAGTAACTTTCGGACTGACTTATCTACTGAACAGATTTGACTTCGACCGGACATACCCGATATCGCTGCAGGAGCAGTTCATCATTGTAAGTGATGAAAATCTTGTTTTAGTGGAATTTCGAAACTCGGAAGATATCAACACCAAGCTATATAGATTAACCGGAAATATCTTGATTTTTCTCTCTCTCTCATGGTATATCTTGGTGTTTTATCTGTGTTTTGATATTTTTTCTGTCCATGAATTTTGGCATTTTATGAGGGTGGTGTTTTCCTGTTTCTTGGTGTTTGCATCTTGATGTTTTTCCGCTGTATATTGGTCTTTTCTTTAAATCATGTTAATTTTATCTGTATCTTCGTGTTTTTGTATTTCTGTTTTTGTATTTTGTTTGTGTCTAGTTATTTTCCCTGTATCGTGGTATTTTCTCTATATCTCGGTATTTCCTCTGTATCTTGGTGTTTGTATCTTAGTTTTTCTGTTTTGGTTTTTGTATCTAGTTATCTTTTGTGTCTCCCGTATATGCTTTCCATCTTGATATTTTTCTCTGTATGTAGTTCTTTGTGTCATGGTATTTTACCTGTATATTGGTATTTTCTGGCGTCATGATGTTTTCCCTTTATCTGGGTTTACAATTTTGGTATTTGTGTGCCGTTATTTTCTGTGTATCTTGTATTTTAGTATTGATTCCGCACCTTGTCAATATTTTCTCTGAATCTCGGTTTTCTTTCTCTCTTCGCTTATGCTCACCAAAACTTGCAGACATGTGTTTCGAAGACATAACTTACCAGCCAAACACCTTTACTGAGTTACGGGGGTCTTCGTGGGGCCGTCAGCTTCTCAGGTTGCCCAGTTGGGCCCCAACACCGGTGAGAATACCCGGATGTTCGTCACCACCACCTTGGCCGTCATTATATTTACCGTGTTTATTCAAGTAAGAAGTGTTCATCCTCGGCATAAATCAGCCATTGTGAGAAAGGTGGAGGTAGGGGTACGGACTCCACTCTCGTTGATTCATGTGGCTAAAAACCTATATCGGCACAATTCCTAAACAGCTGTCTTTTATTGATCCGTTTTTTAATGTAACGTTGTTTTTTGCGCCTCTTCATGTACATTGGATTTCGCATGTTCTCATCGTGTCGAAAACTGGTTGAAACCTGTTCTCGGCAGGATATGGCTGAGATACTGCCGATGTGACAGTAAGCCATCATCATTCGTTCATTCTCATTCTGCCATGTAGCTAACGAGGTGGTTTACTCCACCTGCGTAAGTCAAAAATTCTTGTAAACGGTGTTAATCAATAAGCTAATCAGTCAGACAGTTGATCGATTGATCTTTCTGTTGCCTTCACCACATAGGGCATCACTGTGTTCAAACTGTTCGTATACCTGTTTGAGATCGGACTGAACAACAAAGAGCAGCCGAGGTTTTATCAGGAGCTCAGCGTACAGGTGCGGAGAACCTCTAGTAAAACCTATGAAACTTTTTTCTATAAATACATGTGCAATGCTTGACGTATTACATATCTTTTTAATACAATGCAGTATACAATACAGTATATATACTTGACCAAATGCTGTGCTTTGATGACTTATTGATTTTTTCACAACGCAATAGTAAGAAGTTCTTTACCAGATGTTTGTAGAAAATTGTAAATTTTTCATAATGCCTGGCTCTGTAAATTGTTTATCTAATTTGTTAATTTGTGTAAAGCTGCTATAATAATAAATGGTTTTAGAGAGTAAATGTTTTCTAAATTTGCTGGCGATTGTTCTTCAAGATGAGTTTTCGGGATGTTTCGATTAACGTATGCTCTGTGATCACAATGTTGGCGGCCTTATCTTTTCACATCGATTTCACTAATTATTCCAATTTGCCCGCTGGAAATGCATCATGTGTCTAACTTGCATGCCGATGCTTCCATGACCAAGACAGTTGAAGCGCTCGCTCGCTGCACTGACCACGCCCTCGGTCAGTGAGGTCGCGTTCTCGAAGTCAGGAGGTTTTTGTCAGATATTAGGACATCTCCGGTTTCTCCTACCCATAAACCTGATCATACAACTTCGTATAAGTGAAAACTTTCAGGTAACGGAGATAAACACTAATGAAATCAAAATAAGTAAATAATTTACATGGAGTAGGAAGAACTGACTAGCCAAATAATCGTTCTGATACAAAAGCTTTAAGGATGACTAATCACACTGAGTTTTCCTTCTTTGTTATTCCGACCGACACGTTATCGGCGACTTGATGAATGGTGTCGATGCTATCATTAACTTCAAAGGTCAAAACATAGTTCGAGTATGCGTCTTCAAGAATATGTTTTTAATAGACCTACACGTGTTGTTAATAAAATGGCGTCTTCATACATCCTGGTGCTTATTATGGTAGGTTCAATCCCAGTTCCCGCTGGCTTCCCCTTCCAGTCACATCTGGGAAGGTCCTCCAGCAATCTGCGGATGGTCACGGGTGAATAAGTGATGAATAATTATACATCGGAAATACAACTTGAAAGTCTCTGTCCTTCATGATCATCGCTACTATTTTCAAATATGTAAACCCCCTAATTAAATCACCATTTTTTCACACGTATATATAAATGATAGTAACATGTAGACGAATGGCCTTTTGCGCCCTGCCGCAATGGGTCTTTTCCTCCAAAAGATCATTTTTTTTTTCATAAGAGCATATGGTTGGAAATCATACGAATAGTTTTAACAATAAAGCCCCTTAAATTGTTTCATATCATCGTCGTTATTTGACAGACACAAGTGAGCTACACTGCAGTCTGTATTTAGCCTACACACGTGTGCTATAGTGACATTGAGTTTTACATCAGACTGCGCAAAAACTCCTTCAGAAAACACACCGAACTCTGCTTCCACGCTGCAGTGATCTGTATCAAAACGAGGCGTGAGCGTAATTGAATGACATCACGTTTCGTGGATCTGCAATGGCCGTTTGACCCCGACTGGGCATCTTACCCACTTTACTCTATACAGGAAAAACATAACTGACTCGCATATTATGAGGTAAAACGTAACAAAATTAAGCGAAATACAATTAATATAATCTTGAAAAAAAAGTAAAAAATAGAATTCAAAAGTGAGGGAAAAATACTGCATCGCGTAAGTGTTTACATGCTGTGAATAGACACTATCTGTTTTCATTAAATGTAGTATAAGACGCACAGGAAAGGGAAAATCTTCCGGCACAGACTTCCGTTCTCTTTGACTCAAACGAACCTTGTCGCTTGAGTGAGAAATGCCATCTAGGTGATCAGGTAAATTGAGCATATTTGCCAAAATTGTACATTGAGATTCGGAGCACATGAAAATTATCTCCCTCTTTATGTCTGGAGTGCATTTAACTTGCTGATAGGTGCGGTTAACTCTCTCCTGTCCATTTCGTTCCTTCTAAGCTGAACACTCTCTTTGACAAGCGTGAACCTCATTGATCCTCAGGCCAATGTCGGTGTTCTGTGAAAATACTCGCTCTATTTATTTATTTAGTTTAATTATTCATTTATTTGTGTCTTAACGCCGTATTCATATTCAAGAATATGTGCTTTAAGCCACAGGGGCCAGAGTTACGGTTGGAGAAAATCGGGCAAAGCTCTACATTCATAATAACATACATTACATTCGGAACGCACATATATATTTGCACGTTCATATATATCTATATTATATACTTATTTTGTCATTCATTAAAAGCTTTTCTGTCACACATTACTGGTCACGTTTTATTCCTCTGTAACAGGGAACATCTCCAAGCGAGTGGCGTCTCGAAAATGCCACGTTCCAACACTATCAGTCGAGCTATGTAAGTTCTTCCTGTTGTTGTTCTTGTTCTTCTTCTTATTAATATTATTATTATCATTATTATTTAACCTGTAGTATTATTCTTGGGCATGAATTTGAACTTAATTGCTAATGTTCATTTTTCGTCATGAAGATCTAGAGCAAGTCTTAACACTGCAATAAAAAGTCTTTACTGCGAGTCACAATCTTAGCGCAGAAAACTGAAGTCAAGATTAAGTCTAAGGTTGTTTCAAAACTACTAAACATTTATAAACAGAAAAGCTTACCAGTACATGTTATTAAATTACTGCTTTATATCTGGACTTTTTTTCTTTTTTTTTTTTGGATTGCGAGTTTCTTTAGATTTGAATTTGGTTGATTGGGAATTGCGGACATTCAGTATTGCATTTGTCGTTGGTGAAGTGTGTGAAAAGTACATATTTCATATTGCATTTACCGTTGTCTAAGTCTGGTACATGTAGGCATTTCATATTGCGTCTGCAGCATGCCAGATCTGACAAATGTATGCATAGACTTAATATTACATTCACAGATGGCCGAGTCTGGCAGATGTATAGACATTTAATATGACCTTCCCTGTTGACCCACTGTATCATGTGATTTGTCGAAAAATGTTAGGCAACGTTTGTTGACTTAAATTTACTGATCACCCATCTCACCGTGTTCTGGAGGTACAAATGACGTTTCTTTTCCTTCAGTATCTTCTCAAGTTCACAAACCTTCAGCTCCTCACATTTCATCATAGTTCGTTCAAGCCTAAATAACTTTTTATGACACTTTTTTAGACACTCATGTTATAGCAGATGTAATCAGAAACAGTTGTCTAACATTTTTGTCCAGTCACGTGGTACAGTAACACGTTTCTTACCTTTAGCGATAAAACCCGAAACTCCCCTATTACACTTACACTTATTACATTTAATGTTAGTTTCGCGATTAAGTCTGGCAAAGGTAAAAATATTTATCATAGTATTCGCCGATGGCCAGGTGTGGCAAATGTATAGACATTTAATGCTCCATTTTTTCGCGGTTGGCCAACTGGGACAAATGTCAGCATTTCCGTGTACGGTATTGGATTCAGACTCTTTCACCGCAAGTTCGTATAAAGTTAAGCGCTGTCTAAAATCTCATCATGTTGACGTTGCTGTTATCTTGTTGCAGGGGCGGCGCTGAGCCCGAGGTCTTCTTTCACAGACAAGCTGACACTGATTCTGAGACTAAGATAGGTGACTATACACCTGGCTATATTGTTTGATTTCTTATTATTATTGCTATTATTATTATTATTAGTTTTTGTTTTCTTGATTGGTGTCTTACGTCGTGCTCAAGAATATTTGACTTATACGACGGCGGCCAGCCTTATGGTGGGAGTGAACCGGGCTGGAAAAACCACATGCGGGTGGAAAGGAAGCCAAACAAAGCTGGGCTTCATCTCCCTGGTGGGAGTCTTCTGAGTCACTATACTACACTAGCAGGCTAACCACTCGGCCTCTGTGGCCCGAAACATCTAGTTCATAAGCACAGTGAACAGCTTGGACCCGAAATGTGAAGGCGGGAAATAACGTTGATTACATTGTTTTAATCATACTTCTAACAGCACATGCGCCGTTCTCAACACTCACGTTACTCTCTAAAAACTAGGAGTGTATTATTGTGGTAAAAATGCACGTCCGCGTCATTTCTGTATACCAGCAGTGTACAAATCTGTCTAATTTGTGTAATGCATCCTGACGTGTGAATTAGTGATATAAAATTTGTTTTAGAGAGTAGGCTACTCTACTGCAACCCCTCGACGCGGTTGACCTTCGGAGCGTATGACCCGCACGTGGAGCTGCTTAGTATTACCCTGTTCACCGGTGTCCTCACGCGGACTTATGATTATCATTCAGCAATGAAAGTCATTTCAGATGTCAGTTAGAATCATGCCGTGTTTGCTTTAGATGAAGAGAAAGAAGGTGTATGAAGTATGAATAGAAATAAAGGTTGAGACAGACAGAGCGTTATGTTTTCTGACGTCACTTTCGGCTTCGTCACAGTGACCCCAACAAAATTTACTAGTAGTGGCAGTGATGTAGGCTAACGTAAAGGTAGAGAGCTACGCATGCGCTGCAAGGAGTGTGTGTTTCTATCGGAAATGGAGCCTGCGATCCAGGCGAAACGCCAACCCGACCATAAGTCACAGGCCATCATTAAATCAGCCTTCGACCTCCGGAGATTCTTGGCCAAGTCACATTTCGTATGTTGTCAATATCTAACGGAAATACCCAACACTGCCCTTTGCCATCGCGCTGTCTAGCCATGTTTGAAATACATTTAACAAAATGTGACAAAAACCACTTTTGTTGTGAAATTGGCCTCTTTTGAAATAAAATCGATCGTAGAAATAAAAACTGAACAGTTTTGAAACATTGCCACGAACTAATTTTGAAATACAGACTTACCAGTTTTGAAATAAAAATTGCGCCTTTTTCATAGTTGGTTATTTTTTGGTTTCAAAGGTGGTTGTCTTTTATTTCAAAAATAGTCAATTACTATATGAGAAATGGTTTTTATTGCAAAAGTGACATTTTATTTCAAAGAATGAATATAAAGTATAGGGTCTCCGCTTTCCAAGTCAAGTGTGCGTAAAAGTTGATTTACTTAGCTGGAGCTGTTCCCAATGGGGCCCTGTAATTGGCACCCTAATATTTCATGCTTTAACAAAACAGAACTCTGTTGTAATGCTTTCGGCATGGTTTTTCGTGTTTGTTCACAGCACTGTGTTGGATACGATAAGGATTTGTCCAAAGATCAACATAAATTGATTTGGATGCCTGTTCCATGCTAATCAAGGAAATGTGTGTCAGAGAGTCTGGTAATTCTGATTGGTAATGCTCAGTTCATGAAGTCAGCTGATCCCCACAATTTGTGTGGCCTAGAATCTGTAGAAAAAGTATGCCCCATTTATCGTGTGGTGCTTGTATGATAACATGGATAACTGGAAATCAGCTGAATCTGGAAATATTAAAACAGATACATTCATGATTTATGTACGAAGCTGGAGTTGGAAATACTATCACACATGTATGAATTATGTGCGAGGCTGAAATGAGAAATGTTATAACACATGTACGAATCATGTGCGGAGCGCAAATTGGAAATGTTATAACACATGTATGAATTATGTGCGAAGCTGAAATGGGAAATGTTATAACACATGTACGAATTATGTGCGAAGTGCAAATTGAAAATATTATAACACATGTATGAATTATATACGAAGCTGGAATGGGAAATGTTATAACACATGTACGAATTATGTGCGAAACTGAAATGGGAAATGTTATAACACATGTACGAATTATGTGCGAAGTGCAAATTGGAAATATTATAACACATGTATGAATTATATACGAGGCTGGAATGGGAAATGCTATAACACATGTAGACCTCCGTGGCTTAGTCGGTTAGCGCGCTAGCGCAGCGCAATGACCCAGAAGCCTCCCACCAATGCCGTCACTGTGAGTTCAAGTTCAGCTCATGCTGGCTTCCTCTCCGGCCGCACGTTGGAAGGTCTGGTTGTGGGTTTCCCCCGGGCTGTGTCCGGTTTCTTCCCACCATAATGCTGACCGCCGTCATATAAGTGAAAACTGTAGGGCGTAAAACACCAATCAAATAAATAAATAAATAAATGTAACATATGTATGGATTATGTGGGAAGCTCAAACTGGAAATGTATTATAAATGATCCTGACAGGCCAAATGCCATGTACAAACGGTTTTTGAGTTATAGATAGGAAAACTCCGAACATCCCACCTCCTGTAGAATGTCTTCAAATTGAAACGAAAGTTCTATATAGAGTGAATGTTTTACGGCAGTCTCTCTGTTACAAACGCACTTGAAACCCAGAACAACGTTAGTTTTTTATGTTAATGGTTTTAAACACATTGTACTTCTGTTCATAGTCATAGCTCATGATCAGGGGCGGGTCGTTGTGTAGTGGATAAGGGGCGGGTCGTTGTGTAGTGGATAAGGTGGTTGCCTTTCAATCGCCTGGAAACACAAGGTCAGGGTTCAATCGAAACCTCAAGAATATTTCACTTATACAATTGCGGCCAACATTACTGTGGGAGGAAACCGCGGGCAGTGACGGGTAAACCCCACGACCATCAACAGGTTGTTGATCGTCCTTCCAACGCAAGGCCAGAAAAGAAGCCAGCATGAGCTGGACTTGAAGTCACATTGATACGCATTGGTGAGAGGCTCCTGGTTCACTGTGCTGCGCTAGCATACTAACCACTCGGTCACGGGACGCCCGTGAAAGATCTGAAGTCCAAAATATGGGTATAATATGAGGTTTACAGCCCAAGCAGTTAGAATTTCGACATCTATATCTCTTCCCTTAACGCTGGTTCAGTGTTACCCAACTTAATGACTTTAGCACTACCCAAACAGTACAAATAAGCAATAAAACCCGATTTTTGCCTACAACTCTAAACTAGCTCAGAACGTCAGGAACCGATACTACAAGCAAAATTTGTCGAAGTTTTAAAACTTAAAATTAAGTATTCTTAAAATTGCATGTGTAGCATGTGGAAATAGAAGTGACAAATTTCAAAACCAGTAGGTACCAAATAAGCTGTAAAATTGAAGGAGTTGTAAAGTCAAAAAATTGTAAAGTCAAAAAATGCTTTGGGGAATCGGCCCTCAGCGAGCTGGTTTTGAACCTTTGAAAGTGTTATGTGGGGCACTATCTGAAACTTGGCCAACTATACGTGCACCTTCACAACGTCATCCATTTACATATCTGAGCACAAACCTTTTGTTTATATACCTTGATTAAGTCCACGGTACAGATTAAAGAGGGATTCTCTGATTGGTAACGCCGAGCTGTCTGAGTGAGCTTGGGTTGAATTCGATTCGTGAGAGTTCGAGCGAACGTCGTTTGGTTGAGATTGAAATATTTCTCCGTGCTTTGTGTCCAGTTATGTAAAGTTAGGGCCTATGTCCGAGCCACTAAGTTGTGTACCTTGTTAATTAGAGGTATCAATAGCGTTTGGGCGATTCTGCCACATATGCTCGGAACCACGATATTTTTTAATCTCTGTTTAATCTCTGATCCTCCATGTTTAAAAAAACAAAAACAAAAACAGAAAAAGGTCATCTCTTAGTGTCCCCAAATAACTGACAATTCGTCTGCCGAGCTTCAGGGGCATGGGTGACCCTCGCCAAGTAAGGATACTTGCCCCCATCCCTCTTTCAATTAAACTTCAAACGCAGCTGACTATGTAAGGTAAGAAAAAGATTCAAAATAAAATGACACCTTTCGTAAATTTTAACATGTTTTATTTCATTTCTGAAATAATTTTTTTCGCAGCCGACTTACATGTATCAGATCACTGTACAGTCATGTACACGTCTTTCATATGCATATTAATCACGGATTTCCACAGCTATATTATTTTCAATTCGGAAAAACATCTATTTACATGTAGCCCTGTACTGGACAAAAATTGGGACAAAAAATAACCAAAATATGTTTGACGCAGAAACATAAAACAGCGTCCACTAAAAATACGGGACATGTTTATCCATTAGCATCTACAGTGTAGAACGTACACGTACAACTCTTCTACAAGTAGAAAAACTGTGACTATTATGGCGGTTCTTCGTAGCTCACATCTTTGTTAATGGTCTTTAAATGTGCAGGCCTTCTACAACTAACATACAAAATGTTTCTCTACACGACAGGCCTACCACGTCACTAAGAGACAAACTGTTTCTCATTCCGGCGTAAATATACAGGCTGCCATGACAGTTACAGTGCTGGTTACTATGACAGTTATGTGTCACAACGTTAAGTGGGCTCGGTGCAAGTTGGCCCTGGTCTTAACTTGTGGTAGCATTCCCGAACTTCTATTAGAAGATTACCGTCAAGTTTCAAGTCTTGAGTTCTCAAGGGAGATCCACGGTGCGCCACAGCAGCACTATACACGTAGCCTACAAGTGCCTCTGTCATATACAATGGTCAATGTTGTCTTCGTTTCTCCACTAAAGAGCCCAGAAGTAAAACTTGCTAATAATAAAAACACATATACGACACCACATGCGGACCTATACCCTCACAAATCATACATGAAAACGATACAAAATAAATGTACAAAAGCGCCCACCAGCGATTATAGCTTACGAATTTCTGCATGTTATGGCGTTGAGTGATTGAGCAATGGTGCAGACTGACCGGAGTCTGTACATGTCCCGTTGCCGTCCATTGTAGAGCGAGGAGAGTTTTGATTTCCACCCAGAAGGAAAGCAAAATGACAACCATAAGAGCATACAACTGGGAATGGTAACAAAATTACAAGGGAAAAAGAGACCTATGACCGAGTTCAAAAGGTGTTTTTTGACTTGCAATATTTTTCCAACTTACAAGTTGTATTTGACTTATAATTTGTTTTTAACTTACCATTTAAGCTTCTTTGCACCCGGAACTAAGTCCTTTTGGAATTTCAAGTTTGTTCTCAGACGGTCAACAATTAAGCACTGTCTTAAAAATTAAATCAATTAGTTCATTAAAATGAAATTTCAAACCAGTAAGTGACGCTGAATAAAATTGGATTAGTTTTTCACGACTGCTGAATTGTCTGCCTTCTGACATATAATTTACATTGCATTTTACTGTTCTTAACTTAAATAAGAATCTGGAAATTCATCATTCTAATTTCCTGGGGGCGTGTTTTACAAAACGAACTTAGCGCTACGCGTAGGTAACTACCATGGTGACGTAATGCCTACAAGTCTGGTTGCCATGGAAGTTACACCACGTATTACTACGTTTGCTTCGTGAAATAAGCCCCGGTCTCCAAAGTTCAAATTTTGGTCAACTTGTCCCTGGATATCAAACAACAAGCATTAAGTCACATAATCAAACGGTAACGTTAGTCAAATCATGACACCAGGGGATCGGCCCCTACAACCTTAAAGGCTGGTTAAACGTGTTCAATGTTGACAGTGATCCATAATAAATATGTACACACACATACATATACAGTTCACTTGTATGAGGAATTTAACCTTAAAACACCATGTAGCATTTGGCAAACTGCAGCTCGTGTTTTTATTATATTAATGGAATGGTGGGCAAATGGCGGTCTGGGCAAATAAATGTATAATGGGAATTTTGTGCAAATGAATCCAAGTAAATAAATTTGAAATCTCTCTTACATGTATATCACAAACTGCAGCCCAACACATATATGCTTTTCTTTGATAAAATAAAAATTAATACGCAAATGTAACAGTTTTGAGTATTGATGCAAAAATTAACATTAATAATGCTATTAATTCCACATATCTGGAATTACACTGTAGTCCCATCACCATTTACAGGTGTAAAACACACACCCATTTGGGACAGATGTATAACACACTCGTTTGGAACAGGTATAAACACATACCTGTTTTGGACAGGTGTAAACACAGCGATTCATTGGACTTGTGTAATTTGGATAATTACCTATAGGGATATTGTAAACAACTCCTGCACCAGGTTGCCCTGTCTGCTTCACCAGTATTTGGCAATTGCCTTAAAACAACAGACAGGCTTTAGACAAAGTACGCATCATCTAAAGATCCATATCAGGCTGATCCCCCAAATGGTCATCATGACTTATTTCACATTTCTTACAGTAAAATGAAGCACACATAAACACTAAGTTTCTGCAGTGGACTTCTGGACCATACTGAACAAGCTGAAGCACAGGTGTGTCAACGATTGCCATTAACTGTTAGAACCTCCTCCGAGTGGTTGTACTGCCACACTGAGCATGAACAATATACCTACTGCTACATGTATAGCTGTATTTAACGTCGAAATGTATAAAACAGTGAAAGTGGGTTTAACAGCAAAATAAAAGCCCTTGACATCACTGTGCTTAAGCCTATTCAATATGGTTCAAAAAGTCTACTGCAGTCCTGAACCCATGAATTATATTCATTGAAAAAAAAAATTGTAAAAATATCATGACCACTTTTGGAATCAGCATGACATGAGCTTTTACATGATGAGTACTTTATGTAAAGGTCATCTATTCTTTTAAATTACACTTACATACAATGCACGTCAGATGTGGCAGAAAGTTATGGATGTAGACTTGGGTGTGACTCTATAAAGTTATGGATGTAGACTTGGGCGTGACTCTATAAAGCCGCTTTCAAAAGTCCACATTTCAGGAGGTAGGCATCATCTAAAATGCAAATCTGTGCTGATTTCAAATATGGTCTTCTTTGGGTTTTTTTACAGTGATTAAAACGGAAACCAAGATTGTGGTGCTGTGGTGGACTTTTTGGATAATATTAAAGCACCATGACGTCACAGATTCTTTTTTCTTTTTGCCGCTAAACGAGCTGTTGTGTTTGAACACTGAATACAGATACACGTGTTGTATTACATGTACATTCACGTAAACGTAGACATACAACAATCAGGAGATGTTCAGCAATTAAAAAGAATCTGTGACGTCTCTGTGCTCTAGTATGGTTAAAAAAGTCAACCGTAGGATCTCAAATCTTCATTTCCGTTTTAATAACTGTAAAAAAATGCCAAAAAATAATGAAAATCATATTTGGAATCGCGCGAAATTGCTTCTCATATAATGCATACTTTCTAAAAATGTGGTGTGTTCTTCTAATTGAAATTCCCACTTCAATAAATTCACCTTCACAAACTGACTTATCCATTCTAAAGTTTGACTTCTCAGATCTAAAATTAATAAAAAAAATGTATCATGTTGCCCTTTTTTCTTCTTCAAAAAAATAAAATCAAACTGGGCTACATTTGTGAAATTGAGCGCTGGTATTAATATGAAACATTCAAAATTCCATTGCTCAGAATTAAACTCAGGTGGTGTAACACTGGCTGATGGAAAGCCTTTCATAACCTACTCTTATGGAGTATGGACTGTCACATTACCAAAATCCACAGGACCTGCGTACTATACTGAGGTACAGTTTGGTCAATGGTCAGTTTGGAAACTTTTTTTGTGTAACGACATTCTTATTCCTAACAGAATGAAGCTGTTTGGCTAAACATTATTCACAACTCTGTTTAAGCTTGAAAAAACAAAAAACAATAAAAGCAAAAACATTACGTCGTGCATATTTCAAATTAACAGTACACATAGAGTTACTTTGTAACTCCGGTTTGTCACTCACCATGTAATAGGTGTCCACAGGTATGTGTGTGTTTTTGTGGAACCATCTATACACAGGGTATATATGAATCATCCATACATATATCATTCAGCTGTACAGTTCCAATAATCAGAATAATTATTATATTTATCACCATCAGTATTCAAAATTATATCTATCAGTATAAAATTATAACATTTATATTAAACAGCCCTCTCTGAATGAGGAACAAGTATGATCCAGTTTGTCAATTCTACAATGATCAAATTCAAATTCACACTATTCCAGCTTGGAATGGAATGGTGTATGAACTTAAGGCCTTTAGGAGGGCAGGAATTTACATGTACTTCAATTCACTGTTTCGTTTTGGATTTATCTTGTTTTTTTAACAAATAAATATTAATTTAATGCGCTAAGGTTTACAACATGCTTATTTACTGTAAATGAACTAAAATTTTACCCTACAAAGTGCATTTTTAAAAGGCAAAAAAATAAGATAAACTACTACTTTTGGTGCTGCAAGTTACATTTTTCCAGTAGGATATCATCTTACATTCCAAACAAACCTGAAACACCTTTCTTAGATCAATGGAACTGTCAAAATAAGACAAAATGGGCAGCTCAGTTTTGGGCTAAATTTTGGGTCTTTCCTCATTCTTCTTGCTACACGTAAAATGTTGCTCTTCAGAGATCAGTGTAAAGGAGTCCAACAGTGGACAAGTCAACTAGCACACTATAAACAAGGCCCAATGATCACGTGGATGCCTCAGTTTCAAGTCAAACTTAGTCTTCACTTATGGCAACCCTGAAGGAAGGTTTGAACTTGAAGGCTAATTTTCAATATCATTATGAAAGTTTACGATATCTCTTAGTATTAAAATAAATTTGTTTGCATTAAGGTAAATCACAATTTTAGTGCAGTAAACAAGTTTTGATGTTCAGATTAGCGAGGTAACATCTGCCTTACACATAGGCTAAATCTGATTTAAGTATAAGACAGCTTCATGATTCTGGGCCCCTGGATCACGAAGATGTCTCAGACACGCATGTCTGACTTCACCTGAATCTCATGATTCTGGGCCCTGGGGTCATGAAGATGCCTCAGACACGCATGTCTGACTTCACCTGAATCTCATGATTCTAGGTCCCGGGATCACGAAGATGCCTCAGACATCCATGTCTGACTTTATCTGAATTTCAAAACAGTTTACTTTGTAAAAACTGTAACTTACATTAGAGGTTGTTGCTTTAATACTAAGAGTTGCTTTAAACTTTCAAGACAAAATTAAAATTAGCATTAAAATTCAAATACAAGTTCAGAAATACGTTAAAACTAAATCTGACCTAAATCTAACATGGTTGGACAATTCACGGGGCAGGACCAATTTTCACAAATTTTTCATCAATCCATTTTTGAGAAACTTTTCTCATAAATCAAATTACCTTACAACCCAACCATCATTTATGAAAAATCCCCAAAAAGTGACCAGAAATCTGATTTATGATGTTTTGTGAAATTGGCTGGTATAAAGTGATGATGACCAGCTTTTTTGTGGGTAAGAAAAAAAACATGCTGTTTTCTACAGTTACAAAAATCTGAATTCGTGTCTGAGTCACTTCTTCAGGAGCTCACACCTGCTTCCTTCACATTCATTTTTTTTTTTTCCTTTTTGAGAACAGCACATTTCTCAAGTCAAGGTATCGCTGGAAATCAATTTCTGGACTTCTGACCTAATTTATGTACAAATTTCATAGAAATTAAGGACAAATGCCTCCAGACGACTTTCCTGATGTTCCTTTCACTAGAATGACAATGCAGACATCCCTAAAACCAAAACTGTTTAGTTTTGGTCAAAGTGCGTACAATGTATTAATACACAACAGGATGATTAAGTCTTGTATTGTAACTGGCCTTCCACGACACGCAGCTGATCGTCAAAGGGACATAACTCTACACAGGACAAAATACCGAGAGAAGGTAGAAGTGATTCCAACACTATGCTTTGGCCTTGTTCCTGGAATAAGGCCTCGCGACCCCATTGGGTCGCTTTGGAATGTGTCCATTGGATTTTTTCTGCGAGATAAACAGTGTTTCTTCTTGGCTGGAAAATTCAGAGTCGGACATCATCAAACTGCTCTGTTGTAATTTGGATGCTGAAACAGAGAAAAAGGAAAACATAAAACAATCTGATGAAGCTGTAATTCATGCTTTTCATTTGATTCATGTGGTTGTATTTCTCAGTCCAATGTTTTACATGGTGTATCAAATGTCTTACAAGAACACCTTTATGACAAGAAATCCTTAGTATTTATATACTGTGTCTTCTTGTGGCAGGGCGAACCACCGGGACATGATGCAGAAGACATGAGACACCCCACCCAGTCACATTATAGGGCAGACCAGTCCTGTTTCCTTGCTCTAATCTCTTGCCGAGTGCCAAGTGAGGCTTCAACAAGCACCATATGTAAAGACTTTGGTATGGCTCATCCCCGGACTGATCCCAAATCTCCTGAACTCAATGCAGGTGAAAAAGTAATTGAATTATTATGAGGAAAACAGGTCACCCAAGTTATTTTCACATCAAAATATGACCTACGAAATTTTGTTCAGGCCTCTTGCAGGCTCAGTTGGTGACATTTCTGCCAGATCCTAAACTATCATCAAGAATGATGTAATCCATTACGTTTTTTGTACTACACTTACATTTCAATTAATGTTTAGCCTTCAAAACTGCATCTGCAGCAGTTCATAACAACCTTAAGACAATGCTTTTGATGCTTAGAAAGTTTTTTGATATAAAGATGATGAAATTTTACAAAACAAGCATATTAAGTGGATCTATAAGGTGAATGAATTAATCAGAACGACGCAAAATGTGTAGCTTGAAACAAAACCTAAACCTTGGGTGAAATCCAACGTTTATGTCCCTGAGGTACACACATACACCCAAGCAAAACAAACACTGTCACAGGGCTCTACCTTTAGGAATCATTCCAATCTCCTCCTGGTCATCTGTCTCACGCAATAGAGTGTATCGTGTACGTCTGCGGGACTTCACACAGCGACATCTGCCAGCAGGAGGATGCAAACAGCAAGGGGAAATTACACTACATGCCCATAACATAACACAACAACGAGAACCATTTGGAACTCTGTTTCACTGTTCATCAGACAACGTTTAAACATGTTTTAGGGCATTAGCCAGTAACAATGATTTTAGCTGGTTTCTTTCCCCAAGTCTGCACAAAAACCCTTTGGTGAAAGTGGAATCACCCACGAGGCCTTTCTCCAGTAATATATAACATATATATAATCTCAAAGTGGTGTTTTCAAAAATGCCAGGCACGTATTTGCAAGCTCGCCTACTCTCAATTTTTTAATCAATACCAGTGATCAGCTTTAAAACAGGAGGAAAAAACTGATCACAATCTGTTAGGCAAGGACACCCCATTCTATTGCGCCAATGAAACCACTGGTTTGAAAACGCTGCCAGGATCTACATCAAAACGTCCCCAGTCACTGCCAGTCATGAAGTCGAGGAGTTTTCCATCCATACATTGTAAGCAAGTTGTCTTCTCAGTTCGTTACACCAGCTCACAAATGTCTCTACAAGAAACCTCATGGCTAGCCATGCTGCTTAGTGTCAAAAGGTTGTGTTTTTCAGCACAAGTACATGGCTAAACTAAATCCTGTCTTTATTATTAGCCATGGATATTTGTATTGAGACTTACACAGAACTATGATTCTCGTTTTCAAACTTAATCTAAGATTAGACATTATATCATAATCAGAAAAATTCTGAAGAAGTTATTGTACAGAATGACGGTGAATCACGGTGTTAATCAACTATGCAAAACTTTTACATATCAAAGTAGTTTCAAACTTCAAGTAAGGTTCACAAAGTGAATCTGCAAGCAACATTTCACCCAAAAAAGCAGACAATATTCAGAGGAATCCTTGCCCAGAAATAAACGTCATACAGAGAAGACTGAAAAAAATACTTCTCGGTTTTCAGAAAAGCACTGGATGGAAAAAAAAACAATAAAGAAAATAAAATCATCTCTTGCTTGGAATGGGTGTAAGAAGATGCCACAGGGGAGACAACCACTGCTGACTCAGAGTTAAATCATGTTGACTGACTAATGAACGCACCTTTTCCTCTTACAGCAGCAGACTATGAGCCACATGGTACCTGCCACACCCACCACGGACAGGAACACCACAATCACCACGTACAGGATGCTCCACTCTGCAGGAACATACATGTACAGATATATACAGCAGCATTACAGCCTCCACTATTTGCAACCAAACAGTACCTGCAAAGCCCATCAAGGACAGGCCACGCCTACCCGGGACAGCCCACGCCTACAATGGCCAAGCCATGTCACTTGGAGTAGTCAAATGGTTTCATTCCATTTAGATGTCCACATCCAAATATAAATAGGATTTTTCGTAACTTTCCGTGGTTCATGTGCTTAAACCCGTGGAATAACATATTAGATACACACTCAACCAAATCGATGTATAACGCAAATAAAGGTTCCAACCTAAGACACAAGTCACATGTACATGAGTTCCAGTGGTTATCCAAGTTTCAGTTTGATGTATTCCACCATTAAAATTCCATCAAAATTTCCATGTAAAACAATCTAAAACTTTTACGGTCAAAGCTCTGAAAACTGTGAAGAACAGAAATCATTTCCAGCCCAATTCTTACCACAGTTTCTTTCTCTTGGTCCCAGATTTGCCTTAAAGAAGTTCTCCATCCAGAAGGCCTCACAGATACACCTCTTCGTGTGCTGGTTGCACACACCATGGCCGGAACAATTGTTCTGGCACACTGAAACATACACACAGTTGATATGATGCATTGAAATATATTTGTTCTGAAAAACTGAAGTATACATATTCATGTCATAGTCAACCAAAACAAGATTCCATAACTCACACTACAGCTCAAATGAGATATACTGTAAAGTACTTATTATTCGCTGGAATTTATTTTCGTGGTTTCTGTTCAAAAACTGATTCGCGGAAATTAATTTTTGCATATTTAATCCAAGGAATTAAGAAATGTCTTAAAACAGCTGATTCGAACAAGCAATAATGTGGCCAAAATTACTCAGTCCCATCAGACAAGCATTGACAAGTCGTCTTTTGTTTTTTATGGGTGTTGCTAATCATTATAATCTGGATCAGAGATTAAAACATCGGCCGGTGGATTATCACCACGTATCACAAGACTTTCACACCTGCCATGAGCAGTATTTAAGGAGGTGTCACTTGCTTTCACACTTTGGATGAGTAGTCATTCCTGCATCGATTACAAAAAATGCTAAGCGGCTTAACGAAGATTTCAACAGTCTGCGGAAGGCCATTGTGGAGAGAGCGGAATCTGCAGTCCGAGAGCACGATATCCCTGACAAACTAGTCATTAACCGGGACCAGGACTGATGTCGGCGTGGTACCCAGCGGAGAGTGGACGACGGAGAAGCGTAGGGCCCAACAAGTCACCCTGAACAGCACTGACGACAAGCGGCAGATCTTTTGGCAGTCAGCAGGGTAGGTGATTTCCTTCCCCCTGATACGCCGCAGATCTTTTGGCAGTCAGCAGGGTAGGTGATTTCCTTCCCCCTGATACGCCGCAGATCTTTTGGCAGTCAGCAGGGTAGGTGATTTCCTTCCCCCTGATACGCCTCAGATCTTTTGGCAGTCAGCAGGGTAGGTGATTTCCTTCCCCCTGATACGCCGCAGATCTTTTGGCAGTCAGCAGGGTAGGTGATTTCCTTCCCCTTGATACGCCTCAGATCTTTTGGCAGTCAGCAGGGTAGGTGATCTTTTGGCAGTCAGCAGGGTAGGTGATTTCCTTCCCCTTGATACGCCTCAGATCTTTTGGCAGTCAGCAGGGTAGGTGATTTCCTTCCCCCTGATACGCCGCAGATCTTTTGGCAGTCAGCAGGGTAGGTGATTTCCTTCCCCCTGATACGCCGCAGATCTTTTGGCAGTCAGCAGGGTAGGTGATTTCCCCCTGATACGCCTCAGATCTTTTGGCAGTCAGCAGGGTAGGTGATTTCCTTCCCCTGATACGCCCGCAGATCTTTTTGGCAGTCAGCAGGGTAGGTGATTTCCTTCCCTGATGCCTCAGATCTTTTGGCAGTCAGCAGGGTAGGTGATTTCCTTCCCTGATCGCCGCCAGATCTTTTGGCGGGTAAGCAGGGTAGGTGATTTCCTTCCCCCTGATACGCCGCAGATCTTTTGGCAGTCAGCAGGGTAGGTGATTCCCTTCCCCCTGATACGCCTCAGATCTTTTGGCAGTCAGCAGGGTAGGTGATTTCCTTCCCCCTGATACGCCGCAGATCTTTTGGCAGTCAGCAGGGTAGGTGATTTCCTTCCCCCTGATACGCCGCAGATCTTTTGGCAGTCAGCAGGGTAGGTGATTCCCTTCCCCCTGATACGCCTCAGATCTTTTGGCAGTCAGCAGGGTAGGTGATTTCCTTCCCCTTGATACGCCTCAGATCTTTTGGCAGTCAGCAGGGTAGGTGATTTCCTTCCCCCTGATACGCCGCAGATCTTTTGGCAGTCAGCAGGGTAGGTGATTTCCTTCCCCCTGATACGCCGCAGATCTTTTGGCAGTCAGCAGGGTAGGTGATTTCCTTCCCCTTGATACGCCTCAGATCTTTTGGCAGTCAGCAGGGTAGGTGATTTCCTTCCCCCTGATACGCCGCAGATCTTTTGGCAGTCAGCAGGGTAGGTGATTTCCTTCCCCTTGATACGCCTCAGATCTTTTGGCAGTCAGCAGGGTAGGTGATTTCCTTCCCCAGATCTTGGCAGTCAGCAGGGTAGGTGATTTCCTTCCCCTGATACTTCAGATCTGCTATGTCAGCAGGGTAGGTGATTTCTTCCCTTGATACGCCAGATCTTTTGGCAGTCAGCAGGGTAGGTGATTTCTTCCCTTGATACGCCAGATCTTTGGCAGTCAGTGTAGGTGATTTCTTCCTGATACGCCAGATCTTGGCAGTCAGCAGTGGGTAGGTGATTTCCTTCCCCTGATACTTCTCAGATCTTTTGGCAGTCAGCAGGTAGGTGATTCCCTTCCCCTGGATACCAAGAGATCTTGGCAGTCAGCAGGGTAGGTGATTTCCTTCCCCCTGATACGCCGCAGATCTTTTGGCAGTCAGCAGGGTAGGTGATTCCCTTCCCCCTGATACGCCTCAGATCTTTTGGCAGTCAGCAGGGTAGGTGATTTCCTTCCCCCTGATACGCCGCAGATCTTTTGGCAGTCAGCAGGGTAGGTGATTTCCTTCCCCCTGATACGCCTCAGATCTTTTGGCAGTCAGCAGGGTAGGTGATTTCCTTCCCCCTGATACGCCGCAGATCTTTTGGCAGTCAGCAGGGTAGGTGATTTCCTTCCCCCTGATACGCCGCAGATCTTTTGGCAGTCAGCAGGGTAGGTGATTTCCTTCCCCTTGATACGCCTCAGATCTTTTGGCAGTCAGCAGGGTAGGTGATTTCCTTCCCCCTGATACGCCGCAGATCTTTTGGCAGTCAGCAGGGTAGGTGATTTCCTTCCCCTTGATACGCCTCAGATCTTTTGGCAGTCAGCAGGGTAGGTGATTTCCTTCCCCCTGATACGCCTCAGATCTTTTGGCAGTCAGCAGGGTAGGTGATTTCCTTCCCCCTGATACGCCGCAGATCTTTTGGCAGTCAGCAGGGTAGGTGATTTCCTTCCCCCTGATACCCCGAGGCTCACCAGGAGGAAAAAACTAAGGAGGAACAACGTTCTTGTTGTCTTTGTTCCTGCCTGTTGCACGGACAAACTCCAGCCCCTTGACCTGTACATCGATAAAGACTTTTAAAAGATGAACTAAAGAGTGGTTTCCAGTCCTGGTATGCCAAGGCTGTTCTGTCCCAGTTGGACTCCAGCGGAGAATCAACTCTGGTGGACACCCAGACTTCCATTATTAAGCCCATTCACGCCAGTTGGTTGGTGAAAGCCCACAAGGAGATCAGCAAAAGACAAGGGCTAATCAAGTCTGGATTTGCTAAAGCTGGATTGTAAGCTGTTGATAGGATTTCAGTTGCTTTTTTTCATGTAGAAATGTTAAATATCCAGTGTGCTATGTCTGTCATCGAGATGAAAAAAATCTGTGCTTATTTCACGAATAAAAGTGCTATGACTGCACCCGACTGTATTTCTTTGTTTCAAAGTGTCTTAGTGCAGTAATGCTACTACCATTATACATTACATTTATTGTATTGGAACATTTTTATTCTGGAATTAATTTTCGCGGTAAACTGTTCACCGCTAAATCTTTGAAATTTAGTTTCACGCGAAAATTAAGCACTTCACCAATAAACACGGTAAAAGTAAAAGTGTACTTTCAGTCCACACCTGCAAAAATGACACTTTAGCTGCCAGGTATTTCTGATCAGAAATTAACAAAAAGTGACCCTCCAATGCTGATGAATAAATCAGAACCAAGCCAAATTGTGACACTTGAAAAAACTTAAACCCAAGGTGAAGTGAAATACTATAAATTAATGGCCGTGTACATGGAAAAAATACTGCACAACGCACTAAAATATTTGTAGGCTTTACAGACATCTGCATGAGATACATGTAGTGTTTACAAGATAATGGAGACACTGGCCCAATGACCTTGAAAAAAAACAGGTCAATGTCAAGGTCAATGAAAAACAACTCTTTGTTCTTCTGTACCACTCAATGTCACATGTGGTGCACACAAGTACAAAATTTCAGGAAGCATAGAGTTTAACAGATAAACTGTGTACATGTGTGAAACTGGCACAAAGAGAAAAAGGCTATTCAAGGTTTATAATGACCCTTAACGACACTGAAAGTCAGCTAAAATGACCGCACTGAGAGTGGGAGACAAAAAGAGGACTAGCTGTGCCTGACAGCTGTGTACGTGCAGACAGACTTACCAACAGTGTCCACAGTGACCAGAGTGTAGTCTAGGATGCTGGCTTTGGTGGACAGGATCTGCTTCATCAGCTGCATCACCTCCGTGCCTTTACACACCTGCGTCTGCTCCTTCATAACAGTCAGCACGTAGAAACGCACTATCAAACTGCGGACATTAGAAAAACACTATCAAACTGTGGACACTAGAAAAACACTATCAAACTGTGGACATTAGAAAAACACAATCAAACTGTGGACATTAGAAAAACACTATCAAACTGCGGACATTAGAAAAACACTATCAAACTGTCGACATTAGAAAAACACTATCAAACTGTGGACACTAGAAAAACACTATCAAACTGCTGACATCAGAAAAAACACTATCAAACTGTGGACATTAGAAAAACACAATCAAACTGTGGACAAAAGTAATGCACAATCTTACTCAGGACATTAGAAAAACACAATCAAATTGTGGACCAAAAAAAGCACAATCAATCTGTGGACAAAGAAACACACAATCAAACCGTGTAGGCCTAGGTACATGTGCAGGACCATTCACTGTGACAAAGCTACAGAATAATCTCAGGGTTCTCATAATGAATTCTAGACTAATAGATCCAGATGACCGATTGGCTGTGAACTTGTCAATCATTCTTCACCACACACTGGGCATAGCTTCACTGGCTCCGCCTAACATGTTGCCTTTGTTTTAGCTTCTGAGCAGGTGTGCAGTTATCAAACCCTACTAGAGTACTAGGGGTGTGATTTGCATACCTAGATTCACACTCACCACACTTCTGATGATGTCAGGTGTGTCGTTATCACACCTAGATTTTGTTTCAGGGGTGCCAAGGAGTGATAGTATGCCTCAAATTCGAAAGCCTGACATCAGCAATCATGTCAAGCATTTTATGAACAGTAATACGCTGCCAGGTCATTGTGCCACTGGGACATGGGGGCTCCTTGTACAGCCAGAAGACAGTAATACGAGGCCAGGTCATTGTGCCACTGGGACATGGGGGCTCCTTGTACAGCCAGAAGACAGTAATACGAGGCCAGGTCATTGTGCCACTGGGACATGGGGGCTCCTTGTACAGCCAGAAGACAACAGTATCCCTTTCCACGCAACAAACCCTAATCGTCAGACTGACTGTACTCACTGTCCTGTTGTCTGGTCTTCCAACAGCTGAGAAATCTTCACCACGGTCTCCCCCTCAGAGTTGGCCTTGTGCAACAACAACGCCAGCTGATCTGCTAAACTTTTCTGAAGTGAAAACCATGTATGTTTTTTTGTTGAAGTTATTGTACATTTTCTTGCTTAAAAAGCTCAAAATGCTGAAGACATTTATCCCTTGAAGTCTGGTCCGCCAAAAGGCACTATCAGAAGTATGCCTTAAAATGAAGCCTTTGACGCCAACGTCTTCGAAATTGATCAAAGCTCATGAAAGACTCTTATTAAGTTGCCCTATAACAACCCAGCAAATAGGTGGCTGGCATTTTTGAAAACATCCCATTGAATGAAATGGTATGACCATTTGTTATACACACTGAATCATGGTCTTGGGTCATACCACTCTCACCATGTGGGTGTTCTCCAAACTGTACAGCACCTGGTTGCAAGCTTGCTATAAATTCAATGAATCAATCAGAATGAAGGAAAATTTGTCACACTGAAAAAACCTATAACAGAAAAGACAACGGCAACTGTTTCATCGACTGAAGCTACTTGTACCTAACACACATGCTTCCATCTGGTTTGGTGTGATCAAAACCATTATTTTCTTCACATCACAACAGCGTTCTCAAACGACAGGAGTATGTTGCTGTTAACTGTAACAACGCACACCTACCTTGTTTTCTTCTGTGAACATTGAGAGGTCAGCCTTAATATAAAGTTCTACAACATCCAAGGCGTGGGGATCTGAGGAGAGAAAATAATGTAACGCTGTACACAACACACTCATAAGCAGTAACGCAAACTAACTGAAAAATAGAATTGGAGTTATTAGCTCTGAATAATGATTAAAAAAAGCTGTTTGCCTATGGTTATGTCATGGAGCAGAGACATAATTTTTTTTTTCTTCTATTTTAAAAATATGTTTATAAAACTATTCAGTAAACAGATGATGCGGATTTCTGATTTTATTTTCAAACCCAATTCCTTGCCATTTGTTTTCCTCATCTACATGTACTTCAATTATTCCCCAGATAAGTTTATGGCAAAGTTTTGTTGTTAAAGAGATAGGTGTGTCCTCTGAGTGAACCAATCTGTGTCCATCATAAACATGCAGAAGTGACATTCACATATTTTTTAGTCAAAATGTCATGAAAACTCACTACACGGGAGCGGGGGGCTAAGTGTCACTAACTGGTCTATGCCTTAACCCTGCGGACACACGTTTACCATATTTAACTATCCCTTTCAGTGTAACTCAAAAATGCAAATACATGTAGTATAATTCTCATTCTCATTAACTCAGAGCAAAAACAATGGGGAAATTAAAAATTCCGTGTAGATAGTGTTACTTTAAAATTGTGTAGTTTTCTTATCAGCTTCATCCTCAAACTTCAACGGCTCCTGATCGGCCCGTATCAGCAACTAGGTCGTAATTTTGACCACGGCTGCTCTGTTGTGGCGAGAGTAGCAACGCGCTGCCTGAAATGTTATTGTGACTTTCAATCATTACCACACCAGTCCATTGCCCCCCTCCCCCAAATCCCACCCACTCTCTCTCCACTGTCCCTAGCCTTACCTGGTTTCACAGTAACAGAAGCTGTGTCTCTGTGTGTCAGCCCCTCAGTGTCCGTCACTTCTAAAACAAACACGTACCTCCCAGCGATTACATTGGCGATCTGCAACACCGCCTGGTGGTCAGACCCATTGAGAACATCCTGAAGCAGAGGAGACAACTACGTAACTCATAAACCTCACGGCCATTGTCATCAACAGTAATCCTGGTCATCTCAATTCATACGATAATATATTTCAACGAAGAAGAACATTAAAATTCTTTGTAACACAATTTAATACAGAACTTTTGCATGAGAGCCTTGACACTATATGCTACTCTGAATGTAATGCACATCTGCAAATTTACAGGAAGACAGGTTACATATAGGTCAAAAGAATCTTACTAAGTAAACCTCTTGAAACTTCAACAGCCTCACAAAGGCTACTGGGCAGTGAAAATAATACATATACTTCTCCTTTTGTAAAGGTGGTTGAATCATATGGAACTGATGAAATCTGTCAAATGATTGTAGACCAATGACGATTGCATACGTACTCCTGAGAAGGAGCAGTGAATCGCCCATAATTTTGTGAAAATTTTTATCTATCAATCACCCTGTTGAACAATGCTGGTAAAAATGTCCAAAAACGCAATAAAATATAACTGAATATAACTTAATTTTATCTAGTCTTGATGCGTCTCATAATTTTACTGTGTTCGAAGGCTTTCTGATCATATATATGTGTCTTCAATACGAAAAATTGCTAGAACAGTCCACACATCCCGCAGTTCAGATAATGTTCAAATTTTACTTGTTTACCCTCTTTGGATTTAAAGAAACATCTTATTTTCTCCCTAAAACCAAAATTTACATTACAGTGGCCTAATCAACTTTACATACATGAGTATGGTGCTCAAACACTGTATATAAAGCAGAGCAGTAAGTTGGTGAAAAATTCCATAAAATTATGGATGGTTTACTGTATACAGGCAAGGGAGGTCATGGTCAGCAGAAAGTCTGAAAATACCGTACCCTACCTTAGAATTATATTATCAATCACCTGTTCTCCAAAAAATCAGTTGCCTTTTGGTTTTCAGATTTGAATCAAAAAAGTTTGAAATCAGCCAATTGGAGGAAAGTTCCCCATGCCAGAGTATCTAATGTGTGCATAATGACTCACCCCAGCAGCCAGACTTTGAGGATCCCTGGTCCAGGTGTACTTAACAATACCATAGTCGTCTGATGACAAGCTGCCATTCACAGTCACAAGGGCTAAAGGCAGCCGCACCGTCTGGTCCCCTCCAGCGTTTGCCACCGGTGGCTTGTTGGGATCTGACAAACAGAGGCAATCACTTTACACTGATAAAGGACCCATAGCTGGCCTGTTCCTTTTATGCCAAGCGCCAAGCATGACAGTGCCAAGATCACCAATATTTGTCCTTCATCATGTTAAAGGCCACTTTTAATGCCAGTTTCTACTGCTCATAAAATATAAGTATCTGGAGTATGAAAAATCCCCCAAAACAGAAATAAACAGATGTAAATACATTGAGTTCCTGTGCTGTGTCTTACTTTCGACAACATGAACAGTGAGATCAGCAGAGTCCTCTTTCCCTTCCTCGTCCTGGACGATCAGTTTGAACAGGTAGTCTCCCTTTTTGATATCTCCAACTGCCTTAGCCAGAACCTCAGTGTCACCATTGATCACCAAGTCTGTGGGCCCACTGGAACAACACAGAGCACGTGATAAAGACAGGGTCAAGATTCTTAATTTGGGCTAAATTATAGAAACTGTTGAAATATACATGTATCTGCATGTTGTAACTTATTAAGTTACTATAAAAGAATACAGACTGAGGAACAAATAATATTAAAGAGACGATACGGGAGAATTTCCACATTATGACTTGTATACACCTTGATTTAACAAAGTAGCTTTGCACGCCGTAGATTTAAGTAGAAGGTAATGAAGTCAAATAGGTGTGGAAAATTGCATTTCAGTGAATTTCTTTACGATATGCATAAACTCATGGATACTAGGGTGGCCAGTATTCTGAACTGCCAATCAAAACAATGCAAATGACACCACAATTGTTGCAAAACATAAATCAGATGACGCAAACACTGGCTATACACATTCAATCTATGTGTGACGTCACCATTACTTTCGCAGAGAATGGAATGAATTCCATTTTGCACCAAGTTTGCTGAGCAGCTTTCTGCTTCCATATATGGCAATATTCATTACTTATAGTGCATACATTAACTTTCGTAGATCGGTTCGAAATGGAGCCATTTGGAAACTTCATTATTGCTTTAAAACAAAAAATCACAAGATATCGAGGGTGACATTTTCTGAATGTGCACATTCTTTGCTATTGGAGGAAAAATACTAACAGTCTAGTTTGAGTTGACTAACCAGAAAATTTGTCATAGCTCACCAGTATAGTCTCTTTCAGTCACATAAATCCAACACATATATAAGTTAAAAAAGACGTCTTCTTAAAATGTTTCATATCATCTTCATTCCGGATTGTTTAGACTTAAGGCTTAATTTGGGTACCTATTATGTGTATGAAAAATGGTCTGCATGTGACCGTGAAAGAGCTTGAATGATGATGAACGTCACATGTTTCTTTATTTAATTGGTGTTTTACGCCATACTCAAGAACATTTCACTGATAACCAGCATCGTGGTGGGAGTCAACCGGGCAGAGCATCGAGGGGAAACCCACGACCATCCTGCTGGCAGATCTTCCCACAAAGCCAGAAAGAAAGCCAGCTGGGCCTACTTGCACGAAGCCGTCCTAACATTACGAACATGTAATTACCATGGCAAGCAGCACTGTAGTTATTACACAGCCATGGCAGATACAAGCTCATAACGCTAGCAGGGCTTCATGGACTTGAATTCACAAGGAACTTCTTTTAATTCCCTCAAAACTATAAATCATCCTTTTAGATTTCTTCCTCATGTATCCTTTGAAAACGCTAAAGCGCCCTCTGGTCGTCTCACCTGAGTTGTTTCCAGGTATACTTGATGACGGCCTTATCATCGGTGCTGTTCCTCCCGTCCAATGTCAGGCTGGTAAGAGGCAGGGAGATCGTCTGCTCGGCTCCCGCATTGGCGGTCGGTGGCTGGTTCATGGCCTTCTTCACAAAAACATGGACCTCTTTCGTGTCCGTCTGTCCGGCCGTGTCAGTCACGATCAGAGAGAAAGTATAGTCCCCTTCCTGGAGGCCAGAGAGATGAAGGATTGGCTCTCGGACACCCTGGAAACAAAAAACTAAGCTCTTAGATCACATGTATATATTCATGTCTCTTCACATATGTTTGTATGTAGGTGTATATATCCCTTTTTGAACGTATATATATGTCAGATGGACACTTTGAAAGAAATCACCTTTTGTGTCGTCACACTTTCACCTGTGATGTTACTCAACAGAAAGGAAGAGTGTTGCCAATGTCAAAGTATGATAACCCAGGTGATCCCTATTAAAGTGTCAATCCTGCTGCCCTGGACACACAAAAACTGTTAGATACCGGACACTCAAAATACAGTACATGGAATCTGGGACTAAAGATAGGAAACTACGCGAAAATGGAAAAAATCTAGATATTATAGGAAATATAGCAGCAACCTGAGGGCCTGCATTTGTAGCTTATGCGTGTGATATCTGGTTGAGTAAACTACCTGGAAAAAGGAATTCATCCTGATTAGTCCAGAGCTTGTTCTTGACTGACAATTAGGTGCAAATGGCCATACATGCACATACAGATATCTCAGAAACGAAAATGGAGAATTTTTGCCTTGCCAACCATAATGAACAATTTCTGCCTAAGCACTCATAACGAAGGGTTTCTGCCATACCACCATGTCGGCTGTGAGTTTATCAGCGCCAGTTTTCAGCCACTCATAGGACTTGATGCCTTTGTCGTCCGTACTGCCGTTCCCGTACAATGTGACCTCATTCTTGGGGAGGTGGATCACAATGTCGGAGCCCGGGAAGGCTTTAGGCGGATAGTCTGTCTCTGTCAACAAACAAACAAACACATAGAAAACCAGAGAGAACAAAACCCAAGTAGACTGACGGTTTTATACTTTTATCAGATGTGTTTGCTTAAAATGAGATTTAAACACCAAAGCCACACTGGCAAGAAGTCCTCTGCCCTCAGTTTTCATCCTACACAAGGATCAGCTGCATGACTCTCTAGCCTGCTGTTTCTTACTATGCCATTTAGGACGTTGTCCTATGACATGAGTACAAATATAGCTTTTCATCTTCCTTCTTGCTAAACAAAGGTGGCTTTTACAGCCACACTTTTCCTATTAAGGATCCAGCGGTCCTCTAGAACACAAAACATGTGCCCAAGTTCATGTATGAAGTCAGTTCCGAAAATTCCCTACCACTGACCCCAAAGCATAAACACGGATGGGTTTTTCAGACATATAAAATATACCTAACAGGATGACAATTTTTTTCTCCTCACTTTTTTGGCAATGCTGTCTTTATTTCCCTTAAGCTGGGAACCTAGGCTACTTTCCACTGTATGTGACATCATGAAGACATGTATGGGTTAAAATCCAAATATCTTCATTACAGAGTACATGAACTAGGCAAACCTATTAAAATCAACTGCTTAATTCTAACCTAACGGACATATATTTACAAATATTACTTATTTCTTTCCCTATCTAACAGGTGATTTATACCGTACTCAAGAAAATTTCACTCATATGATGGCCACCAGCGTGATGTTAGGAGTAAACCGGGCAGATTCCTGGGGAAACCCACAACCATTTGCAGCTTGCTGGCGGACCTTCCCATGCGCGATCTGAGAGGAAGCCACATGAGCTGGACTTGAACTCACAGCAATCACACTGATGACTGGTTCATCGCCACACTAGCGTGCTAACCCTCTCTGTCACAGAGGCCAGCAACACATTAATGACTGGGAAAGAAAGCTCATTTGAATTTAAATCCACAAGTAACAAATAACATTGTGTTTACAGTAATTATTCTATCTTCCAGCATGTTAACTGGTGTTTATTTAGGCATATTCTGATGACACATCTCTGTCCACACTGATGACATTTCCTCTTTTGGAAGCTCTGAAGTTGACCAGCCCAATCACTCTATATCTATTTCCATGATCAAATTAAAACATGTATAAATTGCACTATTTTAAATTTGCTAAAAGGTCAATAAATTAAAATAGCACTGCTGAAAAGGTAAAAACCTAAATAAGTGACAAAAAAAGTACAGAAGCAACTGACTGATATGTACATGTATGTCAGGTTTAGCTTATTTGTTTCAAGTGACATTATAAACAACCAACAACTGAGTGACTTCTGACAGCTTCATTCTGCTTACTGGGCATGAAGCGTTGACATCAAATGTGTCTGTGGAAGAAAGTTTTTATTGGCCAAACTTTAGTTACAGTGTACTACAGCACAGTACTTCATGATACAGTGTATTACAGCACAGTACTTCATGATACAGTGTATTACAGCACAGTACTTCATGATACAGTGTATTACAGCACAGTACTTCATGATACAGTGTATTACAGCACAGTACTTCCATTACGAAGTACATATATACAAAGTTACCTTTAATGACAGTGACATTTGCTAGGGCAGAGCTACTTTCCCCATCTGAATCTGTGACTGTCAACCTGTCAAATCACAAGAAAAGTTTAAGGAAAATGGTAATGATTTCCACACACTGAACAGGGGTCTCCGTATCTCAGTTGGTTAGCATGCTAGCACAGCGTAATGACCAAGAAACCTCCCACCCATGTGGTCACTGAACAGGGGTCTCCGTATCTCAGTTGGTTAGCATGCTAGCACAGCGTATTAACCAAGAAGCCTCCCACCCATGTGGTCACTGTGAGGTCAAATCCAGCTTATGCTGGCTTCCTCTCAGACTGTACGTGGGAAGGTGTGATTCCAACCTGTGGATGGTTGTAGGTTTCCCCTGGGCTCTGCCCAGTTTCCACCCACTGTAATGCTGGCTGCTGTTGTAAAAGTGAAATATTCTTGAAAACAGCGTAAAATTCCAACCAAACATATAAATAAACAAATACATGTACTGAAAGGAAAAAAATACACAATAATGTGAAACAAGCATCAGCAGAAAGACTTAAAACCTGTATCTGAAAATCTGAAAATCGAATGTGGTCAAATCTTTTGACTGTAAAAAGGACATTATTGCTGGTGGACCTTAACAAGTACAACCAGAGAGGACGCAGCATGAGCTGGACTTGAACTCACAACGATCACATTGATGAAAGGCAACTGGTTCATTACACTGCCTTATAAACACTCCAATGCATAGTCATATTAACACCTTTGCAATTAACAAAATTCTTAATGAATGTCATTATCATTTATAAATGTTTGACTACTAAATTATCAGATTATTGCTGTTCAAAACACAATGAGTAAATTAATAACATTTATCTACATTGTGAATACACCATGTATGTATTGTAATTTTCATGACTGTCATGTTTATCCATGTACATCCAGTAGATTGTTTGTTACCATGGTTACAATCACACCAATACATAGCTGTCAGCCAAACACTATCTGACAAACTGGCTAATAAACATTTTACTGCTTTCAAATTTCTTGAAACACACCTGTAATTTTGTAACAATTCTATCATTAGATCCAAACTTACTTGAAGGTGAAGTTTCCTGGAACCAGATCTGTCAGAGTCAACATAGCTTCTTTCCCATTGATCTGGTGACCCTGGATGGGGCCTGACACCTCCTCCCACTGATAACTCACGATCTTATCATCGTCTGTGCTGTCTGTCACAAACCAAACAGAATATCACATGTAACATGTGACACCTCCTCCCACTGATAGCTCACAATCTTATTATCATCTGTGCTATCTTTTACAAACCAAATAGAAACTCATATGTAACATGTGACCTCCTCCCACTGATAGCTCAAGATCTTATCATCATCTGTGCAGTCTGTCACAAACCAAACAGAAAACCACCTGTAACATCTGACACCTCCTCCCAGACATAGCTCACGATTTCATCATCGTCTGTGCTGTCACAAACCAAACACAATATCATATGTAACATCTGACACTTCCTCCCACTGATAGCTCACCATCTTATCATCAGTACTGTCTGTCACAAACCAAACAGATTATCACGTCATATCATCGTCTGTGCTGTCGGTCACAAACCAAACAGAATATCACACGTAACGTCTGACACCTCCTCCCTCTCACAGCTCAAGATCTGATGCCAACGTCAAAGAAAAGTATAGCGATGTAAGCTTATAATTTGTACCCCCTCTCACACCTGCTTCAGTCTAATCCAGTCAAGTTACAGGTACCTCTACATGTATTTGTCAGTTACCTGAACCACCTAAAATTGGACACTTGAGCTGAACTGCAGACTGGGACTTACCTGACCCATCTAAAATTGGGGACTTGGGCAGAACTACGGATTGGGACTTTGGCTTTATTATGGCCACTGGGGGCTTGTTCTGTCGGGCAGCTGAAAATTGAGAGATGGGATCAATGTTTTAAGTGCAGAAAAATTAAAGACTTATCAGTTGAATACATACTGGTATACTGCAAATATGTCCAGTTAAAACTATGTTTGTTTTTCGTTTAGTTACCTACCAACCAACTACGACACTACCCAGATATAAAAACTAAATGCAATGACCTACTCAACATGTAATTTACGGAACAGGATTGGTTTACTCAAAGCAAACTCTACTTTAAGGATGGCCTTAGTGTTACATAATGAGCAGGTCTCGAGTAGCGTTGCTAGGACAACACAGCATGCACAGCCCTAAAGTGGCCACATCACATCACAAAGGGACATAACTCTGTTATTGTAACATCGATTCTCATAAGCTGTGTTTTGAAGTATTTGTGACTTACGCGGCTTCACAGTGACATTGACAAATCCTTCTCCATACTTATTCGTGCCAGTGACTTTCACCTTGAAGGCGTACAGCCCTGCGATTAACTGAAACCAAGTAATATATACTGCCATTTACATATCAGTCAATCGGTGAAATTCCAGGATCTTCTTCACTGATAAAAGCGATATTCTTTTTCACTTCTGTTATTATATTTTGATGTGCCATAACGTCACAAAGGGCAAACTTTGTTTCAAAACATTCCAATTTGAGCTCAGCAGGACGATGTCATGTAGAAGTCCACTGTTACATGCCTACGTCACCAAAGAAGACACGCTGTCATATAAGAAGACAGGCTGTCATATAAGAAGACACCATGTCATATAGGGCATTATGTCACAAAAGATGACACCATGTCATACAAGATGTCAAGCTATCGGTATGTCCTAGAAGTTACTGCTAAAAACATTCCTTCAAACTTCTTTAAATACACAAAACCTGTTATAGCTGCAACTTAAATAACAAAGAGAATATTGCGAAATGAATGTTTTTTTATGTAAGGTGGAAAATGATAGCGTCTCATGGGTTATCATTTCCACTTCTCACTTGAACGATATTTTTGGTATTGAGCCTTCACTATGCAATATCTTCGGTATACAAGAAATCATTTCTCCTGATATTTCAGCTGTAAAATTCAGTGCTATTGTCCATGAAAATAAAAAAAACCTGGTAACCAGAACACCTCACTAATAACAGTAACTTATAAACAACTTTGCTACTGTTAAACTCTAACATTAAGTGGGCTTTAACATGCAACATCAAGTATTCTCCAAAGATAAGTGTATATATTCAGCAAAATGCTTTTGAGCAATTTGTCAATAAGACAGGATTTACATGCATTTCATAATTCATTTTTATTATAAAAACATTTCTTCAGGTCAGTTTTAAATGAAGACGCAAAAAAAATCAAAATTACAGTAAGTTGTACATTTATAACTCTTAACAATTTATCATTATTAGGGATTACACTTTCTAGATATAGCACAGATTCTGGGGCTTAAAACTGGGAGACTACAAACCAGCAATCTCAAAGTTAGGCACCAAATTGCCAGCAATACATGTCAACTGTATGGACCACTCTCTGTTTTTGGGAAGCCCACTGGTCGAGTGGGCTACATGGTTGAGATGTATTGCTGGCGATTTGGTGTTTGACCCCGAGATCGCTGGTTCAAAACCTGGAATGGTCTGAGATAATTTTCAGCACTAGAATCTGTTCTATATCTAACAATTGCAATCCCCTAATGACGATAATACTAATCCCTAATTACTAAGTCACTGATATTCATTTTCTAAATGACATCTACCTATATGATGTGCATTTTCTGTGTGACTAATTTAGCCTGCAGAATACATACATTTGAGAGTTTGAGAGTGTCTGTGTTTTTGTCGGCCATACTGCCCTTCTCTGCTCCATCGGGTCCACTCAGCAGTGACCACTCATAATGATACTCCTCCTCTGGGAACAGAACAACAGGCCACTGGTCAGTTTATTGACCATCTGTGCAATGTGACTGGTGTCAATGGGCAGAGCTTTACACTTTCTGGCAGTCAGGGGTGTAAATAGAGAAACTTGGAGCACTCTCTCGAGTAAGATATATGTCACAAGTGCTAGACAATGACAGTATTGGTCAGTTTATGTACCACTTGTACAATGTGACTTGTCTCACTATGCAATACTCAAGAGAGCTTTACTTTATGCTCTCCGCCAGTCAGGTTTGTGACCAGAGGAAATTAGAGTGCCCGAAGTCAACCTCCAACACGTCTAAATTAAACCTGGCATACTCCAAGGTATTCACATGTACATGTATGCCACAAGTAATCCACGACAACGTGGTCAATACCTGACCGCACATGACAGCAATATATGTGCACGCACGGAAAATGTCCTGTCCAAGAAAGGTGTTGGTCGAACGAAAAGCAATGAGCACCTGAACCACTAGGCTACAACCCAATGCCCTCCTGAATTTATGATAAATGTATAGGAGGCATCCTTCAAAAAATCTGTCAAAAGAGTAGTGTTGGTCAGTATGGCACTATTTTTTTTCTTTATTCTTGCTCATGAAATAGATAAGGACTTTAAAGAAATTCACATAGACAGAAAAGTAAAATGACAGAAATCACAGAAATTCCAGCTAAAGCCAAATAAGCCTTAAGAGTACGGGCTGGTTGGGTTACCCTCAACTGACATATCTTTAATGATGGCTTCAGTAAAATCTAATACCTGGTCCTGCATGAGGAACAGCAAACGCTGTGAGGCTGACTTCATTCTGGGGTAGCTGAATCTCCTTGTTGTCTCCAGCCGAGATAACCAAGGCTTGTACTGGAACAAAGGGGCGGGCACACGGACGGTCATTAATGTGGCAGACAATGATCATAATATACATGTACATGTCCAAAAACACATAACATGCATAATTTATGCATAATATTTCCAAAAACACACATAAGTTTTAAAAATCTTGCATACCAGGTACGCATCAAAACAAAGATACGCAAACAAATTTATTTTTATGCATATCAATAGCATTTGCAACTCACTGGGGCAGTTACACATGCTGGACTACAACAACAATGAAGCACATTTTGAGTTCGGCCATCTTCGTTTCTCGGCCGCATGAAAACCTGTGATATCTGCCACACCTTTGCAGTAGTTTCTGATGATAAAAACACTTTTGAAACCTGCGCAACTGAATCGGTAGCAGCAGAGGTAGGCTTGAAAATGCATGTTTTGCTGAACGCAAGAACATTTAAACCTCCATACGCAGAAGAGTTCTACAAAGATCTCAACATTGCTGTGACATATTTAACTTTGAGAGAAATAATGATAAAAACCGACGCAATCTCAGAAATAAAAAATTTCTTTGGTAAATTGAACGTCCATATCCCAATGTTTTACTGGTAAGCAGGAAGCCCTTGTGTCAGTACCTTGAAAAGAGTATCCGAAAAAAAAAAAAAATGGCCTACATACATGTGGTGTCTTTAATGTAAAATGGTGTTTCTGTGAAATGTCAATTATAAACAACATACATGAATATTAATTTATTGTTTACCAGTAATTGGTCAAACTTAGGGCAATAATTTTTTTGGTGTGTGTGTGTTGTGGGAAATGCATGAACTTTTGGGTCATGAACGCAAACATCCAACTTATTTTACTCAAGCACTTTACATTTTACTCATGTATATTTGAAATGGATGAGTAAGTACTCATCAGACAATGAAGTTATTTGGAGTCCTGGTAATTTATGTGTGAATCTAAACATTTCTCTTGATCTATTCATTTTCCTGGTTTAAAGATGATTTTAACATTGTAAGACTTTGATCATATTTCAAATTTCATTTTTAGAGGCAAATAAATGTGATTAGATAGCAGTTTTGATGCTAACCCTTATACATGTCCAGCAGGATATCAACCTACCTGTGAAACAAGGCAAATGAAGTCTCAGAATCAGGCAAAATTTGCTTCATATTCACGGAGAAAGTTTCAGGTTATTTGATTATAAAACCATGAAATTACTTGCCCATAAGTTGGAAGTGCAGTTGGAGAGACTAAAAATCAACACTTGTCCACCTGTTCCAGGCAGGCATAATTTGCTTGAAACAGACATGGCTGCACTGATGGCCACCTGGCACAGGTGCTTTTATACAGCTCTGTTCTGTTCTACATTTTTAACATTGGGACAAGGGGTTTTCACATTTTCTGAGCAAAGGCGAGGAGAATCAGTTTTGGGGTTGTAGGTTTGAAAATTTAATTTGAAGACCTACATCAAGATTGTAAATGAAAATGATTCAAGAATATTTTAATAGGTACATGAAATATAATTTTGGTGCTATCCATGATCTATTTATTTATTTATCGGATTTGTATTTTAGGCCACACTCAAGAATATTTCACTTACCCTAAGTGACCTAAAAGTCTGACCAAAAAAAGTGCTTTTTAAGAGGCAAATTAATGTCATAAAATATTATTCTTGAAGATAAAACTTACATTTTTCTAGTAGAATATGATCATGTTTACCAAACACCTTTCTAAATTCAACAAACCTCTTGGAAACAGCAAAAACATGCAACTTAGTCATGGTCGAAATTTTACCTGTAGATCATTAAGGGTATACGACAGCGACCAGCATTGTATCCATCCTCAAACATACAGTAATGATACACTGTCTGACTATTCATGCACGACACGGGTTACTGTAAACTCGAGTCTGTGTAATGACCATGTGATGATCCAGCTCTTCACAGGTTAATCTGCTGAAACTAGTCCTTACCTGGTGGAGATGTGGTTGTTTTTGTGGCTGCTGTTGTGGTTGTTGTTAACGTAGACGATGTTGTTGTTTTCATTTTGTCTTTCTTTATGGGTTGCATCTGCATGCAAGAATACATGAAAATGGAATAAAATACATAAATGTCAAAGTCATATATGGCAAACATATACAGTCGCGAGGTGTGATTCATGAGACAAACATGAGAAGTATGAGACACACTCTAAGTGAAATACGCCACCTGCTTTAAGTCAAATACAAGCATACTATATTTATTTATTTATTTATTTATTTGATTAGTGTTTTACGCCATACTCAAGAATATTTCATTTATACAATGGCAGCCAGCATTATGGTGGGAGGAAACTGGGCAGAGGCCGGTGGAAACCCACCAACATCCGAAGGTTGCTGGCAGTCCTTTCCACATATGGTCTAAGCATACCATAAGTAAAATATGAGATATACAACAAGTGAAATACGAAACACAAAAGCACTGAAACATCAACCACGTAAGGTGTAAAATATGAGACATGCAACACGTGAAATACAAGAGATAAACACATACAACATGTGAAATATGAGACGCAGAAGGTTTGAAATATGGCCTATACATGACACATGACAGGATATATCGAATTTCAGGCAACTACAAGAATGCCCAATTTGGTTTGCCAATGCCAAAGGTGTAGATGTGTATTTCTGTTTGTAAAGTGATAGACAGAAAATAGTGTGCATACTTTTAAACGTAAGATTTGCTCATGAATTTTCAATCTGTCCAAACTTTGCAAAAAGAAAATTTTTGTTGAACACAAAGCAGACAGAAGACAAATATAAACAAAAGAAAAAGTAATAAATTCACACTGCACCAAGCTGAATTTGATCTTGATATCTGAGAGGTTAAATACCACACCCACATGAAAAATTGGTGAGACTGAGCTTACCCGATCGGAGGATCTGGATCCCAGTGGGTCCACAATCTCCTCTGTACAACAACAACAGCAAAATATAAACACATGTACAGTGCAGAATTTAATATGCATGTATATTTATTTCTCTACTTGTTCGTTTCTAACAGAGTCATACTCAAGGATTTTACACTTTTAAACATGGCAGTAGGATCTTATGATGCCAGGAAGAACCCAGGGTGCCTGTGTTAAGCCACTGACCACTGGCAAGTTACTGATGGACTTTTCAACATGTGATTTACGTTAAATGTCCCCAAAACTAATTTGTTCATTTTCCCAAATTTCTCCGAAATGAAAGCGCCAATTCAATTCAGAGAAACTGGCAAAGCCTACGTGTATATTGTCTATGTTGCATCAAAAACTGGGCCAAGCTCAATGTTTTGATTTAATGTTTCTAACAGGACAATGCCCATCATACACTGTATTACGCAACATGGACAATAACGGCTTTGCCAATTTCCCTGAAGTTGAGCTTTCAAAATCGTCAGCCAGCTTAAGTTTCAGGTTTGCAATCGGTCCACAAAAGACTTCCCAGCCCCCTACCTGTTTTATGACAGTGCCTGGACACAGGGTCTCTCTGGTAGCCAGTCTTGCACTCACAGAGCCCCTGGCGGGATTTGGAGCCTGTCCTCAGGACACATTCCTCCCCTGACCCACATTCCTCCAGTCCGAACTCACACGGTTGACCGACAACTACTAACACAAAGGGAAGGTATTTATAATGTATTTATTTGCTTTTGTCTTAATGCTAAACTCAATCTTTCAAGATAAGTTACACAGGTGTTGGGGGCCTCCACGGCAGAGGCGGTTAGTGTGCTAGCACAGCACAATGACCCAGGAGCCTTTCACCAATGCAGACACTTTGATTTCAATTCCAGCTCATGCTGGCTTCCTCTCCTACCCTTAAGTGGGTAAGGTCTGATAACAACCTACCCTTAGTCCTGGGTTTCCCCTGGGCTCTGCCCATTGTTAGACACACAAACAGTCAAGTAAGCAACAGTTACCAAGGACTAGCAAGCAATGAGAACAGAGGAAGCGACAAATTTTTGTCCTAAGCCTCGGTTTGAACTCATATCTTGTGTGTCCTGGTTGGAAATCTACATGTAATTTCATATTTATAAGTTTCTTCCAGTTATAGCTAATAATTTAGATGAAGAAGCTGGAACCTAATTGTTCCTGTCATCAGAACGACAACTTTGTGTTCAGGTGTCAGTCCACAGAACGCAACCAAAGCGGCCAAACTTTTGTTGAAACAGGATAAAATTTTCTTGATTTCTACGTGCACCTTGTCCACTTGTCCTCCGGTACCATATTCAGTTCGAAATGTCGACTCATGTTGGAAAAAGTTCACAAAACGGCATCAAACTAGACACCGTCCATGAACAAAGCAGCACGCCACTCCAACCTGATCCCTAACTCATCATGATCTCACCATATCCCAGGCCTCAATTCAATATTTGAAACAATTTCCAATTAAAGTTATTTAACAACATAAAGAGAAGGGCATAAAACTGTATGGCGTCATTTTACAACTGATATCCATTACTTTTCCTGAATAACATTTGTAAGTGTATTTTTGGCAAGGCAGTTAAGTCAGATGTTAGCACATACAGTATAACTAAGATGCACACCACCAGAGAAAATCCTCTTGATGAAGTGTTACAACAGCTTCATATTAAAATCAGTGCACTTACACAAAATAAAATGCAAAAGTTGAATAGGCAATTTAATACAATCATACCCTACACAGATACAGGGCCTAACAGTGCTTTTTAATTTGGGATAAAATTGAAAAACTGAGGAAATAAATATATATATTAAGCTACATGTGCAGCTCGGCAGCATGGAGATTGATTGTTAAAGCAAATAAATGAACATTATTATTATAATCACATATTTCTACCATTCAATTAATCAAAACATGCACACTTTTAAAATTTCCAACTCCTCTTTGTAATTAGGGCTATTCTGGTCATTTGAAATTTAATTTGAGCACCAATTCAGATTGGCATGAAAAAATGGCCATGCTCAACCCTGACAGATATGACACACCTTGACATTCCTTCGTTACCGAGTTCCTAACAAAGCTTTCCTCACAGGTGCACCTGTATTCCATGCTGTCCTTCTCCAGGGTGCAGTGTTCGTGGCTGGGGCAGTCCTCGTCCTGGGAGCAGTGATGCCTTAAGATTTGAGGCTGATCGACAACATCGGAGGCAGCAATTCTCTCTGCGACGGCAGCCTCGGTCTCTTCTGCCGAAAAACAAATGAAGACAGCATTTATTTGTTTGTTTATTTGATTAGTGTTTAACGTTATATATCACTTACACGACGACGGCCAGTATCACGGTGGAAGAAAACTGAGCACAGCCCAGGTGAAAACCCATAACTATCCGCAGGTTGCTGGAGGACCTTCCCATGTACATCTGGAGAGGTTTTAAACTCACAGCGACCACATTAGTGAAAGGCTCCTGGGTGATTACACTGTGCTAGCTTGCTAACTCCCTCATCTGAACCTATTTAGTTTAATTGAGTAGTCTTAATGTTTAGTTATTCAGTATAGGCATGTGACTTTATACCAAACTACATGGAATTCATGTGTATAAGTATTTATCCTAGAACTGGACAAAACAGACAAGCTATTAAATCGAAAATATTTGTCAAAAACTTTTGACAGTCAAAGCAATTTTGACTTTTTGTGTCAGAAATGACTTATACGGATATCTTGCCCCCTGAACACTTTACCTGAGGTCCTAAGTTTGACGAAGTAGGAGGATGCGTATTTGGCTTCTGAGCGCTTCAGCGGGTCACATGCTCGCGGATTCGTGGAATTGCAGTAGATCGTGTAGCAGCTGGTCTGGTGGAAGAGAACAGCGTTACACCAGGGCACGTCGCAGCATCCCATGATGCACTTGGACAGAGAGTCGGCTGCAGGCAGTTTGTTGAAGATTCCTGCATTCAGGCCCCCCCAGGGCGTGGCTGACTTGGTAATAGCCTGGTGCAATTTGTCTTTGTTTTCACGAAGACAGAAGTCACAGTGAATGCCTACAATCAAAAGAAACAATTATTTATTTTTTTAGTTATTTATTTACTTGATTGTTTTTAATCATACACTCAACAACACCAGGTAATTTAACATATCTGGGTTAGATCCAGGAAGTTCAAATAACTAAGTACACATAACTTGAGACAAAGTCAATTATATAATGATCAATCAATAAAGTTCAGGTTTCACAGAAAATTTCTTTCATTCAAAGACTTATCAAAATGCTCTCAGGAGAGGACTCTAACCAATTTCATTTTATAAACTCAATTTGAACAAATCAGAAAACTCAATATTTTTATTCACCAATGTATCTAAAACATTTATTTCATGAAAACTCAATACAAAATTTGGCTAAATCTCAATTTTTCAAGAAAGTGGCTAGAAAAACCGCTGGTCAGGCAGTATTATTTTTGATTTATAATTTAGAAAATTTCTTCCTTGCAGTATCCCAATACCACCTTTAAAGTCTGAAATCAGAAGCTTGTAATTTTCTCTAGGCCCTGAGCTTTATTACTCAATGCTAATGTAGTAACTTAGGTGTGGTGGCTACCACAGAGCTCGCCTGTTGGGGATAGATGGCGAGAGAGCAACAAATATATGTTCAGGAGAGCGATAATTAAAATTAATATACATGTACTTGTGAATGGTATAAGTGTTCAGAGAAAATCCGTAACACTGCCTGAGCTCAACACATGCAGTAGTTCTTTTCAGATACATTTTGCTGAACGTTGCTTTCCCTGTTACTGGGCCTCTGAGGGTGAAATTTGTAATTTACGGTAATTAATATGAACGCAGGGAATGACTGCTCAAACAACCCCCTTGAGTTATTTTGCTCTAATTGTGTGCAAACCCTGAGCTCAATACATGCAGCACTTTTTAAGATACCACCCCTCACATTTTGTTTAACACGGATTCTAATACAGTACAGTACACTACATGTAAGTGAGGAATTTGGTAATTTATGGCATTTAATATGCACACACAGAATCAAGGATAGAATATCCCCCTTGTGTTACTGTGCTGTACATGTGTGCAAAACCTGAGCTCAATACATGCAGTACTTTTCAAGATACCACCCATAACATTTTGTTTAACATTGCTTTCCATGTTATTGGGCACCAATGCCGAAGCTGTTGATCAAACCTTAGCTTGGCAAGTGCATGTACAGGTGTAGAGCTTTATGGGACAGAACAGACTGTTATACATATACCATAGAGAGGGAAAGGTCACTGTGTACAGGTATACATGGTGAAGAGATCCCCAATGAAGTACAAACAGTTCTGCGCATTTGGACGTGAAACTCAGCACAACGAGCATGCATATGTATTCGCAATTAATTCCTTCTCTATTTTAAATAATGACAAATTAACTGAAACCAATTAATTATGTATAATTTGATGTGTCGGTTCATTATGCTATGTACATTATACATGTACTAAATATACATGTGCATGTACCGTGTATTCAATTCCTGAATGACAAAACATTTGTACGACACAAACACATAAAAAAAACCTCTTACACAAATATAAAGTATATTAATTTTCCCCAAATCTGAACATGTAAATGAGTGTAGAAGAGTGTTTACAATGTAGCTGAAGAAAATTCAACCCCAGAGCTATATGTACATGTAGTTGGATTGCGTGACACTAGCACTAACTGCTATATTTTTTCTGTCATGAAAAAACATTAAGACAATCCCTGACACAAAATCAATAGAACTTCCATCTGGGTTCAAATCTCTACTTTTCTGATGAACTTACACAACAGGTGTTTGGTCTCTCAGACTTTCTCCAACTGTTATGGCTGATTTGATTTCAATGAAAACAAAGTGAGTATAGTCATCATTCACATACAATGTGAAATTACCGTACACAACCTAAAAATCCCCCACAAAGGATATTTTTCAGAGGCAAATACAAAGTCACAAAATCACAAAAAATTACTTCAATTTATTGCCAACGCTAATCTGCATTGAGTACGGTATCATCCTATCTTCTGAACAATCCTCAAAAAAAAAGACAGATCAAAAAAGTCAGCCCCAGTATCTAGAGGAAATCTCTGTGCCCTCAACATTTACCATGTTTACACTCTTGTTTTCCTGCACATTCTCTGTTTCAAAACCCATGATAACATTGTACATGTAAACAGCCTACATTTGTATTTGTATCCTGGAGCGAGTACATGTGTGACACTGTCAAGGCTATTTTACCCACCACAGACTCACAGAATAATATATACATTATATTCAGACTCATCAACCCTTAATATCCCACATAATATTGTATCTATTTTAACAGTGTTTGCTTCTCTGAAAGCAGCCACATCTGCGTTGATACACATGTAACTTGAAGGCCTGATTTCAGTGCAAAGTACAGGCATAGGCATAAACGGTAATCAAATTATATATGCGTGTGGAAGAAGCCTGATACTCTGTTGAATGAACTCTACAATAAGTCAGCCTTAACTCACATTACCAAACACATATCTTGGGGACTCATAGTTATCACTGCTGTGGAATCTGAATACAGGGACACGTACTGTACACAGCCATTACCAGACATACATACAGGGACACGTACTGTACACAGCCATTACCAGACATACAGCCATTACCAGACATACATACAGGGACACGTACTGTACACAGCCATTACCAGACATACAGCCATTACCAGACATACATACAGGGACACGTACTGTACACAGCCATTACCAGACATACATACAGGGACACGTACTGTACACAGCCATTACCAGACATACATACAGGGACACGTACTGTACACAGCCATTACCAGACATACATACAGGGACACGTACTGTACACAGCCATTACCAGACATACATACAGGGACACGTACTGTACACAGCCATTACCAGACATACATGCATAGTACATGTGTACAGGCCACAAGGTTGTCGTGGTTGACTTCACTGATGGATGAATCAATCTTAAATATAAAACCTGGGCAGAAACCACCACAAAATACATGCATACATACATATATATATATATATATATATATATATATATATAACACTAGAGATGTATGAAGAAAACTGGGTGTGTTTGGAAGCAGGGTGTATCCGAGTGTACATCGGGAATAATTTTGTGAATGAAGAAGCATGCAAGTATGTGTTATGTTCCGCTCATGTTCAGTATTATACTGTATTATGCTGTGTGTGTACACTTCAGCTGCGTTATCACATGCTGTTTAAAGCCAAACCAAAATGATCAAAAGAAAACCAGATGTACAAAGATCAAATCTGCACATACCAAAAGGAAACCAGATGTACAAAGATCAAATCTTCACATTCCAAAAGCATTTTATTTGCACCACTGGGTCCTCAGCATTATACACAAACACACTCTTACAGCTTATGACTGATTCATCCACCTATGAGGCTACATGGGATTTTCGTAAGTGTTTCTTTTTCTGTGCGAAGGTCTGCCATCAACCTGCGGATGGTCGTGGGAAGGTCTGCCAGCAACCTGCAGATGGTCGTGGGTTTCCCCCTGGGCTCCGCCCTGTTTCCTCCCATGCTGGCCGCCATCGTATAAGTGAAATATTCTTGAGCACAGAGAAAACCACTAATCAAATAAATAAATACAGAAGTATATATACTGTACTATACATTATCACATACATACACCTGTAAGTGTGAGTATAGCCCACATGACTCATTCAAGGAACACACATGTAGCTTCTTCACACCTTGCCCCGAGAACATTTTCAAACATTCGTGAATTTGTTTGCTTATCATACGTGTACTTAATGTCGGCATATAAATGTCTATACAGATACACCTGTAGATGAACATGTATTACTTATGGACAATGTAGTCATGTGATTCGGCGGAAACTGTAGTCAAAAAAAAAAAGGGTTCCTAATTTTACAGTTAGCTTAAGGCAGACAAAATGACCCTTAAGGGGACCCCGATATAATAGAATCATTCTTAGATTGCAGTCTCACAGACCAGGCTTGGCAGGGATGAAACAGCTGGTGAACAGCTGGCCAGTCTCCTTCTGGCCATTTTCTGCTATATTTTCAGATTGGCATACATCTATTTCAGGTTTTAATTAAAAAAAGATGTCAAAACTTGGTTGAAGGAAACCTGGTACTTGGCACTACAATTACCTTAAATGATCTAAAATTTTGTACATCGTTACATGTACCTTGCCAATCTTCTCCCGATTAAGAGATACAACAATGTATAATGTTATGGTACCCTACAGTAATGGACACTTGGAATGAAACTGGACATGTTCTATAACTATGATACTTTTTTATGGAAACTGTAACTACATGTAGGGGCCGTCCATGAAATTCCCAACTTTCTGACACTCCCTCCCCCCTTATATGCATCTTGTACAAATTGTCGTGACCAACCCCTCCCCAGCTCCCCTCGGGACATGTATGTACATGTAGTATCAGAACTTTGAACCACCATGCAGGTTACTTGAACAGAACTATAGCAAATGAGGAATGAAGGCCATACCATATTAAGTGGCCACATGCACACAGGCAATTAAACAGCTTTCATTTCTGCCATCTGCCGACGAGATGACAACAGGACATCTCAACGCTTAAAACAGTAAACGGCAGTTTGAACTGAGTTTCTGCAGATTTATCACTAATGTAACACTTAAGCCACCTCATGAGTTTAACTTACTAAACTCACATGCTTACAATGACACTGCAAAAATGGCGACAGCTGCGACTTCTCTAACTGATTTATATGGTCGCCTCCATGCAAAGGCTGGTTTTCATTTCGTTCCAAAGCTTTTGACAACCAACCGCCATAGCACTTTCTTTTTCACATGGATTTGCTCTTGATTAAGCCATTTGTGGAGTCTGATACAGTTTCCAGTTATGATCATCTGTGACTGAACAGTTTTGGCTGATTACACAGATCACATGCTCTTGGCAGGTATTCACTAACAACCATTAAGAGATCCCTACTCTGTTCAGCACACTGCCACACAGTGTGTGGCTAACATTGCTAAATGGCACAAAAGCATGTATCCTATTTATACACTTCCCTAGCAAATTTTTATTTCATACACCGATCGAGGCCTCAGACCTCTGTTTGCCGCTTGTACATAATGCATCCCCACCCACCTCTGTTTGCCGCTTGTACATAATGCATCCCCACCCACCTCTGTTTGCCGCTTGTACATAATGCATCCCCACACACATCAAATACGTTATTTATTTGACTAATGTTGTACTCAAGAATATTTCACTTATATGACTGCGATTAGCATTATGATGAGAGGAAACTGAGCAGAGCCATCGAGCTGCACCAATCCTTTAAGGATGGCTTCCTATATACAATAATGTTGATACACAGGTAAAGATTTGAAATTCATGTATCTTCATAGTAACCTAGACTGTATTCTGGGCAACCAGGTATCCGAGAGGTGTATGGTATTATCTTGTAGATCTGTCTTTGAGAGATAATTACGTAGACAAAGTGTTTCGGATTACGCTACAAGTAACAGTAATAAAGACACTGGGATATGGTGATGAAACAGATCCAGTTTTTCTTTACCCATGCATAAACTTTGTCACTGATAATCAACCCCTGCTATCTGTGCGTCTGCGAACACGTACAGTGTACACTGCAACTGTCCGTTATAATCAATTTCAATAGAATTCAGACCAAGTTATGGTTAACTGGTAAAAACATTTCAATTCATAACACTTTACTATTTACATGATCAATGCAGTTTATCCACTAAAGTAAACTAGTCATGCATGACATACAGACCTGCATTGAAGAGATACAGGTACCCTAATACTTAACTTGACAAGTGATCCTTCTTGTTCACTCTAGCATGTCACACAAAATGCTCGCTGCCATGTTTGAATTCATAAGATAAGGAAGTTGAGACAAAAACCATACGCCACATGGTTGTACTCCGCAAACACTATCTGTCAGTTACAAAGAAATCACAACAGAATTGGAAAAAAGAATGTCAAAAAAACCTCATTTAAAGGACCGAGAGACAATGTGCGTGCATTTTATGTACCTGTGTCTGAATTTGACTGATTACATACTACAGCAAAATCTACAAGTACAAATGTATATGTATACATGGCTTAGCAGCTGATCAGTCCTGCAGGTAGGAAGACTAAGTCCTTAGTATCTAAGCCTAAAATGCCCATCCGTGTCATTGCCATGTACATGTAAAATATCAGCTGAAACACAAACTCTTGTCTGCACCCACCCATTTATTTATTTATATATCTGACTGGTGTTTTACGCTGTACTCAAGAATATTTCACTTCTATGACACCGACCAGCATTACAGTGAAGGTCATTTAAGAGGGCAGGGCCCGAGGGGAAATTCACGACCATCCACAGGTTGATGGCAGATCTTCTCACATACCACTGGAAAGGAAGCCAGCAAACATTGTGCTTGAACTCACAGCGATCGCACCGTTATGACTGGTGACAAGCATCTGGGTCTTTCTGCTGTGACAGTGCTGTAACTCCCCTATCCCAATCTAACGCCAATCAATTTAATATTCTTTTCAAAATATGGACAGACTAAAGTAGCCATTTATTTTTACTGCACACACGAATTTGTACCTGTACACACACCTGTTCAGGTCTTCCACTCTACAATACATCCAGATGTATATGTCACATGGTTTATTTATTTGATACGTCTATGTATGAGACACCAACTAAAGAATTCATCACGACTTAACAAAGGAAGGGATTACCCTAATTCTACTAATTTTTGGGACACCCCATCTGTCCTTTTTAGCTAACACACATGTACATGATGTAGACAGTCCTGTATACAGACAGTCCTGTGTATAGACAGTCCTGTATATTGTGAACAATGAAATATTCATGCTGGAACCAAATGTTGACCTGAGTGTGTTAGACATCAGAATTACAACTGCAGTTCAGGGTAAGTTAAATGTCAAGCCGCCAACTGTCAAACTAAATATTAATTAACATTCCAAGTAAACTGTTTGACATTTCAAGATACATGTACAGGGGTATAGAGGTCTGGTGTGCTGAGCTTAAATCTGAACACTATGAAGCCTACACTGACGTAGTGTATTTCACCTAATCATCAGCATTTTTCAAGGTACACCTTTTGCTTCACTCTGACGGATTCATCCACCTTATACAAATGTAGAACAGCTTACAATATTTTGTCACGTTGGCATCAAAAGTGTCGTTTTTAAGGGCTATGTAACCAAGCTGGTGGTCAGCTGGTGTGCTGACCGCTGGTTGGCTAAGCTTTGGGGAGGTAACAGTTTGTCAGGACCGGCAGAAAGGAACACAACATCTTTTTGTATTAGCGGCATCCTAGACTGACTGGAGACGCACATGTCCTACTGTCATGAGGCAGGGGTTTTTCCAGTCACTTTTTCACTGTAGCAAACACTTTGAGAAATATATCAGAAAATTGAATTTAAGACAAATTTTGTACTCATGAGTTCTCATGAAATGACTTGAGTTTTTGATGCAGTTTGGAAAAAATATTTGTTTTCTAATTTGTTCAAAGTGAGTTTTCTAAGAAGAATTTGGCAAGAAAAACCCCTCATCAGGGCTGGGCTTTTACAGCTTATACAGAGGATCTGGCAGAGCTGGGTGACCAGCGGCTCAAAGTCTTGAGTGGAAACCTAACACCCTAACCTACCTTATTACACCTACAGAGTGTAAATGCTTCTAACATGTGCAGAAGTTCATTTTTCCAGACAGAACTTGTGATGAGATACAGCATATGTATATCTAACTACATTGGTATTTAATGTGTCCTTCTTGATCTTCAGAATCTACAGGCTTATTTTTGTGAGTTTCGAGAACACGTATGTTACCCGTGTTAGCAATCACGTGCTACATGTACACTGTATGTTACCCGTGTTAGCACTCACATGCTACATGTACACTGTATGTTACCCGTGGTAGCACTCACATGCTACATGTACACAGTACATGTCCAATGTCATAAATGCACATGCAAATGATCCAAAATTTCATTCAAAGTTGCTAATTTTGTTTTGAATTCTGCTCAGCTTAAGAAGTTGTTTGGAAAGCTGGGAGTCTAAAGCACTTTTAGAAACTTTTGCCAGTCTGTGCATATACATCTACCAGAGTTCCTGATACAAAATTAGGACAAAATTATGTATGTATAGCGGACAATCAACAATCAAAACTGAAAATCAATACTACGACATAGGTATCTCGCTTCACATGTACCAAGTTTTGTTGAAACTGGACAAATACTGTAATGTTAACATATGCTGGATGAACAAAAAGACACAGAATCACTGGAATGGAAAATTGATACTACAATTTATGTATCTTGCTGTAGTCTACACTTAAACCAAGTTTTGTTGAAATCAGTCACTAACTGTAGGATGAACGTTGTCAACAACAAAGTTAAAGACAGCTGATGACTAAGGCATTGTTCATTAAAAAGACTATATACTTCTCTCTTGAATGTAAAAACTTGTTTGAAATTGTATGAATTCATTGCAGAATTATCTTCGTTTGAAGAGTGGAGTATTGTGCTGCCAGCTGGGGATCTGAAGGCGCCCATGCTTCTAAGCTTATGAGGGACTGACCAATCAGAGAGCTACGTGTAGGAGATATCAGTTGTTTATAAGCTGTGACATAAATGTTCTGAGTTGTGTCTCAATGTCACATGTAATAGCATTGGGACCGCGTAGTGCTTTAATGGTATATGTTTCAATTATAACAAGTACGTGTGTGAATAACGCTGAAAGGTTTTTCCAGACCACTGTGTTGTGGCGAGAGTAAGTTTGTTGATCACTTGATGTTATAACTTTACATGTATACTTGTGTTTCAGCCAAACCCAAACAGCTCAGTATAGTCTCTCGTAACAACAGTGTTTCCTGCTTGGAACAATTATGTCACAGCCCAGACAGAATGGATGCGTTTCAAGCTAGCTGATGGAGCAGGGTCAAATACCAATTTCTGCTGTCGTAGTACTTATTCAAAGGAAATAAACATAATACTGTCCAACCTTTTTCGCAAACTCAACTTAGAACATACGCTGTGTTTCACTTTAACAGATGCCACACAGACAGACAGACAGGTTTATACCGTACTCAAGAATATTTTCACTTATTTGAACCTACAGTATTTGGCCTAAGAGTGTGCAACTTACCTGGAATACATAGAGATATGACGACAATGAGAGACAGCGTCTTCCATAAAGAACCTGTTCTTAGTGCAAAAGGCTGCAATGATGACTTTTGGGAGCAACCTGAGTCTTTATGAAAGGCGTTGAATTGGGGACGCCATGAGCTCCACAGGGCTACATAGTCTGTAAATTTGTCCCCACTGGAGAGCTTCCTAAGACACGTGGGGCGGCTCCAAGGGCACCCAGCCATAACGCACCCGGGTTCTCGGGGCTTGGAATCTCTGTTAATAACGCCCATGTTTCTGTTTGTAAGATTGCTCAGGTGGTCAGTCAGTTGACCACACCGCTCCTCCAGCCGGTGACCAGTCGAGCCAGACCTGGTTCCTGCACAGCGACAAATATGGTGCTGGGCCACCATTATCACCAGAGTCTTTCCTTCCAGCACACCTCACAGGCCCTCTGTCGTTACAACACAGGCGTGCAGCACAGGTACATAATTAAGTTCCGTCCCTCACCACAGGTAGCATCCACATTGTGTGACTACAGGTACAGGAAGATCTACTCGTTTTCAGCACACCTGTGGTACATGTACATAATTATTATTTTTTTGTCTTCTGGCAATAGAACACGGCGTTTCCACACAACCTGAAACAGAAGAAAGGTAAACCATTGTTACAGAGGTAACCATACTGTTACATATTCTCAATAAATTTCCTATTCCATATTATTACTGCCCGGACATACATGTCCATACATTCAGCAGTCTCCTACGTTGCAACAGCTGTGGAAGTTAACTAGGTTATGTATATATATGCAAACCTACCCTAAACACTGGCCCAGCTCATAGATAGACCAGTCATGCCAGTGGGTTGTACAGCCTGACTGAGGCCAGAGACTGCAACACACACATTCATTCATCTACCCAACCCATAAGTAGTATTAAATGGATCAATGAAAAACTTTGGAATTCAGACAATTAGTCTTGCATATAAGCCAGTACTGAAATCCTCCCAGGCACACAACATGTCATATATGTATGAAATATACACTAATGGTCTCATATGACATGTCTGATTTAAAATGAGATAATGATGATAATGTCTAGAAAAAATAAATCTGGGTTACAACAGCAATGAAGAAGTGGGGGGGGGGAACTATACATCTACATATTAGATATGCACAATAAGTATAACAATTTGGAATTTTATTTCAGTCATAAAAAATGTGTGTGAGAACAATCGGTATGTACCTACGGATCCAGTTCTTATTAAGCTTACTAGAATACAATTTTCTTGACATTTTTTGCACCACAGCTTTGAATTTCACATTCATTATATACATAGCCACATACATAAATGAACATGTTAACATACATGTTTTCGTTCAGGTCACCTCAGCCTACTTGTGCTACATGTATGTACCTGTTTATGTGCAAGCAGATATCACATGTATTGTGGACATCTGAAAGTGACATCTTTTTTTTATTTTATAATATATACATTGCAAACACTGGTGTGCCCATTTGCACACCACAAGTACTCTCAAATTATTACATATGCCTGATCAATTGAATAATTCATAAAACCACCATTTATTAATAAAGTAGTAGCTGGGTTGAAATTAATGGGGCACCCTGGTTGAATGCACAAAGATGTTTATTAACAATCTTACTGCAGCAGATTTATAAGACCCCTAAACACTTTGCAACAGCCTACAGAGTTAGACAAGGTATTAAGACGTAGAAGAAGCCATGGCCAAGTTGCTACTGGCAATTACCAGTAAGCTTTAAGCCGTTATCATAAGTGATCAACCTTGTTAAAAAGAACCTTAGGCTAGTCTAAAATTTACATTGGTCTTTTAATGAAATTCCCTTTTCAAAATTTCTCTCTGAATATTAATTATATTTATCATTCTAGAGAATAAAAAAAAATTTCTATCAACTTACCCTAATTTTCCTGAAGTGTTGGGAATTCCCCAACAAAGAATTTTTGAAGACTGGCCTTAGTTGTCTTACATTTAGAATCACGTCTATTTAGTTAATCTCATTCAGTAAATGTGACACCACGTATCGATCTCTACAAGTATATATATTTTTACAGGCACTGGTATATCTTTTCTCAATCAGTATATCTGCAGATATCCCCAGCATATCAAAGCTCTAAATTAAAAGCTGTCACAAATTCAATAACACCAAATTTCATGCACCACACTCCTACCTGTAATTTCTGCAGACCAGTATTAAATCACCTTGCAGGGAAACAGCTGTTTAACTGAATGACACAACCTGGAACCACTGTACACATACAGACATCCTAAGTTACCAGTTTCTGATTGCTCAATAATACTGGAAAGCACTACCTCCACTGATAACAGACCGGTATATGTATTTGTCTTTTTCAATATGTGCTAGTATTAAGAACCAGTACACACAAATCCCTCTCTTCCATTTACACACCTCCCCTTCTAATTTATAATTATTGAGTCACCTCTGAATATATTCCCATTAATTTAATTAGAGGTATAAAAATTACTTTTTTAGAAGTTACAATCTCTCCACCAACAAAGAGAACATGCAGACAAGCAGAAAATAGAAATATATAAAACAAGTTAAAATTACAAAACTTTCAAAGCTGTGCTTGTCAACTTCTACAAAATGGTCAGAAAATGATGACAGTCTTGCCATTTGAAATAAATCTTCCCTAAGTGTACAGTTGTAAGTTTGACGTTACAACATGTACACATTTCGATGTTCTTCAATTTAGTTTAGTGGTGATAAAGTGAGCTCTACATGGATGTAAGTAAAAAAACAACCAACCATTACTTAAATGACCCATGATGCCGGAATGTAGGCCTGCATGTACATCATACTTTTAAGTATTGCATATTTCTACAACCTCACCAAACAGTATACTGCAAAACTGGGTATACTAGTCCAGTCATTTACTCCGAGTTTATAAATATTTGCACACCTACACACTAAACATACAGGTACTGTATGTGCCGAGACAGGTGAAAAAACGACCGTGTGCAGAACGAAATGAAAATCTCTCACAACGTGTATGTCAAATGTCACGAGAGTAGCACATCTGGATTGCTCTGAAACACATATCTATCCTGAATAATGTGGACCTACGATTGGTCATGTTCTACAAGAAGTTTGAATGAGTGGCGCAACATTGTCGGCCAGTCAGTCAGTGTGCCTGTGAGCGAGGGCGAAGAAACGCTACTAATTGGAACACCAGTCACTACGGCGTTGACCTTTTGCGTTTTCTTTAAACAGCCCTCTAGAAAAATTGTCAGCTTACACAAACTACCAACATAGACTGCTGCGATCAAAATAAGTTGGTGGAATTACGGAATATCCCTTCGTTCTGTGCTACATGCGAATGTTGCAAGCACATCTGTGACCAAAATACGTGATGCTTACCTGATGTTTGTGCTCATGAGAACTACGTCATCGATTTAAGTGCTCCAATCTTAATTGGTCAGCAGAATACTTTTCGACCTATCGCCTTGCAGGAAAACAATTTGCTCTGAAGATGTAAACATGGCGCCGCACACGTGTCAGTGAGCGTAAATATTTACAGCCCGTGAGTTTTCTTCTTATAGCTTCGATAAAAAATACACCTGCGAAATTCAAACAACATCCAGACGTGCTGACGTCTTCAAGTTTTGCAAGGAATTCATTTTTGTCCGGTGTCGCGTCTTTCAAAGGTCTCCAGCACATTTTTACTTCTTAGCATCTTTAGTTTTCCGCATGAGGTGTGTAGAGTACACCGTGTTTAAACAGGAAACATTTCATGGATGCATCATAACAGTTAAAAGATCTGTGTATGTCACTTTAACAGTTTGAATGACAGTGGATGAAAAAAGATGACAGTCTTCATACTGCAATTCTCTGGATAGTTGGCAGATTTGTCTGGAACGAGGCGTACCCCAATTCTGTGATTCCTGGCAGTCTGTCTTATAAATTATGTTACAGTTGTTGTCTAGTACAGTACCTGGTATAACTCTGTTATATCTGTACTATAGAGTGAAGTTAATCCGGCTTGAAGTTTTGGACATCATATGTAACATGGTGATATCTGAATGTGATGACACAACATCGCACATATTCGAAATTTTAAGGAAAAGTCATGACAGATTTCTGATGCACAGCACAGCTGGATCCGAGCCGAATATGCTACGCCGATCATGACTGCATGGTCCATGGTTAGACATGGATTGATTGTCCATACATCATGGCCATATGATCCGATCTGGATAGGCATATTATGGCATCATCATGGTACCATCGTGAGCAGATGAGCGGCGAATGATTTTAGGACATTGAAGACAAGTACATGTATGTATGTTAACTGTGTCTGTAACATATACTGTGCAGTTCTATAGGTAATGTTCAGCCCTAATGAAGTGTTGTAATATTGAAATCTGTGTCTGCAAGCCAAAAGAATTGTACACTCAAAAGATGTCCAGTTTCATCCTCTGCCTATATATTCACATACAAAGTCAGCATAGAAAATCTACAACAATGTCCCCATTTAGATATCTGCAGATTGTTGACATCTCAGCTTCACTGTCCTGTATGATCTCATCACACTGTATTATATCTGCTTATATGTGCGTGCATGCTTTTATCAGAAAAGTCCCCAGCACTGGGTTACAAACACTGATGTTATAGGCTAGAATTCTGCAACAAAATGTTGAGCAGGAAAAAATATTTCTCTCCATCACATGAAGGCACGATGGATTTGCTGTAAATAGGTTCGTAACAAACAAAACATGAAAAGCTGGTTAATCCTGATCAGGATGGCAGAATCGCACGCCCGTGATGAGATCATGATGGGCCCATGATGAGATCATGATGGGCCCATGATGAGATCATGATGGGCCCACCATAGCCGAACGACCACGTCACCATGGCAGGAGAGAGTAGATCATTGTCCGTGTATGATGGCCAGACCGTAGCGGTATGGTGTGGCGGCAATGGCAGGATATTTGACTACGATGTGGGTGTACTGTACATATGTAACTGTACAAAATGACCACATTAAGCAGTCATGATTACTTCTATATACAATGAGGTTATCTGGAGAAAGAAGTGTCCCTTGTCACATTTTGAATACTACAGCACATTCATTTCTTGCGAGGTTGGCATAACCAGAAATCTTAACCAAGGCCATATTTTTCATGCCATCAAACATGTTGTTATCCCTCTAAGATACTTTTGTTTATTTATTGTGCCGATCAAGTGGGTCAGTAAACTTCTTGATAATCAGGTTTAGTTTTACACTAATTAAAAGTTGAAAGGTGCACTTCTAATGTTACCACTGCTGGCAGAGCCACGAACTTTCATGTAGCTTTAATTTATTTAGTGCTTGCCAGGCCATCCTTAAAAATATGTTTGTTGCAGGTAAAATTTTTTTTTGAGCTTGATGTTGAATTTGCTTTTTTTTGATTTTTCTCTCCATGTGAATTTGTTTACAGTCTGTTCTTATTTATTTCATTAGCAAGAATTTACAAATATATATTTTTGTTAGTTGACTGGTCCTGATTTTTTTTTTGTTTTTTTTTGTGATAGAGTTGTGTTATCTGCACCAAATGATTTTTTAAGGATGGTCTGAGTTGTGATATGATTTATCCGAAATTATAGCATGCATTTATGTTTTTGTGTACAGTCAATGTCAGAAGCATTTGTGCCCCAAGTAACAGTATCTACATGTTCATTTCTTTGCAGAATAAGCTTACCTTGTTGAAAAGTGCTGCGAAACTTCAGCTCTGAAATTGGGTATATATTACGGATATGCCATGTGGAAAGGCTTCAATTACTGTTACCTTAAGATAATCTGTGCACGCTGGGCAGGGGAGATAATCCACAGTTCATCAACTGTTCCCAGGGTTGGAACAGTGAACAGTTGAGGAAATTGCAGCCAGATAATTCTGGTTTCGCAGGAAGATGTCGTATTTTGTCCAGTACGTGGTTTTACGAAAAGACTTGCTGAAGACACTGAAATGGCCATTTGGAGCTGTGGTTACTCAAGCGTGTCATGCTTGCACAGCTGTAATACATGAGAACTATGGTAACTCCAACACACAACAATACCTATCCAAAATTGACGAGATGCACAAGGTGGTCTTGGAGGTGAGAAACTGTGACACTTTGTTTACATTTGATATGGTTGATTGGTGTTTCAAAACATGCTGAAGAATATAATTTTTGTTCTGTTTTGTCCACACCGAGTTTATGTGGTCGCATATGAAGTGTAACAATCGTTGAAGTCAACTTGTCTTCCACCCGTTCATGATTCATGCCAGTGTGGTGTGCATAAAATATTTTATAATCAGCGGTTTATGCCAAACACTCTGGTTTCCTACACCATTGTATAAGTGAAAAAGTTCTTCATTGGTGTTTAACGCCATACTCAAGATTATTTCTCAGACATGGCAACGGCTAGCATCATGGTAAGAGGAAACATGCCAAATAAATAAGTACATGTAAGGCCATCCTGAAAAAATTTATTATTGAAGATAACACAATCCTATCACAAAAAACAGAGTAGGTCAGAAAATGTTGTAGGGTCTTTTTTTATTCTAATGAAATAGATAAGGATTTTAAAGAAAATAACATGGAGAGAAACATAAGAAAAGAAATTCCATGTGAAACTCCAATAAAAACTTTTGAGTTGGGCCCTTTCTTTGAAGGGTTGGTCAGGTTACCCCAACAAAGATATATGTTTTTTTAATGGTGGACTAATTAATAAGTGAATGCACATACTGTAATGGTTGCTTTATGTCTTCTGTCATGTTTGGTTTCACAAGGTTTTAAACCGGTGTTCTGTTTTGCTTCATGTAATAGACGTATTTTTAATTTTTGGCTATCAAATAATATGCTATCAGAGTGACATGCTATCTGTGTCAAGGTGTCATGTCTGTTAAGAAGTTTTATACTAGGGGACATAATTCTTAGGTGACCTGCATTGGAATTCCCAGCATGTGCCCAATCATTACGTGAAACAGTTGTTCTGATTGGTTGATTGGGAGAACATGGCTGTCTTCAATCAAAATCCCAAATTCCAGCCAGTTACATGTAATTTTCTCTCATCTGTTCATCTTACCATACCACATGGTGCCAGACTATAACAAAGGGAAACATATTAAACAAGTATACCTACAGGTCAGTAAATTATAATTTCATCTTCAAAATCTCATTATTAGGTTACATAAATACATGAAGCATGAAGAATTGAGAATTAAATCTTAATGAACATTAAAGGTAATGTGTTTGCATTAGCTTCATTCATTTACTTAACATATTTGTGAAATGGTGAGATAAAAGAAAGTCATCCTCACTGTAAGCTAGAAAAGAAAACAAAAGAAAAAGCCAAAAAAGAGAACAAGAAGATGTGATTAATTTGCCAGACCTCTCCTCAGTAGTTGTACATCTTTTTTGTTCCAGGCAGATGATGACGGTAGTTTGAGGAAACTGTCAGAGGCTCTGACAGAAGCGAAAGTCACCCACAAACTGTGGATAGAGCAACCAGAGGGTATTGCCACGTGTCTGGCCGTCATGCCCTACAAGAAAGAGGACATTCAAGCACATTTCAAAGGTTTTAAACTATTCAAGTGATTTTAAATTTAATTTAAAAAAATAGTAGTTTGTAGGACATTATCGTTGTTTTGAACTTTCTGATTTCATTTTCTGTGTTTATCATCATCATTGGTATGAGTATGACTCAGGCTGTAAAATGCCTTCGGTGTACATGTATAATGCCATAAACAGACACCGCCGTAGATGGTGCATGTACTGCAAAATACTATATTTATTTCTATTCTGAAACACTTTCTTAAAAAAATTGCTCATTTGTTTAGTATTTGGGGTGTTTTTTCTGTGGAGCAAAAAAGATGGTCAATGTACAAAATCTCCGATTTAAACATTCCTGTTATTTCTTGTCCTAACACACCTAAACTTTCTGACTTTGTTAAAAAAATGTCCAAATTTACTCAATATATGGGCTCTTCTGTTAAAGAATCTCAGTTAAGAGATTTCTGATTAAAAAATTCCAGTTTTATTTTTGAGCAAGTTGATTAAGACTGAGTGCACAGTATTTGGCCACATTGCCGACCAATCTAAACTGTGCGAAATATACTTGTACCTGTAATGTGGACCTTTGGCTTAATAATGCTGGCGTGTTAATAAAGTTCTTTTCTGGTGTGTTAATAAAGTTCTTTTCTGATGTGTTAATAAAGTTCTTTTCTGATGCCATACTTACAAATACCGTATATAATTATTATAATTATTATACTGAAAATTGTATAACTGCACATGTACACCCAAATCACACCTTAAGGCTAATAGCATGTCCTCCTCATTGGCCTGGTACTTAGGAATATGCCCGACCTCAAACCACTGCACTGTAAACTAACAATCAAAAAAAATAAATAAATTTTCCATCCTGGTAACATATGTACTGTAGAACTGTGAGAATCTATGCGAAGGAACTGCACTTTTGATTTATTTATTTATTTATTTATTTATTTATTTGATAGGTGTTTTCCGCCGTACTCAAGAATATTTCACTCATACGACAGCAGCGAGCATTATGGTGGGAGGAAACCGAGCAGAGCCTTGGAGAAACTCATGACCATCCGCAGGTTGCTAGCAGACCTTCCCATGGATGACCGGATAGGACAGCGTCAGCGTCCTGAACTCACAGCGACAGCAGTGGTGAGCGTCACGGGGTCGTAACACCATGCTGCCATGCTAACCTCCTTGGCCATAGAAGTGAAAAATTGTGGAGTGTAGTATAAAACACCAATCAAATACATATCAACCAAACCACTAGTGGGGCCTCGTTGGCTCAAATGATTAAAGTACTGGCTAGCTCCAACCATCAGGCCCTTTACCATGGACTCGTTATGTGTGCAGATCCAGCTTTTACTTCTCCAAAGGTACAATCGTACGTGTGTTGCTTGACGCTTATATCGTTTGAAAAAACTGAAAGGTCATCTCTCATATGTATATTGCCAAACGTCCCGCAGTTGACAGTGGGATAGAATTTATATTTGACGCCTGGAATGGAACAGTGGTTAATGTTCTTGTATGGTGTATTTATCTACGCGACCCCTATTCTTCAGTGACAAGAGTTGATCGTCGTCGTTGTCGTTAACCACTTATTATCATCAAGGCCGCACAAGCAGTCCGTGCAGGGAACACCCAAGAGCATTTTAATTCCATGGCAGAGGAAGAACCTACACTCTGCCAGGTTGAGACGTTACTAAGATTATCAGAACATTTACTAGATACATGGCCTTGTACTGAACGTAAACTGAGTACATATCTTTCGAGGAGGCTAGGATTTCGAGTTTTTGAACCAGCCAAACCCAGAATTGAACCCACATTTTTTGTTCACATGTAGATAAGTGGTGTGGTTTCCAGCAAGTCACCACCATAAAATGTTTGACGCACATCACACTTTGCATTTGATGGTACCGGTGATAAAAGGGAAGTACGATAAACTACAAGCACTTAATTAATCATGATAATACGTTTTAATTGGTTGACCAGCATCACATGTACAACTCCACGCAAAAATTAAATTAAATATCACAAAACAATTTCTGGTGAAGAAAAGAGAGATTCCAAATAGAATGGCAACAAAAATCATGTGAAATATAAAATTGTATATACACTGTACATGGAATCATAAGCCTTACGTCTAATAACATTCAGAACATCTCACTTGATTCATCACAACAACACAAAAATTTAATTAAATGGTTAAGTGGTATGCTACAGCCAGTGAAATCTGAGTCCTTGTTTCGTCACAGTATTTTGGAAAATCACTACAGATGGCAGAACACTTTTTGTTGCAAACATTATTTTCACCACATTTTACAATAATCTCGCTTTTTGTGACAATTTTGGGCACAAAATGAAATGTAATACTCAAGTTTCCAAATATGTAATTTAAAGACATCTGATCCAAAGACACTAATGCATGAAGTATTAAGTTGACAGTACTGGACAATGTCACCAGTCTTTAAGTTCCATGTTTATATCCCCCCTGGTTGTTGGTTTACTGTTATTTCAACTATAAAGAGATTCAATTCAGCACCCAACATGTGACAGTGTTTTGCACTCGATCAGGGTTATTCCGGATGCTTCCCCCAGCCTACCACCCCTCCTTCACCCTAGCTCAGGGTAAAGGCCAGCTGCTGTCTGGCTGGGTGGCAAAAAAGTCTCATTTTCAAGAAAACCTCTGGGAAAGTTTCCACAAAGCAATTTTTGACATAACTCTAAAAATATTTCAATTAAATTTCAATTTCATAGCTTATTTGATACTTACAGGTTTTGAAATTTGTGTCCCATGTGCTTTGGCATGATATACATGTATAAAGTCCCATTCAAGTACAAAATTGCTTTGTGGAATATCTCTTTAAGATGCTCACTTAGCATATACATGTACTTACGCCCTTACTTACATGTGCATTACACACTCAGCTAGGAAAACACACCGGACAGGAAGCCAGACAAAAGGAAGCCAGACAAAAATAAGCCAGACAAACGTGCACATGGCTCATCACACAGCATTATTCCTCAGGACTGGAAACAAACTTTGACAACAGAAAGCTGTTCCAGAAACCTCCCTCATCAATATTCAGCCGAATGTTCTGGCGATGAAGTATCTTGACTTCTTGAGATTTGAACTTCTACCCGCATGTACATGTTGTGTTTAGTTTGCTGTTAAAGTCTTGTTATCACATTGGGATATTTTCTTCGCCATAGTTTTGTTTGTAATTACAAATTTTGTACATATTGGAGAAGATTTCTGAAAACATTAAATATCACGTATCTGTCTGCTTAACATAACTGTTCAAAACATAAATTAAAAACAAGGTTTTAATCTCCTCTCGCAAACAATTCTAAGTTGTTTTACTTTTATTCCCAATCTCCCAACTAATTCCTTAGTCCTAGATATTACTAGTACACACACATGAATAAAATCAACAAGCAGAAATCCAAAACTAAGGGGAGCTAACCACTGCACATGTTTGTACACCAGGCCATTCATCACGTATATTTATCTCTAGAGAATATAAGTAACGGGTAAATAATTAATCATTAAGAGCATAAATCATGTTCACCAACTGGTTCACAATCAAAAAAATAAAATACATTTACCTTCAAAGGCAATATGTTAAAATGCTCATAATATGTTGTTTTCACACAACAATGTTACAACAAATTTACAATACCGTTCCTTACTTTAGCAACGACGACCATTCTCTAACGGAATTTTCACAATCTCAAAACCTGCGCATTCTGATAAAGGCAAAGCCACTCCTCACAGAGCACAGTTCCGCATTAAGCTAGCAAATGTACACAGGCACAGCTCACAGAGCACAGTTCCGCATTAAGCTAGCACATGTTCACAGGCACTGCTCACAGAGCACAGTTCCGCATTAAGCTAGCACATGTACACAGGCACTGCTCACAGAGCACAGTTCAGCATTAAGCTAGCACATGTACACAGGCACTGCTCTTCAATATTAAATCATTAAGTGAATAATCAAAAATCATTAAATAGATTTAAACACAGCTAAATACAGAGCCACTGTCAACTGACACAATGTGCATTGCTCAACAAAATGACATCACAGTTCTCAGTACAGGCAATAAATATATTACAGTGGCCAAAGCAAAGGCACGAAATATATCGTAATTCCCAATGCCCCAATGCAGAAGCACTACATTTATCGCAGTTCCCAATGCCCCAATGCAGAGGCACTACATATATCGTAGTTCCCAATGCAGAAACAAAGCACAGCATTCAAAACACAGAAACAAAATGTATGGAAATGATCAGCACACAGGCATATCTTAGAATCCTCAACAGAGAGGCACTGAAGATGTAAAATATACATGTACTAAAGTAATAAATGGTTAAACTAAATATATTACAGCATGTGCCCCACACAGGCACTAAATATATTATACTTTCTCTGCCAGCAACCTGAGGATGGTTGTGGGTTGTGCCCCCCCCTCCCCACATATATACAAATAAGAACATTAGCTTAAATCACACAGCAATAAGCACCAATCATATGTTCTCCTACTGCAACTTCAACATGGCCTTTTTGAACATTTTGATCTACGTGTTTTGTAAATCATATTTTTCATCACAAATGTGGACTCAAATGTTATGGTGTGGAACTATAACCAATAAGAAAAAAAGAAACCTTTGCTAAACTTCATAAAATTTTGATCCAAGAGGTTTCACAATTCATGTTTAAATAAAATAAATTCTGTTTGTAACAACATACATTTATAATTCAGGTGCCAATGCGAAAATGCATTTTTCTGTGATACATGTAAAAACATACGTACATGTGTATTGCAACAAGGTAATATAATGAGTGACAACAAATAGCCTGCTTCACTGTGTGCCTACTGTGATACACGGGAATACAACTGATCAAGTGGAGAAACAAAATCAATAACAGAGTATAAACTGGAAATACAAGATAAATATATCACACCAGAAACACACTTCAATATGTGTGCTTCTTTCTTCAAAACAAGAAAGCTTTCATCGTTGTTACGTACAATTCCTGTCATTGCTCGCCTTTTCAATGTTGTCTTGCAAGCCGTTTGTGATTTAGTATACATCTATCTGCAGAGCCGGAGAACACAGTGTGCATCAGAGCTCAAATTATACAATGGAAAAACTCTTTGTTGCCATGACAGCACATCATCTGACAGCAATTTTCAAAACTCAAAATCTTTTCAAAATAATGTTATCATGACATCATGAGAATAAAGTTTGAAATATTACAGCTAAAATGACCACTTTTAATACGAAAGAATTTTAATACTCTGAAGTTTGTGAGTCATCCTGCAGGATTTCTCTGCCAGACAGACTGACAGACAGACAGACAGATGGACGGACACAGAAATGTACCATAATGCAGGTGACTTCTAACGTCTCTGTAGCTTTTTTATCATTTTCATGGTTTTCTGCATCATAGGAGCCGGTGCCTTCATCACTGAAAGATAAAGAGATAACTGACTTACGTCTCAATCTGTTTCTACATTTACATCATATGCAACATTTTTTTTTGAATCGTGCAATGCCTTAATGACAATTTTTTTAAAGAGAAAGACAGCTCATGATTTAAGTTAAGTTTACCAAAAAGGATAATAAAGGGCAATATTATGTCTGTTTGTTTTTTCTAACAGATAATATGACAGCGGAAACTGATATCTGACTCTGCTCCATTGCCTATCATGAAACGCAGCCCTTCTGTCTGGGATGTGACGTAATTGTTCCAAGCGCAAGACGCTCGTCACCTGAGATTGTAGTAAGCAGCTATGGCTGTGTTTGTAACTTAAGTATCCAAGCCAGTTTATAACATCAAATGACAATGGTCAACACAATGGTCTTGAAATACTTTAGAGTGTTGTTCACCCATGTATTTGTTACAATTAATACATATAACATGAAAAGCAGTGTGCTGTCCCTACGTTATTATATGTTACATTGACAGACAACTCAGACCATTTACGTCATAGCTTTTATATCAGTTGATATCTCATAGCTCTCTGATTGGTCAATCCATCATAAGATTAAAAGCATGGGTGCCTTCAGATCCCCAGTTGGTAGCACAATTCTCCACACTTCAAACGAAGACAATTCAGGAACGAATTCATACAATTTCAAATAGGTCTGGACATTCAAGAGAGAATTTTATAATTTTTTTTAATGTATCCGTCATCAGCTGTCTTTAACTTATATTCATTTATATTCTCATTGGTGTTTTTACTCTGTTCACTTATATGACGGTTGCCAGGGGAATCTCACGACCAGCTGCAGGTTGCTATGAGACCTTCCCATGTAATGCAGGAAAGGAAGCCAGCTTTACTTCAGACTGAATCACCCAGGCAGCATTGCCTTAGAATGAAACACCCAGGCAGCATTGCCTTAGAATGAATCACCCAGGCAGCATTGCCTTAGAATGAATCACCCAGGCAGCATTGCCTTAGAATGAAACACCCAGGCAGCATTGCCTTAGAATGAATCACCCAGGCAGCATTGCCTTAGAATGAATCACCCAGGCAGCACTGTGACACAGATTCACGTCTGCCTGGAGCCACAGAAGCTGTATCCATGACCAGACAACTTGACGCAGACAGCATTGCCTCAGACTGAATCACTCATATAGCATTGCCTCAGACATGACAGACAAATTTACCTCTCCGTGGAGCCACGGGAGCTGTATCCATGGCTAGCCGGCTCTTCAGACTGGACCTCTGGTAGCCTGCGGGGTTGGGTTTGGACCCCGTGGGGTTCATGTCCACAGTAGCTGTCCCATACTTCATCTGTTTGCGTCTCACGTCTCGCGGCGGTTTGGCCACAGTGTCCACATAAGCAAGCTTGGTGTGACGCACTACAAACAAGAAACACAGAAAATACACAATGAGAGGAATTGCAAACACCGAAACCAGGAACTTCTCACATATCTGAAGGTACCCAGACTTGATAGTTGGAGGATGCTAGAGTGCCTGGGATAAAACTTCTGGCCACTGGCTGGTAATCGACAAGCCATTTAACTGGAGAGCTGCACTTTGTAACCTGCACACAAAGGCTGTCATGGGGGATCTTAAGTGGAAAAACCCCACAAAAGTGATGTTCTGGTGAGCAAACAGACAACTAAAAACCGTACCTGAAAATACCTTCAGTGCCTTTACAAGATTTTTTTTTCACCACAATTAATGCAGCAGAATGTTCCAATTGTATCGTGGTCTTACAGACCGTACGTGTACAGATGATGCATCGTGGTCTTACAGACCGTACATGTGTACAGATGATGCATCGTGGTCTTACAGACCGTACATGTGTACAGATGTTGTATCGTGGTCTTACAGACCTTACAGACCGTACATGTGTACAGATGTTGTATCGTGGTCTTACAGACCGTACATGTGTACAGATGTTGGATCGTGGTCTTACAGACCTTACAGACCGTACATGTGTACAGATGTTGTATCGTGGTCTTACAGACCGTACATGTGTACAGATGATGTATCATGGTCTTACAGACCGTACATGTGTACAGATGTTGTATCGTGGTCTTACAGACCGTACATGTGTAAAGATGATGTATCGTGGTCTTACAGACTGTACATGGGTACAGATGTTGTATCGTGGTCTTACAGACCGTACATGTGTACAGATGTTGTATCGTGGTCTTACAGACCGTACAGTGTACAGATGTTGTATCGTGGTCTTACAGACCGTACAGTGTACAGATGTTGTATCGTGGTCTTACAGACCTTACAGACCGTACATGTGTACAGATGTTGTATCGTGGTCTTACAGACCGTACATGTGTACAGATGTTGTATCGTGGTCTTACAGACCGTACATGTGTACAGATGTTGTATCGTGGTCTTACAGACCGTACATGTGTACAGATGTTGTATCGTGGTCTTACAGACCGTACATGTGTACAGATGTTGTGTTGTGGTCTTACAGACCGTACATGTGTACAGATGATGTATCGTGGTCTTACAGACCGTACATGTGTACAGATGTTGTATCGTGGTCTTACAGACCGTACAGTGTACAGATGTTGTATCGTGGTCTTACAGACCGTACAGTGTACAGATGTTGTGTGTTGCCAGTGGTGTCACAAAACGTTCTGTACACTCGTATGTTCAGCTCTGAGTGAACTTCGTATGAACTGCATTCCTGTTACAAGTGCCTGTGCATGATAAAGCTGATACAACGTTAGAACTGTGCTTTAGGGCCCGGGAGAGTCAGCATGACATCACTGCTGACACACACCGCTAACAGGGTCCACAAATAAAGCTGATACAACGTTAGAACTGTGCTTTAGGGCCCGGGAGGGTCAGCATGACATCACTGCTGACACACACCGCTAACAGGGTCCACAAATAAAGCTGATACAACGTTAGAACTGACATCACTGCTGACACACACCGCTAACAGGGTCCACAAATAAAGCTGATACAACGTTAGAACTGACATCACTGCTGACACACACCGCTAACAGGGTCCACAAATAAAGCTGATACAACGTTAGAACTGTGCTTTAGGGCCCGGGAGGGTCAGCATGACATCACTGCTGACACACACCGCTAACAGGGTCCACAAATAAAGCTGATACAACGTTAGAACTGACATCACTGCTGACACACACCGCTAACAGGGTCCACAAATAAAGCTGATACAACGTTAGAACTGTGCTTTAGGGCCCGGGAGAGTCAGCATGACATCGCTGCTGACACACACCGCTAACAGGGTCCACAAATAAAGCTGATACAACGTTAGGACTGACATCACTGCTGACACACACCGCTAACAGGGTCCACAAATAAAGCTGATACAACGTTAGGACTGACATCACTGCTGACACACACCGCTAACAGGGTCCACAAATAAAGCTGATACAACGTTAGAACTGTGCTTTAGGGCCCGGGAGGGTCAGCATGACATCACTGCTGACACACACCGCTAACAGGGTCCACAAATAAAGCTGATACAACGTTAGAACTGACATCACTGCTGACACACACCGCTAACAGGGTCCACAAATAAAGCTGATACAACGTTAGAACTGACATCGCTGCTGACACACACCGCTAACAGGGTCCACAAATAAAGCTGATACAACGTTAGAACTGACATCGCTGCTGACACACACCGCTAACAGGGTCCACAAATAAAGCTGATACAACGTTAGAACTGTGCCTTAGGGCCCGGGAGGGTCAGCATGACATCACTGCTGACACACACCGCTAACAGGGTCCACAAATAAAGCTGATACAACGTTAGAACTGACATCGCTGCTGACACACACCGCTAACAGGGTCCACAAATAAAGCTGATACAACGTTAGAACTGTGCTTTAGGGCCCGGGAGGGTCAGCATGACATCACTGCTGACACACACCGCTAACAGGGTCCACAAATAAACCTGATACAACGTTAGAACTGACATCACTGCTGACACACACCGCTAACAGGGTCCACAAATAAAGCTGATACAACGTTAGAACTGACATCACTGCTGACACACACCGCTAACAGGGTCCACAAATAAAGCTGATACAACGTTAGAACTGACATCGCTGCTGACACACACACCGCTAACAGGGTCCACAAATCCCATCATGCATGTATAATCAAAACAACCGACTGCTTTTAATTTGATGACAAAAAAAAACCAAAAAAAAAAAGCCTGAAGGAAAAAAAAAAATATGAAGGTATTTTCCGATTCAGTTTTTAATGACTTTTTACTCACCATAACCTCACCTTTGCAGTTTCTGTCCCATTATAGTTATGAAGGATGAAGGTAATGCCACAACACATTGCTTGGCATGTAAATGTATATGTCACATTTCTGGCTCTGTGCTCGTACGCTTGCCAAGACAGAACAGCCATGGTCAAATTTGCACACAGAAAATGTTTGATCAATGGCATGTTGGTCAGGAGCGTAACAGAACTTCTGAATTCTCATTTTACAAACAACAACAACACCCTTGCATTTTACAAGACATGGCACAGCTGCATCACAGCCATTTGCCAAAGAGCAAGGGCTCAGTTAAACTTATAAGTAAGATCTTTACAATCCTGTGTTTCATTAACGTAAATTCAGCAAAATATAGTGTAACTACAACTATTCTTTATCTTTGGTTTTATCATATTAATGTACGTCTGAAACGACGATCATGGTTATAAAGGAAATGAAAATAAATGAATGAGTGCCAAAAAGAATCAACAACAATTTTATTCTTAATCCATATTTTGCAGCTCTTAATTACCTCTTTATTTTACGAATATTTTCTGCTAATGATTGGAAATTTTGGTAAGGACATCATCGATAAACATACTTGAAACACAGGATCAGCTCAGCTCCCCCCAGTATGGACTCTCAGCCTAATGAGTTGTGTTGACAGCTGTTTGTACCTGTGATATCCCGACTGCAGGCTTCTAAATTTCCTTAGGTAAACTGTAGTTTCAAACTGGCACCATTAAACACCTCATAACGGTGAGCTAAACAGCCAATGTTTCTCGTCACTAGCTTTAATGGTCTCAATAAAATAACCAAGAGTGTGGAATACTTGAGCACAATCCATGTGACAAGGGTAAGGTAAGGTGACCCACCTGGAGCCTTTCTCGCCTCTTCAGAAGCCGCAATATTGGCCTTCAGTTTCTGAAGCTTTACCTCTCTCTCATCATAGAGTCTCTGTCAAAGACATACAAAACACAAACTCTTATTTTATGTCTGCCCCCTTGATTTCAGAGCAGCTTTGTGTTCTTGAAGTTGCAACAGGCATGAGTCAACATTCGAATCTGGTATACGCAGCGGATCAATGACGATAAATAAATGATCAGTGTTACTGTTGGAAGAAACTGGAGTTGTGGGCAAACATCCACATCTGACATGATTTTAACTGCAAGCATATCTGACTTGTATGGGTGGATCACAAACTATTTCCAATGAAGTTAATGTAGTACCACCTTGACAACTTTATTGACCCCTTCAATGCTGCCACCAAAGTCCCCAGAGCACTGTCGGCAGATCCTGGGGACTTTTGTCCAAGACTGTGTTTACACTCTTGCCTGTGCACTGTTTGCTCACCAGATACAGTTCTCTCCAGGATTCCATCTCATCAGGCTTCGCGCCACGAAAATCACGGTTACACAAAGTCATCCACAGCTCATCTGTCTCCCCCAGAAATTGCTGAAATCAAAAAACACTTCTTCAATTCTGGATTTTCATGTGACTGGGATTTTTAGAATGTAGTAAACGCCATGCACATATAAAATGATGACAGTTGGCTTTATCATGTATACACAGGCAGCAAAACTTACATGCGCCCACATAGTCACATACCTGATGATTATAGTGTTTCTGCCAGCCAACACACACTTGATGATTACAGTGTTTCTGCTAGCCAACACATACTTGACGATTATAGTGTTTCTGCTAGTCAACACAATCTTGATGATTATAGTGTTTCTGCTAGCCAACACATACTTGATGATTATAGTGTTTCTGCTAGCCAACACATACTAGATGATTATAGCGTTTCTGCTAGTCAACACAATCTTGATGATTATAGTGTTTCTGCTAGCCAACACATACTTGATGATTATAGCGTTTCTGCTAGTCAACACAATCTTGATGATTACAGTGTTTCTGCTAGCCAACACATACTTGACGATTATAGTGTTTCTGCTAGTCAACACAATCTTGATGATTATAGTGTTTCTGCTAGCCAACACATACTTGATGATTATAGCGTTTCTGCTAGTCAACACAATCTTGATGATTATAGTGTTTCTGCTGGCCAACAGTTACTTGATGATTATAGTGTTTCTGCTAGCCAACATGTACCACAATATGAACACATAAAATCTACTTCTTGTCAATTTAATCCATCACTGGCATACAGTGTAATGTACAACTGATCATGTTTCGACCATCCCTAACAAGGTGTATTCCACAGCCGTGTAGCGCTTCCGGACTAACACTTCGTTTGCAGACAAGTACGTCACCAAAAATAAAATAACAAAAACAATATTTATGGTACTCTGGGTTTATTGTGTCCACTCCTCTTTCGAAATAACTGACGTCCTATATTTGTTATACTTCCTCTTGAGAATTCTACGACAAGACTCACTGGGTTGTAATCCTCAAGCCTGTACAATTGTTCTGCTGAACACTTCTCCAAGACAGGCTTCAGAATGTAATACGGCACACCTCCCACAGAGTCCAGACCTGTCAAAGGTAAACACATTCGTGACTGAGACAAGACAACAGAGGGCACACAGACAGACTTCAGAATGTAATACAGCACACCTCCCACATAGTCCAGACCTGTCAAAGGTAAACACATTAGTGACCGTGACAAGACAACAGAGGACACACAGCGAGGCTTGAGAGTGTAATACGGCACACCTCCCACATAGTCCAGACCTGTCAAAGGTAAACACATTCGTGACTGTGAAAAGACAACAGAGGACACACAGCGAGGCTTGAGAGTGTAATACGGTACACCTCCCACATAGTCCAGACCTGTCAAAGGTAAACACATTAGTGACTGTAACAAGACAACAGAGGACACACACAGAGGCTTCAGACTGTAATAAGGCACACCTCCCATAACATGCACACAGACACATCCTTTAAAGGAAGAGGCAGCAAATCAGTAAAACACTAGATTAAAAGTCAGCCCAAGACTTTGGCTTATCAATGATATAAAGTTCAAATTTTTCTGTCGTGTCTGTTACTAGAAAAACAGGTTTAAATTTATGCGTTATACAGAAAACACACCTTCCATTTCGACACAGCCATTGTTTGAGCCTGTGTCACTGTTAGCCAATCAAAACGCTGTTTAGAAGTCGGTGAGGAATAGGCTGCACCATTGCCTTTTTTCTCAAACAAATCTTAACACCACAGTGGACTTTTAGTGATTTCTAACCAATAACAGGCACACAAATTAATATTCAGGAGTAGGCATTTGACATTAAATTTACTTCATTTGATTAATAGCAAATTTTTAAGTTTTTCACTTTTTGTCTGTCTTTAAAATAACATTGTATCACATCAGTAAAATTTTAACCTGGAAACACAGACCACCGTGCAGTACAAAATGAATGAAGCATGTAAGTTTCTCTTGCAGGCAATAATATGCCATGTGACACTTAGACTCATCCAAATAAAGGTTGAACAGGTAGTTGTCAAACTATATACTGCGTCATGACATATCATATTTAACACCAAAGTTCATATATAAAATATATATAATATATAAAATCAATATTACATGACCTCTTGGGACATGTCAAGTATACAAGGTTACTAGAAAACTTATAAAGCTTCATGCTTTCAGGTAGGACTCCATAAAATTTGATCTTTTATCTTGTGCTGTGGAACTCTAAAGACTGACTTCCAAAGTAGAAGACTAATGCTACGATGATTTAGCTTTTTGTGTGCTGGGAAATCAGTATCAATCAATAGCAATAACCCATAATTACATCACTGCTTATGAACACCAGTGCATTCTGGGAAAAAATAGATAAATTTGGCTGTGTGCCAGATTGTGTATCGACAACTAGAACAACTCATCTCCTGATACACATGATACACATAGCAACGATGCCACTAGCTAGCTCTTTTTGCCAGTAATTACTTTATCAGAGACGCTCCAGGTCCAGGAGCAACTTTCATACAATTGTTAAATCCTATTTCCCACAACTTATTTTCACACTGGGCACAGAGTGCTGTCTACTTACCATCAACGTTGTCCATCAGTACTCTCATACACAGTTCATATAAGGACACCATGTCTACAAAAGACAACAAGAGAGCACACTGTACAAGTCTTGGTGTTTGTATATGTCGCTTCAGTCTCTGAAAAAATGTGTCCATATCAAAACTAGTGTACACAAACTCAAAGTCAGCAGTATCAACACAGAGCAAGTGGCTCAACTTATGCACGTTGACCTGGGTTGATATGTGAAGCTAATGCAGCAGGGATGCTTTATTTATTTGACTGGTATTTTACGCTGTATTCTACAATATTTCATTTATACGACGGCGGCAAGCATACTGGTGGGTGGAAAGCCGGCAGAGCCAGGGGAAAATCCACGACCATCCACAGGTTGCTGGCAGATCTTCCCATGTACAGCCAGAGAGGATGCCCACTTGAGCTGGACTTGAATTCAGAGCGACTGCATTGGTGAGAGGCACGGGGTCATTGTACTGTACTAGCATGATAACCACGAGGTCACAGCACCCTGAGTGGAACGGACATGACTGAAACCTTAATACAGTGGGAGATGCAGTCTGACCCAAATCTTTTCCCTGGTTGCAATTATTTACTTATTTGTTTAATGCCGTACTCAAGAATACTTCACTTATACGGCGGTGGACAGCATTATACTGGGAGGAAACCAGGCAAAGCCCGCAGGAAACCCACAACCATCCACAGGTTGCTCGCCTCTCAGCTGAAAAATATACAATGTACTCTTAGCCACAGAAAGTTAATCAGTGGAGAATGACGTATGATATTATGATGCCTAGTGACCCCCCACTCACCTGTCATGCCTGTGTTCTTTCTCCCAGAATACACTTGTGTCCGCGAATACGACTTGGAGCCAATCAGCATCGGATCCACAGCACCTGTTTCTTAAAATTTTCACAGAAGTGGATTTATTAATTGACTGACTGATTGGTGTTAAGATTGCACCTCTGAAATATTTTCCACTGACTTTAAATGACCTGGAGTTTCACGCTGAGAAATACACGTCAATACATTCAAATAAATCACACAAAATATAACATATCGGTGCTAAAATTTATATTTTTCCAGCACAATATAATCCAACCTTACAAACAAATATTAGAACACCTTTCTAAGATCGGCAGATCAACAGAGGATCATGAGACTGATATGGATGCTATCTGCCTGGAGCCGCCTTTCACATGGTGCATACTTCATTTCAAGGCTATCTCCTCCTTAAAGCAAGTTGCCGAGCAACTTTCCCAGAATGTGACGTACAGATCTGACGACTGTGGTAACACTGGTCTTCAAACTCCATTAGACTGACCATAAACCCTTTATTTGCATACATGTACATGACAGGAGTTCACACTCTCTTTGGTTTGACGTTTGTCAGAACACGGAGCTGTTTAAACACCAATCAAACAATTTAATTACTCACTTATTTAATGTTAAAAGTCATACTCAAGAATTTTTCACTTATATGGTAACAGTCGGTTTTATGAGTGAAAGAAACAGGAGCATCAAAAGTGAACAAACGACGTCTGGCAAGTTAATGACCATCTTTTAAGGCCCTGTGTGATGTGCCGTATCCACACCATACTGATGAATAACATGTCAAAACAGTAAAGTCTACAAATCCCCTATCCAAGGCAAGGTTTGAACCCACAAATAAACAGTATATATACACACAAATGTGTCAGTAAGGAGACCAATAATATGCTCAGAAAATCACTTTTATGTCTAGTTTTAATGTCAAAAGTGTTTTTTCCTCTAGTATTCCAAATTTAATATTGCAATATCAGAAACTATGTATTTAAAGCAATACTTAAACCTACTGCACTGTCAAGGACATACATGTAGCTTACTGCTGGATTGTCAAGGATATACAGTTAGCTTACTGTTGGATCGTCAAGGATATACAGTTAGCTTACTGTTGGATTGTCAAGGATGTACATGTAGCTTACTGCTGGATTGTCAAGGATGTACATGTAGCTTACTGCTGGATTGTCAAGGACATACATGTAGCTTACTGCTGGATTGTCAAGGACATACATGTAGCTTACTGCTGGATTGTCAAGGACGTACATGTAGCTTACTGCTGGATTGTCAAGGATGTACATGTAGCTTACTGCTGGATTGTCAAGGATGTACATGTAGCTTACTGCTGGATTGTCAAGGATGTACATGTAGCTTACTGCTGGATTGTCAAGGATACACGTTACCTTATAGCTGGACTGTCAAGGATATACAGTTAGCTTACTGTTGGATTGTCAAGGATGTACATGTAGCTTACTGTTGGATTGTCAAGGATGTACATGTAGCTTACTGCTGGATTGTCAAGGACATACATGTAGCTTACTGCTGGATTGTCAAGGACATACATGTAGCTTACTGCTGGATTGTCAAGGATGTACACGTAGCTTACTGCTGGATTGTCCAGGATGTACATGTAGCTTACTGCTGGATTGTCAAGGATACACGTTACTTTATAGCTGGACTGTCAAGGATATACAGTTAGCTTACTGTTGGATTGTCAAGGATGTACATGTAGCTTACTGCTGGATTGTCAAGGATACACGTTACTTTATAGCTGGACTGTCAAGGACATACATGTAGCTTACTGCTGGATTGTCAAGGACATACATGTAGCTTACTGCTGGATTGTCAAGGACATACATGTAGCTTACTGCTGGACTGTCAAAGGATGTACATGTAGCTTACTGCTGGATTGTCAAGGATACACGTTACTTTATAGCTGGACTGTCAAGGACATACATGTAGCTTACTGCTGGATTGTCAAGGACATACATGTAGCTTACTGTTGGATTGTCAAAGATGTACATGTAGCTTACTGTTGGATTGTCAAGGATTCACGTTACCTTACTGCTGGATTGTCAAGGACATACATGTAGCTTACTGTTGGACTGTCAAGGATTCACGTTACCTTACTGCTGGATTGTCAAGGACATACATGTAGCTTACTGTTGGACTGTCAAGGATTCACGTTACCTTACTGCTGGATTGTCAAGGACATACATGTAGCTCACTGCTGGACTGTCAAGGACATACATGCAGCTTACTGCTGGACTGTCAAGGATGTACATGTAACTTACTGCTGGCCTTGTTCCTTTGTTCGTCCATAGCCTGGAATCTCAGGGGCTTATAATAAGCCTGTGTTTCTGGAAGGTACCCCAAAATGTCGGCATCCGTCAAACGAATCTCCTAGCAAAACAACCATACAATAAAGTAATTACACAATAACTTACATGTTTAATAAGGTCACATGATGAAGGAAGATGAACAAGAGAAATTACTTTCACGAATAATATTATTTATTTGACTGTTGTTTTACACCACACTCAAGAATATTTCACTTGACAGTGGCCAGCATTATGGAAAGTCTACGAACAGGTGCCTGACATTTTTGAAAACACACCTATATGTAATTTGCGAGTGGTATCATCCAAGCGAATGTTTTACAGTACATATGACATGGAAAACATGATCATACCACTTTGTCAAAAGGGGTGTTTTCAAAAATGTCATCCACCTATTTACAGGCTTGTTATGGTGGGAGGAAACCTGGCTGAGCACAGGGGAAACCCACAACCATCTTCAGGTTGCCCCATGATCATGATGATGAATAAAGCATTGTAAATCTTTACAACATTTATCACATTAAAGTCAGTTGTGGGAAGGTCTGCCAGGACCTGCAGATGGCCGTGGGTTCCCATGGGCTCTCCCCGGTTTCAATTCACCCTTATTCTGGTCACAGTCATATCGACTGTGTAGTAACTGAAATACTCCAGTTTGCCGAATTAAGTACAGAATAAAACGATAAATAAATAAACTAATTAAAGTTAGCCCCATTTTTTAAATAAAACGTCAACATCTAAAACACAACAGAATTGGGCAGAATTAGGTCAAATGTGGATGAAGCGGCCTGAAAGTCCGACTTGGTCTTTAAGTCACCATGGTGACTCATCATGCACCAGGTCTCAAGTGAGCTTTAGTGAACCATTATTAAAAAACAAGTCTGTTATGGACCAAGGGACCGGCAGACATGGCAGATGAGATGTCAACCTACAGTCCCCTATATGTCGTCGTCTAATAACAAAGACGTTAACTGATTTATTTGATTGATGTTTTACGCCGTACTCAAGAATATTTCAATTATACAACAGCGGCCAGCTTTATGGTTTGAGGAAACCAAGCAGAGCCCAAGGTAATCCCACAACCATCTGCTGGTTGCTAGCCAATCGTCACTCGTACGGAGAAGAAGCCAACACGACCTGGACTTGAACTCACAGTGACCACATTGGTAAGAGGCTCCTCGGTTATTAAGCTATGCTAGCGTGTTTACCATAGAGGCCCACAAACGAAGATTTGTTAAAGTTCAAGAGTGAAGACACAAGATGGATGGCTGAATTCAATTTTTAACTTAAGCCATACCTGACAATGTACACAGGCTTTACCACATTTAGCTTTATAAAAAAAAAAATGGTCCTGCAATTCTTTTTTTCTTCAGTTTTAATGGAGAAGTGAATCATGTCTCTGTTTTTTAGGCAGTACAACTGTACAATGCAAATATGCATATACACATTCACAGGTGACACGCCTTAACACATTTCAATATCAAACCAATCTTACACATTAAACAATGTACCTGTTTTGGAGGAGCGGGGATGCTGAGTCTGGCCGGAGAGTTGTTGGAGTTATCTTCTCTTATGGGCGAATCGTGTTTGTCCGCATTTCGGTGGCCTTTAGTGGATGAACTGTGCCTTGTCCCGGAGTCTGCTGAATGTTTACTTGCATGTTTGTCTTTGCTAAAATGTTTGCTCGATGAACTTTTCGAGTCATTTTTTCCTGAGGTTGAGCTGGATTTACTAGAATGTGACTTGGACTTTCCTGAGCTTGATTGCATCTGGGATTTCCCTGAACTTGAGTGCGAGTGGGATTTGTCCTTACTTGAATGCAACTTGCTAGAATGAGAGTGAGACTTTTCTGAGGTTGAGTGTCTTGAGTGTTTTTTGCTCAAGTCCGCTGCGTTTTTACCAGAATGTGGCATGCATAATTCACCTTTTGGTTTGTGCAATGCTTCAGTATTCTTTTCACTGGTTTCTCTTTCCTTCTTCTTTTTCATGACTTTTTTGACTAAGGCCTGATCATAAGACAGCAGATCTTCAAAAGACATACCAGTATCTTCAGCGTCACTCTCAACTTTCGAAGAATTTGAATCCTTTTTGGCAATTTTCCTAGACTTTTCCATTTGGCCGGACTCTGCTGGGCGTTTAACTGCTTTGCGTGTCTCCGAAATATCATACTCTGGTTCTTCAGAGAAACTATCAAAGTCCAGGTCCTTGTACAAAATATTAGCCTTCAGGTCCTTAGCAGCACAAGATTCAGGGGTTTTCTCCGCAGACGGCTTGAGCACTTCATCAGGACTAAAGAGACTTGCAAATGTTTCGTCCTTTGCAGTTCTTTTGGAACTACTCTTACCAGAGGACTTAGAACTACTTGACTTGTCTGATGATCTGTCTTTTAAAGAATTATTTCTACTCTTATGATCAACATTATGACCTTTCTCTGAACTGAGTTTAGAACCCAAACTACTTTTTCTTGATCTATCACCATGACTGGATCTATGGTGGTCTTTAGAACTACTTCTCCTCTCTTCACTGTCTTTGTGCGAACGATGGTTATATTTGGAACTATTTTTTCTTGCACTGTGATCATTATGTGACCTGTGAGTGTCTTTGGCACTACTTTTCTTGGAATCTATGACATCAGCGTTGTACCTAGTGTTGTAGGGAGATTCCTCGTTATTAATACTGTTAGCATCACTATCATTAGCCCAGTCACCAGTAGGGATTTCAGCTTTATCCTCCTCTCCGCTGGAACTATTTTCCATTGGAGGTGATGACAAGTGTTGTGGAGATTCAGATCTTTCTGGTTTCTGTGTGCCATGACGCTTACGATTTCTGTGTTTCTCTTTCCTCTCACAATGCCTGACTTTCTCACCTCTGACCTCTGACCTTTCACACAAATTCCTCGAGTCTGATGTTTCTCTTCTCTCTTTGGAACTCTTGTGTGCAAGCTTGTGATGAGAGGACGATGCTGACTGGATATCATGTCCCCTTCCATTATGAGATCTGTGATGTGATTGGTTGCCATGAGTTTCTCCATGGATGTTAGCTTGCCTTTGATTGGTTTGGTCAGGAGAGCACTGTTCGTAAGCCTTTTCCTGATTGGCTTTGTCGGCCACTAGAGCTTTCCATTTCCTCACAAGAGTCTTGGCTGTGATTCCAATATTTCCTTCATGCTTACGAAAGCCATTGACTGTTTTCCCAATGCCTGTGCTCTGTAAAATAAAAGCTTGAATAAAAATTTCAGAAAATCTCAAAAAATTTTATCATTGCTTTAACATCAAAATACACCTTCTTTATTTGGGTGCCACAATGAGAGGCCAATGACAAACTACAGACAGGCTACTCTTAAACCACGGACACACTACCAACAAATCACAGACAGCTACTACATCACTACTGGGCCACCCACAGACAAGTAACCTGGCTGCCAATGTACATATCAGTATGCCTGTGTCACACTCGGTACACACAACTTAGAACTTGGTGCTTATATATCTTACCTGTAGCAAGTCTACCGTCACAGGTAACTTATCCAACTTGTTCAGAATTTGTATCAACTGCAAAGACAGAGACAGACAAATATGTGATTAACACAAACAAATTCAACAGATGATTTTAAGAAGTTGTCTTTTTTTTTTCACTCCTATCTTACACTAGTTACAGTTCTCCACATGGTTTTCTCATACACTTTTTACATCATATTCAAGTATCCTTCAGTTATATGATGGCAGTCTGTTTCACTCTTTGAAGGAGGCCAGAGCACTCAGGTCAAAACCACTGACCGATGGCAAGTTAAATTCTGATGACAAGACAAGTAGTCTTTAACAAACCTGAGATATTAGAACAAAAATTATTCAACCATTCTCTTCAAGCCATCTCATTCTTTGAAACCTGAGCCAAGAGGAACTTTTTTTAAACACAGGAACAAAATCATGAACACTGAATTTCTTTCGAAAAGATTTGGACTTCTTATGTCACCCTTATTTTCTCATCCTTCAAATTTAGAATCTGCATAAGCGCCGACATGTAATAATAATTGTAATCCCCATAACGCTGGTCGCCGTCATATAAGTGAAACACTGTTCAGTATGGCAGTATGAACTTCGGGCAAGGAAGGTGTTGACTGTGGATGTTATTTTTGTTAAGAGTTTATTACCTTTTTTTAATGTTCACAGTGTAACAGGATTAGTGTCACAAAAGGGTTTGCTGGTGCAGATTTGGAGCAACATGTTATGCAATCCATACACCTGGATGGGTTTGAGGTGAACACTGAATGAATGAGTGAATGAACATGGCTTAACACCACATCACCAATGTCTCAGCCATATTGCGGTGAGCACACTTTTAAACCTGGAAAACAGTGAACGCTGTCTAGTCATTCATACATAGAGTCAACAGAACCTTTGATAAAAGTGAGCATAGAACTTTTGATGGAAGTGAGCAATGTCTACACAGTCTGTACATGTAAAGGTAAGTGAACATTTTGGCTCGACTACCTGTAGACTGGTAGACATGAAAATGAGCTCAACTATACTAAGTGTGGTCTGCCTTGAATCGAGGGGGTGGGTGGTGAGGTGGGGGGGGAGGAGAGGTAAACACAGACATGACAAATTAATACAGCAGGTGTCAGTTGGTGGTGGTGTTGGTGGGGTGGGGGGGAGATGTTATGTGGGTACCACATGTGTAGCCCAGTTGGTGGGGGGGGGAGATGTTATGTGGGTACCACATGTGTAGCCGAAGTACTAGCAATATGTGGAAGCTGCAGCCAATGAATATACCTTAAAAGGTGTTGCCAGACAGGAGTTCATCGAAAATGTTTAGGCTGAATGTTTTTCACTAAACGGTATGCCCCTATATACTTTCCGTAATGTTTAGTCAAGGATCCATACATGTGTAATGGCTAAGTTACTTGCCCAGTTCCGTTAGCTTTTGGTTTGTAGGTCTGGATCTATGAGCACATTCAAAAAAGGAGAGCTGCAGTTTTGTGACTAACATGTCTAACATGTCTAAAGGAGGGGAAGTCCATCTGCAAAAGCTGCTGGTCCTGTACCTCTTTTTGCCTAAAACAGTATGAGCAGTTGACGCTGTTCAGGTTTTACTTACTTATTTATTTGATACGAGTTATACGCCATTACTAATGAATAATTTACTTGCTTATACATGTTATACTATGCCTGCCAATATTATCATTAGCAATCCCAAAGCCCAAGAGGTGGTGCTGCAAAAGATGGTTTAGTTAGGGCTGAAAGATGACCTCATCTTCCCCAAACTCGGTGTCCCCCCTCACCACTGTTTTCTATACAAATACGTTAGCGATACAAAGTTAAGATGACCAGATTTTGAAAACAAGGTTTTGAACCCTGCATACGAGTCATTTTAGTGTGGATATTTTCCGAGGACAGAACTGCGAGCGTGTTCAGGTAAGATTTGATCCGCTTCGAAGTAAAATACACTATTAAAGTGTATAGCTTATCAACATTAAAGCACTTTTCTGTAAACTTAGCTGTGTTTTTAAAACTTATCGGTGTGGACCAAAGTGATTATTTATGATACAGAAGGCATGGGGTCTATCACATGGCCCTTCTACTATGCTACAATGCCATGGGAAGGTTCTATGGTACACTAATAGCGCAAACTCGACCACCTACCATTTGGCTTTCACTCGACCAGTTCAACTCTGCTTCTTTGCTGCATTTTTCTCATTAGGTTGGACGCTTGGCATCCATTACAATTTCTGATCCCTAACGCCAACTGTTAAGTCAAAATAACCTCGAGCTAACTCCACCTAAACCTCAGTAAAGCAGGAAGGCGCCATGTTTGATGACGCAAAGCATTATGGGAACAATACTCAACCCCTTCACCATCTCAACCTCCATAAAATGTATCCTAGGATTTACACCGTGTTATAGTAAGTTGTTCATTCTTTGGAGCAATATTTAGACGATGACGACATTTAATCCTCTTTAATAAACACCTGAAGTATTTCACATTTGCTTGCAACAACAGCTGCCATGGTTGATGTTAAATAGGCGAGCCTAAGTCCCTAGGATAAACTTTAAGGAGCCCTAGATTAGGATGCTTTGCTTTATCAAACATGGCAAACCCTGGCGTGAACCCAGTGAGACAGAATTTGCTCGAGTTTTATTGTGACTTAACAGTTGGCTTTAGGGGTCAGAAATTGTAGCGGATGCAAAGCATCCAACCTAATGAGGAAATGCAACAAGGAAGCAGAGCCGAACCGGTCGGGTGGAAGCCGGATTGTAGGTGGCCAAGTTTGCGCTATTAGTGTTCAATGGGACCTTCCCATGGTGTTGTAGCATGGTGGAAGAGCCATGTGAGTACTTGGCTATTCCACAGGTAAAATCTGTAGTCCGCATGCGTGTAGTAGCTGTCTATGCAGGAGGCTTCAACAGGTACAGCTTATTAACATGAATTTTCATTCTGAAGTAGAAATGAATATGGTATCTTAACATTTATATAAGTGCACCTGTAGGGGTCTTTTATCTACTTTTTCATTACTTTTCTGATCATTAATAAGTATTTCTAAACTGTATTTCAGCCATAGCAGAATATTTGATCAAAGCTGCATTTCCGATCGTGTTTCAGTTAATTTTAGGGTATAAACATTGAAATGTTTACTTCTGCTCCTAATCCTTCACTACTGCAAATGTGTTTTTTTTTCATGCAATAAAACGAATTATTCAACATACTGAACCATGTTTTAGTAACTTTACCCATGTTTCAATTTAATCTCAACGAGATTATTTTTTATCTTTTTCAGAAATTTTCGTCGAAGAGGGTATCCTTAAATTTGAGGCAATGAGATGGTTCCACGTCACTGCAGAAATCAGAAGTTTGCATCAGTGTAATAAACAGGTGTTAAGCTTTCCAAATGTACACAGTTATGGTTTTTACTCTTGGGCTTGGGACTGCTATGATCATTATGGGATAGAGCCCAGTGGGAACCCACGACCATTCACCTGTTGCTGTCAAGGCTAATGTACGACTGATGAGGAACCAGCACAGCCACTGCATTGGTTAGATGGTGAGAGGCACTGGTCAGTCTTTGTAAGCGTGAAACTGGGGAAATTTTATGTAAAATTACTGAAACAGGCCTGTGGGTACCGGTATGTCAATATAGCTTAGGGTGAACCCCAAATTTTATACCTTATTTGTAGGATTGCTTTACCCAGACGAATTTTTAGTCTTTCGAACTATGCATCGAGAAATTTCATTTCAAGAAGCGTGATATTGGGAATTTTCAGTTTATGAAAGTTGCTGTTGATGTTGTAGCAGTCAGCTGTTATGCCAAACACGCCAACAAAACAACATGCCGGCATTGCCAAGGGCGCTTACTGTATCTTAGCTAAACGCCGAGTTTATTAAATTACTGAACAGAAAACAATGTTTTTTGCCTTCTACAAAGAAGAGAAGGGGACTTCAAACTGCTATTTCCGCCTCTGCAAACCTAACCCACCCGGTCTTCATTCGGATTTTTCTCCAGATGTGACTTGTAGCGCAGCAAGTGTTGTTCCGTGTCAGCCATTTTCAACTGACCTAAGGGCAGACAATTTGGACAGAATATCTTCCTGACAACTTTTTTCGTAGTGGTTATGTCCCTTGATTATTGTTCTCTTCTCAGGGAAAACACTGGGCTCGAAGCTCTAGAAGCTATAGGCCCTACATAAATGGGCGAATTGCTGGTTTTAGCATATTTTTTTATATTCTATACCGCAATGAAGTTATCAAATCTGAAGACAAGACATATTCTAATTACCTATATACTGTGTTTTTTGTTTTGTTTTTTTTTTCAGTAAGTTTCTCACCTATGCAGGCCTACATCTAACGTGGATGAAATAAAGGCCTAATTTCTTTGTTCAGACCCCGAATAGGTCCGTGACTGATAATTGGCTTAGATGGGTTATGACGGCAGTTCAGAACTACGTAATCCTCTATTATCTACATGTACCTTAATCGGTTTTTGTGTCATTGTGCGGGTAGGCCTGTAACAGTTGCTCTGACGCCATAGACAGAGTCCATGTTATCATTAATAACGCGGTGATCAGTAACAACGCAGTAAATCGCTAATATCCTTACAAGTCATGTCAAGATATTAAAACAGATGTTCTAATAGAATTGTCGAAAATTTTCTGAAAATTTACCCATCCGATTCTCGTATATCCGATAATAAATGAAAGAGTTAGGATTGAGTTTAATTACTATACCCAAGTACCCTCTTTTTTGTTATTTCAGTGTGGCCTGTGTAGCTGTGTACGAAGATCACTTGTCCGCTACTCTGGTGTATATAGCCAGTCAGTATCCAGGTCCTTTAGTACTTGAGGCAGCATTTGTCCTCATCCCGAAACTGGACAGGAGTGTGGAAAGATTGAATCTTGTGAGCCATTCTTGTCATTTGTACCAATTCTTGCAAATGTGAATGTGTGAGGCTAACTGAGTCAGGTAGAATTGGAGGGGAAAACTGAAAGTCCTTCCTTGTAATTATCACGTGAGCACATTTTAAAGCTGTACATATATACATATGTACTTAACTAGAAATATATGTTCAGGGCTCTCAGCCTTTTTCACAATGCCTGTCCCAGGGTTATAAGAAATAAAAAATAAGCGTTTGGCAGGGGTAAAATGTCATATGTTATTTATACCTGTCTAAATTAAAACTACAACTTTACAAGGAAAGCAAAACTCACTTGCAAAATCAGAAACTAATTGCAATCAAGCTAGATAAGAGACAATTAAATAAAAAAAAAGTCTTGAAGAAGTAAATAAATAAAATTCGAGACTGACTGCATAGGAATGCATCGTATAAGACGCTACACTCTATGCTGTGAATAGTCACCATCTTTTTTGATTATATATACTATAACACACTCAGAGAAAAACTTTTTGAATACCTGCGCGCCAGTGGCTTCCGTGCCGTGGCGTAGAGATAAATGACAATTTTATCTCACAGACTTGATAATCTGGCCTACTCGAAACACCCCCCCCCCCTCGTTGTCTCTCCTGAGACCCTATCCCATCCTCTCCGAATGTTTCCATAATAAAGAGTAAGAGACAAGGACAATATGTGCTTAAGATATTGTACATTGAAAATTATAGGCCTAAAATTCGATTGTAGACCTTATGCTGTAACAGACAGGAACAAATTATTTAATTCTTTCACCAACTCACTGTACTTTAGAAATTTTGACAATGAGGTTGCCTCAAGGTTTATATTGTTTACCAGTTCATTTAGTGGGTGTAATATTTTCGTCACGTGGCATTTGAATATTAAAACTTTCGCGTGAAGCAAGATATAACTTTTTATTTGGCATTGCTTACGTTTTTGAAAAAATCTGTATAAAATAGAGGAAGGCTTGTTGGACATGTGGAAACCTATGCTCCGACGAAGAAAACGATTTACATCTTCTCAGAATGGCACCAACCGTGGACAGAATTGGGAGCAATGTCATCTTTCCTTCACAGAATTCATCGTCGAATGAGCCTTTAGTCTTTTAGACACCTGTGTAGGTGAATGTTACAGGACACAATACAATGGGGTACTGTATACTGAAGTTACGTTAATTGGTTGTCAACCGGCACACTTTGTTGGAGAGCCCAAACTTTTGCGAGATCAATAGTTTTGTCTCGATTTTTCCATTTATCATAGTTATATTCCACTGGGTTGACTGCCTTTAACTAGTTTCTTTGACAGAGTTTGTCAAAGCAACATCCATAAATGAGATGGGATTGTTTTATGTTCGAATTTGGGAATTCTTATTAAGAACATTATAGCCTACAAATCGCGAAACTGCTGTTATTACATTGTAGTAATCATTTGGGTAGCACAGAAACCAAAATTTTGTCTCCAAATTGGGCATAGAGAGTAATCCTCTGTTTTCATCAAAGATATCAATGATGAAATTAATACCAGCATTGTGCCATTCATTAATGAATAGAGACTTTTTGCTTTTGATAATGTTTCGATTATTCCAAATAATTTCGTTATACATATCATATTCAGTATTTCGGTTGATACTCATCCAAAATGAGAGAATATCTTTGTCAAAAATAGGTGTTTTAGTCTTTAGCATTGGAGCATCATAGTTGCAACGCAGTAAAAAGTCTAGTCCGCTAAGATCCTTAAATATTTCAGTCGCTTTTAGTTTCCACGGAGAGACCTGACCACCAAAGTATCGATAGAGCCAAGTTAACCAGAGTGCTGCGTAATGGTCGCCAAAGTGAATAGATTTTATACCATCCTCATTTATAGCAGAACATAGAATAGCACGTTTTATCTCTTCTTGGGGCTATCCCCAAATAAACGGAAATAATTCCTTGATGATTTCTCTGATCATCGACTTAGGAAAACGTACGACTGAAGCCAGGTATGTCAATCTGGAGAGACCTTCGCTTTTCGCTAGAAGAGACCGGCCAAAGAGTGTGAAGTTTATTAAAGACCATGTTCGAAATCGTTTCTTCACCTTATCAGTGGTGGCTTGGGTATTATTATGTACGGTATTCTTATTGCCCACGTTAATTCCTTAAATATCTACACTGTCTTTATTTATATCTATATTGGATATCGTTTCATGATTGTCATTGTTTTTATCAAACGTAAACAGTTTATATTTTTGTAAATCTAAATGAAGTCCCGTGCAACTTGGGAATGTCTTGTATTTCCTTAAAGTGTTTATTGCAGATTTTATGTCAAAGAGTCTAAGATTGGAATCAGCGTAATGTTCACCTTTCACTTCCTGGTCATTTACTTTTACCCCTTTAATGTTCACATCCCTGCGTATTTTGTTGTTGATAACTTTGATAGCAATCAAAAACATATACGGAAAACAGGGACAACCTTGCCTCGTTCCTGTCCCTGGATTAAACCATTGGGTTGAGTAATTTTTATGAACTGCACAACTGCAGGACTCTTCATGCAATGTCAGAATATGCCTTTCGAACATAGGCCCAAAATTAAATTTATCTAATGCATAAGTCATAAACGACCGCTCTATGGAGTCAAAAGCCTTTTCTATATCGAGCGACAGTATCTTTTCGCCAATGAACTCACCTTTCGAAAATCCAATGTGGGTATTATGTATTAGACTATTCAAACATGGTATAACTCGGTTGGTGAGTGCCTTGGCAAGAATTTTATAACCAAAATCAAGCAGAGTAATTGGATCTTTGTCCGGTTTCTCTAAAAGCCTGGTAACACCTCTGTGAAGAAGTAAGTATTCCAGAGTCCAATGATTTTTTTAACAGAGGCCATGAACAGGCTTTTCATGCTATCCTAAAAAGTTTTATAGAATTCCGTCGTCAATCCGTGACACCCAGTGGATTTGTTAACCGATATACTGAACAAAGCATCTCGACACTCTTTCACTTATAAGAACATTTAAGGATTGTTTTTCCTCTTCGGAGTGACTAGGAGTAGGACTAACAATTAAATCAGCCAACTCACGAGAGGTATTGACCACATTTTGATTCATAGAGCTGAGAATAAAAGGATTCTAGTTCTCGCAGAATTTCCTTTCCCCCGATCCTGTAGATTCATCAAATGCATATAACTTGTAGTATTTTTATTGAATGTGTTCCTTTCCAAATTGTGGACATACTAAGAACTGTCCTCGCCCTTTTCCAGCCAACGACAGCGCGACCTTATGAAGGAACTGTTGGCTTTTTCTTCATATAGTTTTTCCAGCTCTATTTTCTTAGATTCATAATCTGCACAGAAAATAGGAGTGTTTGATTCAGTTAGCAAACGATTGGACAAAACAGACAATGCTTTGAAAAGGTCTGCTTCTTTCTGACGCTTTTCTTTAATTATGGATTTTGATGTATTTGTGCTGACAGACATGACTTTGAATTTAAACCAGTCCCATGTCAAACAAGGATCCCAATTCTCGCAATCTAATTCAACATAATTACTGAGTTGCTTGTTGTTTTTTTTAAATAATCTTTATTCTGTAATAATAAATTACTGAATTTGCAGAAGTTCGACTTTTTACTGCTGTCATTTTCCCCGATGTCTGCTGTGTTCACCACTGAGTTTATTCCTAACCAAAAGTCTATCCTCGACTGTACATCATTATTTTTTCGCCAGGTATGCGCAGGTTTCAGGGGATGTAAATCTCGGAACACGCCTGTTAGACCAAGACCGCTTATTAAATCAATGATGTCTCTGATGTGTAGTAGTTAAATTCGTTTTCCTGTCTAATAGTGGATTGAGTGCTGTGTTAAAGTCTTCTCCGATGACTACATTTTGGCATTTGAGTTTAATCTCGCTTGTAGTGGCCCAAAGAAGCGCTTCCTTTCTTCTTTGTTATAGGGAGCAGAAATATTGGCTAATGTGAAAAGTTTGCTGTTAAGTTCTATGTCAAATCTAATTTGCCTGCCATCACTATCTGTATGTGCATCGCTAACAGTGATGTTTCTATTCAAAATAATGATTGTTACACCACGCGCATCATTTGTAGCATGGGAAAATATCATTTTTGCGTTCTTATCCCACTCAATTTGACAAAATTTCTCTCATCCGCCTGGGTGCTATGTGATTATTTTAATATAATAATGTCGTACTTCTTTTCCTTTAAATAAAGAAAGACTGGCCTTCGCTTGTTCCTCTCCCTTAACCCCCTAAAATTTATGGAGAGAAGTTTCACGAATTAAAAAATACCCCCCCCCTCCAAAAAAACCCCAAAACAATATAATTCAACTTCCAGAATAAGGAAGCTAAACTACTACTAAACTCTAGCTAGTACCCAAGCACAGACTAACCGCCCCATGGCTGACTGACTTTGCGAACCCAGTTGTATTTAATATACATCGTTATGATTTAAGGAAAATAAAAATAAAAACATAGTGAGAGTAAAAGTCTGTTTAACATTTGGACATTTTCATGTTATTCTTAGAAGAAGGATTCACCAATGAGCAGAAAAAAATACATATATATGCCATAGGACAGCTAAAGTTTGCAAACAACACCAACAATTCAGCAATGAGCACATTTCACAAAAAATTAGGTCTTCCCATTGTATTCTAGCAGTGCCAGTGGCAATATAGAGCTAGAATCGGTCAAGTATATGTCATTATGCTGTACATATGTGCTGTGAACACGTCACATCATCAAAATAGGTCACACGTCACACAAAGAGCATCATGGCTCCCGAAGTACTCACTCGCAACACGTCACACATACGTCATTCTGACCGTGTCATTGCACTGTCCTGGGGTGCAGATGACGAAATGGCTCACACGAGAGGCATCACAAGCACAAACTGTCAGATACAGCAGGACTGTATAATCGGCAATCTCGATCGCATACTGCATGGATGGTTAAAAATAAATAAATAAATAAACAAAGTAATAAAAATTAAGAAAAACCCTCGTGAGATGAAAAAATTTTTCGCTGGAAGTGCTGACCTGATTGATTTCGTTGACTTCATTTTTCACTCCATGAATTCCTTCCCATTTATGAAGAGCCTCTCACCGTGGAACACAACTTTCTGGCCTTTCTCCCAAGCGCTCTTCATTACTGGGGAAAGGCGAAGCTTTCTTCAAGATCCTCCCGGGACTGGTCCTGGGTGACATACTAGGCCGCTTTCTTCAGTGTCATTCGGGCTGTGCTGATGACACGGGCTTTCTCTTCCCCGTTAATAAATTTTGTGATGATACGTCTTGGTTTTTCGGAATTCGACTTTTTCGGCCCAAGTCGATGTGCGATTTCGATGTATATGTTATCACAAATTTTCAGCGTGTTTCGAATAAAGTTCTGTACAATGGCCTTACATGCCTCTCCGGGAACTTCTTCAAATCCCCAAAACAGAGCGTTAAAATTCTTCGAATATCTCTTCAGACTGAGGATTGCCTGCTCTGGACTGGTTACCCTATCCTCCGTCGTTCCCCGTTTATCTTCAGTTTCTTTTTGTGTTCTAATTAATGGTTGTTGTTCCGTTTTCATGTCGCCTATTTCACTTTGTAATGAAATCACTCGGTTGATGATTTCTTGACGTGATGAAGACATTTCTCCTCTCAGAGCAGACTCCATTTGTCGGAGGGGCTTCTGCCTCTCCTCCCTGCATCCCACTCTTGTCCGGCTCCATCTGCGATCCACCCTCACTTCTGTACTTTGTTGTCCTGTCCATCGCTTTTGTGTTGTTCTTTACTGCCTGTAGACATTTTCTTAGTATGTTGCTTGTATTGTTTTCGCATTAGCAACTGCCAAATAGGTCAGCTATAAGCCACCTCTACCATGTCAGCAGCCTATCGCAATTTACAGTAATTTCGCAAAAAACACCCAAAACACCTAAAACCTAGCATTATATTATGTTCCACCATGCATAAAACGGGATGGACGTGAGACGGAATGGGCAAACGTGACAGGCCTTGATTGCATTAGATGCCTGGCCAAATTTTTAAACTGCCAAAAAATTTTCCACGGCAGTCACGGTGCAGATGAGAAACCTAGTAGATCGTAGTAAAACGGGGAGAACGCAACAAAACGTGACTGTACGTAATAGGCCTTAAAAAAACTTGGAGGCGGTCCGTAGAGGGACAGGAAAAGTGTATTCCCCGGTATTCCTATTCAAGTTTTATCACGTTCTGCCCCGTTTTGCCACCGGTCTCAAGGCAAGCTAGAGTGTCGGGTAGCCGTTTCGTTGCGTTGAATCACGTGTGGCGATTTACGGGACAGGCGCGATACGACGCGCTGTGTCCTACTACGGTCTTAGGCGCGCGCGATCTGGGAGGGTCTTATTGAAGTTTGAGCAATCGGAGCCACATTAGCAAGACATAACAAAACTTGAATAGGGAGAAAAAATGGCAAAAATCCCACCGCGCACCTCGTTTGACGGGGTTGTCGTGACCACCGGAAACATAATGCAACCCTAGCATAAATCTAGCATTAATTCTTGAAATATTAGCCTTACATAGAAAACTGATTAAAAGAGATAATGACATTATATTCTGTTCGATACCAGGTCATATTGGTATCCCTTGAAACACGCAACTTAAAACCGTTTCAAAAATAAAAATTTCTTACACTGACTTTAGGTCAAATATTCTTAAATATATTCGTCGCGTTTGTCGGGGTGAATGGGATTTGCAATTCTATAATAAACTGCAATAATCACCCTCTAACTGACTTCAGTTATCTAGCAGAAACCACGTAGTTTTGTGCATTCCCGTTTAACACGCATTTTTATCCTAAATGGGAGCAGCGCTCTGGAGTGTGTTGCATATGATACCCTACGCGGCATCAAACATATCCTCCTCGACTGTGCAGACTTTGATCATTCACAGACGACTCTACATTCGAATTGTTTGACAGAGCCGCTGATTCATAAATTGAATTATGATAATATTTATGAATATATTAAAAATATTAATATAATCAAAATCCAGGTTGAACGCAATTATTAGATGAAAAGACCAAATTCTAATGCAATATTTTTTATTAAAGATGTGTAACATCGTCTTTAAAACATTATTACGCAAAGACAATGTATACCAAGAAGTGGTCCCAAATAACTCTTTTCTCCTATAACACTCTTCTCCTGACAGAGAAAATAAAAAAAAAATATTGAAGACGATATCAGCAAATAAATTTTTACGCTCTTCATCTTTTTTTGGCATCGTTTTTATGCTTTACTCTTCTTAAAGGCCGAAATAAAGACGCTTCCAAAAGATCCGCTGGTGTGGACATCGCCCGGGAGAAACCCACGACCATCCGCACGTTGCCGGCCGACCTTCTCACGTACGTCCGGAGAGAAAACCAGCGTATAATGGATTATAGGCTTTACTTTTCACTCAGAGGTACAATGTGCAGTATACTATTTGTTTTATGATACAGAGCCCCAGTACTGATTATTATTGGAGTGCCCTGATTTCTGATGAGCACGAGATACGTCGGCTCTCCTCATTTACGACTTGTGGAGAAGTATGACAGTGGCGCCAGGGCGCCTTTGACTGTCGTCATTGATTGGTTCGGATACAACGTAGAGGGACCCAAGACCTACTTAGACGAGAACTTTCTGATCACGCGCGAGCGCACCCTGCTAAACCAAAGTCACGCCTTTCTCACTGCACACGGCAGGCAGCGCAAAAGGGACTTCCCTACATATCGCCGCCCTGATCAGCGTTGGGTCTGGCTGATGGATGAGAGTCCACTCAACAGCTTTTTTCCAGCTGTGCATGAATACCGATTCGATGCGATTAGAAATGCGTTCAACCGGACGATGACATATCGCAACGTGTGAGAAGTGCGCATACCCTACTGGTTGACAACGCTTCGCGAGACCCTAGCGCCGATCCATGGCTACATCGAGAACCGTTCCGGTGTGGCTGTGTCCGTGATCTCAAACTGGGACCCATCTTTGGTTCACAACTCCCGCTACAACTGTATCCGCCAGCTTCAAAACCCCTCCAGCGTGGAAATCTACGGCAGATGCGGGAAGAAAATGTGCGGCAGCTATAAGAGAGGATGGCCCTTGTCAAACTGTGGGGAGGTCGAAAACTTCTTGTTTGATTTGGCCTTTGAAAACAGGAACTGCAAAGAATACATAATGGAGAAACCGTTCAGTCATGGGTTCGGTGTGGGCGCGGTACCCGTGGTTATGGGTGCGCCCAAAGCGGAATATCTCGCTATAACTCCGCCGAACAGTTTTACACACGGTGGACGATTTGCCGGCCCCAAAGAGCTGGGCGAATATTTGACATTCTTGTCGAAGAACAAATCGGAATAGATGAAATATAACGAGTGCCGGAGGTACTATACAACGGGGTACGGAGACGGTATGTGGACGAAGTACCCATCTGGAAGGTATTGTGCCGAGTCCGGAGGAATGACGCGGGGAAAACCTGATATATGGAGACTTGGCTGAATTCTGGACGACTCGCACCTGCTCTCAGAGTGTGTTTTGTTTGCCTTTATCTTCAACTTTCCAGCAGCACCGTTTGTTTAGTTCATGAGTTACTGCATAAATGTTCATATTTCTCCAATCAATGTCGATCAAATTCATCATTAAAATGTCAGACTAAACATTTTCTGTACTCGGTATAATCCTGATTGTTTTTTTTCTGGGTGTGGTTCACTGCATGTCTTTTCACCGTTAAAATTTCAGGCTTACAATTTTCAGCAGCCATTATGAATGTCTTTTCACCGTTAAAATGTCAGGCCAACAACTTTTAGCAGCATAATGATGTTCTAAATAAGGAAGTGATGATGCATGTCTAATAAATTTATTTGAATGTAAATTGGTTGTTTGCAGCCAAACATATACATTTAACCTGTATTATGGTAATGAACATATTAGAACATATGAAAATATAAGAAATATTAAATATGATCCAAATCTAAGTTGAACACATTTTTTAGCTGAAAAGGAGTTTAATTTTTTTTTTTTTTTTTTTTGGCTGTGCTAATGAACATGTGTTCTCAGTTTTACCGATCACTTCTGTAAAATTCACAGGTAAAACTTTAAGACCCAGCTGAAACATAACCGCAAAACTCAGTACATATCAAATATTTTGTGAGATGTCATCCCTGAAGGAAAAGAGAAGAACATTAATAACTTTGCCGAGTAGAAAATATTCCGACTCACAAAAGGGGCGATGTTTACAATCCCGAACAATCGACAACGACAAATTAGATAAGCTCTAACAGCCCACGGACATCCGCGGTGTCAGCCATTGCGTCAGTATATGATTCGCCAATGATGTGAACTCTAGAAGGTACACGTGAATGAAATGGGTTGAACCCAGATACCCAAACAGGACACGGACGTTAGAAACAAATCATCAGCTGAGACATGAGCGTTTACCTATGGCTCTCTTGTACACTCAGTCAGTTAGCGCGCTATCGCAGCACAATGACCCGAAGCCTCCCACAAATGTGGTCGCTGTGAGTTCAAGGCCAGCTCAAGCTGGCTTCCTCTCCAGCCGTACGTGGGAAGGTCTGCCAGCAACCTGCGGATGGTCGTGGGTTTCCTCCGGGCTCTGCCTGGTTTCCACCCATCATAATGCTGAGGGGCGTCGTATAAAAGAACGGCGTAAGAGTACGGCGTAAAACACCAATCAAATAAATATATAAATCTCTTGTACACGCAAGTGTATTAGCGGGTATTCCATAAATTCATTATGAGTTTATTCCTGATCCCATGTGCGCGCGTGAACAACGTGTGTGTGCTAGTTTTACAACACGCGCATGCTCGTTTTACACAACACAGTAGAAGTACACATACTGTCACATGAAGTACAAAATGCACCCAAAAATGCATAAAAATAACTGATGTACTCAATCCAATCCAGCCAATTTTCCCAGTTTAACCCTACATAGTACCACTTTAAACCTTGTGAGTGAATTTAAATTCGGGGAAATTGTTTTTAACGATGGATTAACTTTGACATGCCACATCACTGATATATCTAACAAATGTCTAGGAACAACAGCTTAATAAACCATGTTAGGCACTCCTTGGAAGAAAAAAACTCTCTCCTCATTCTGTACTACAAGCGCCCGAGGGAAACCCACGGCCATTCGCTTGGTATGCTTTGTCTTTGCATTTCCACATAAGGCTGGAGAGGAAGTTGGACTTAAACTCACAGCTACCGTATTGGTGGAAGGCTTCTGGCTCATTACGCTGTGCGAGCGCGCTAACCAACTGAATCACGGTGGCCTACTTGTTTGGGATAGAACACGTCTTTCTTTGGTCTTTATTTCCACCAAGCGATTTATAATATCCAATGAATGTCTGTATATTCTTGAAAACGAATAAGCAATCAATCATTCAATCAATCAAATAACTGATGGACAGAACTCCCGCACGTAACTGTTTACGCAAATAACTGATGTACTGATGTGCACACAAATAACTGATTTACACACTATACACAAATAACTGATATGCTCGCTACACCCAAATAACTGATGTACTGATGTAACGTAGCAAATAATTGCGGTACACGCTACACACAAATAACTGATGTACTGATGTAACGTAGCAAATAATTGCGGTACACGCTACACACAAATAACTGATCTGCACACTACACACAAATAACTGATGTACACCCTACACACAAATAACTGATGTACACACTACACACACATAACTGATGTACACACTACACACAAATAACTGATATGCACACTACACACAAATAACGGATATGCTCGCGACACAAATATCTGATGTACACACTACACACAAATAACTCATCTACACATGAATACAAATAACTGGTGTACACACTACACACAAATAATTGATGTACACACCACACACACATAACTGATGTGCACACTACACACACATAATTAATGTGCACACTACACACAAATAACTGTTGTAAGATAGGAAATAATTGCTGTACACGCCACACACAAATAACTGATGTGCACACTACACACAAATAACTGATGTGCACACTACACACACATAACTGATTTACACACTACACATAAATAACTGATTCACACACTACGCACAATGACTAATGTGCACACTACACACAAATATTTGATGTACACAATACACATAAATAACTCATCTACACATGACATACAAATAATTCATGTACACACTACACACAAATAATTGATGTACACACCACACACACATAACTGATGTGCACACTACACATACATAACTAATGTGCACACTACACACAAATAACTGATGTACACACTGCACACAAATAACTGATGTACACACTACACACAAATGACTGATGTCCACACTACACACAAGAAACTGATATATACACTACACACAAATAACTGATATGCTCGCTCCACAAATAACTTATATACACACTACAGACAAATAACTGATGTACACACTACACACAAATAACTGATTTAAACACTACACACAAATAGCTGATTTACACACTACATACAAATAACTAATGTACACACTACACACAAATAACTGATGTACACACTACACACAAATAACTGATGTGCAGAATGGACATATAGAGCAGCAGATTTCCACAATATACATTATTCCAGACACAATGTACAGAAATAGCGATATGAAAACCCGCGTCAATACACGATGACAAGTACAGAAGAGGGTAAAGTGGGGCCATGTGCGGAGGAATATCATTCTACTAATCGTTGCAGTGTAGATATGCAGGTTACGATTTTAAAACGGACAAGTTTCTATGTACTTTCTTTTCCATGAGTTGATCTTTTTTGATGCCACAGTCAACCTCGCCCGAAGCAGGCCAGGTCAGATCTTTAGTACATAAGATCTGGGTTCAGCTAAGGGGTTCTGTCTTAAGCACCAGTAAATCAGCAAAACAGATAAAATTAATAAACATGCAGATTACACTATGGGCATGTGATGTTATCTGTATTACCACAGGTAGAATAAATCCGTTTACATGTGTCATTTCTCATTTAGACCCTTCATTATCTCTTTAATATATAGAACACCAAAAAAAATATGAAAAGCAAATATTAATTGTAATAACTATATAGAGCATAGTATAGGCCTGACATGTATAAAAATGCTATCCTACTATCCAGGATTCCAAAAGTAAACATACTGTGTCTGGAGAGCATGTTAAGTATAGTACTTTGCATATATTCTTACACTCGGATAATAAACACATCCTATCCAGAGAACAAGGTAAGTATTTATTTATTTAATTTATTGAATTGGCGTTTTAAGCCGTACTCAAGAATGTTTCACTTTTACGACGGCCCTCAGCATTATGGTGGAAGGAAACCGGGCAGGCCCCGGGGAAACCCACGACCATCCGCAGGTTGCTGGCAGACCTTCCAACGTACGGCGGGAGAGGAAGCCATCATGAGCTGGACTTGAACTCACAGCGAACGCATTGGTGGGAGGCTTCTGGGTAATTGCGTTGCGCAAGCGAGCTAACCAAATGATCCACGATGGGCCCACAAGGTAAGTATGGTACATTTTTATATTCTTATACCTGTATGCTTACCCCTAACACGAGGTAATGAATATATAGCAGTATAGCAGTACTCTGGGTGTACTGTGTGCAGTACTCCCGTGCAGGTATTTGTCCTATCTATATGGCAATAATGCGACGTCTTCAAAACTCAGCCTCTTACCGGTATGCAATGTTAAATTCCACAGACAAATGTCAATTACCTGAGTGGCAGACCTCGTTACTTTCAGAAACCATAGTCTAGGTCCTCTTGTTTAATGGACTGACGATTGTATCAAAAGTAGAGGCTAATCATACACTCTCCTTGTTTCTACACTACTGAATTAATAAAAACATTATGCAAAACCCTACATATGGATTCTTACAAACTTCTGTGACTCGCATTAACTGAACAAGAAATCCCGCCATTTTGGGAATCCTCATAATCAGAACTTTGAAAAACACTTGAAAACGGTACAATTACATCATTTGATAGCACAAATAAATTTGTCCACTTACAAATGGCGTGTATGCCTATATTTTGACATTGAAGACTTAGGCGACAGCCCAGTATTCATTTCAGTTCTAGTTTTCATGTTTGGGTCTGCTTAGTTTTTAACTGGTAACGGTCCTCCAGCCCATTAAAGTATCAGATATCACAATATTCGCAAGAATCGCAGAATATGCACGAATTGGCCAGAACTCTCTGTTGCAACGGGTTACAATGCATTGTCATGGTTAAAGCGGATTTGTTCGTCCCACAGAGAAGAAATTCCTGCCATGCACACTCAAAACAGCTCGCATGCTTACTATACAGATTCCTCTGTACACGCCCTGCAGTTTAGCTGCCTGGGTTCGAATTATAAAATAGACCTCTGTCCGCAGGGATTAAGGATTTTTGACCGACTAATCAGCATTCAGATAATATTCGCCGTCCTGTGGCGGACGTCAACTTGAAGCTCATTCGCCAGAAGATACAAGGTCAAGTTAATTTGAATGAGGATCTTCGCTTTAGGTATGAAAGTGTTCCGCCAAAGAAACGAAAGGGGGAGGATGGAAATAATGTAGAGACTTTCACCGCTTGAGTGACAAGATGGTTATTTTAGCGAGTCATTTGTACTTAAACTTGTTATATATAGTTTTGGCAACATTGTTTGATACATTAGAATTTTTCAATGAGTTTTCATGGTCGTGGAAACTGCAGTGCACACGTTAATCTATCAACCTTTGGCAGGTTACTGACGGACTTGGTCAGCTGTGACGTACGGATATGCAGGCGATCTTTGAGGAAGACAACGGGTCATCAGCGAAAGTTAGGCTCCACAAACGGTCATACAATCGTGCAAAATGATAGCAGGGGCAGGTACAAATTTCCTCTTCAAGATAAAACTTTCAATAAACAGGTTGAAGTTCTGGGCTCGATTCTCCGTGTTGTGGGCAGTCAGGGCCGTGTGCTTACGGCTGAGTCTAGAGGAGATATACATCAATACAGGTGTGTGGAATTTGTTACGTTTGGCTGCGGCAAGAAAATGCTATGGACTTTGAGTGAAAAAGTATGCTTGATTTCAATTAATCAGGCATTGTCTCTCTGGCTAATATTAAAGTGCAAGGTAAAGCCATAGAAAAGCGCAGGGTCTAACCACAAGTTCGACACAAAAATACTTTCATAACTGCCTTCTTTGTTGAGTACACTGTTAACCTATTTAATATATGGCTATACCCGAAGTACAGTAGCTAAAATTTTCTTCCATAGATTATCAGCCTATAATACACTCAAGTCTTTTTATTTATTTGAACTCAAGGCACGTGTCAACATCTGTGTCAAGTAAACTAAGTAAGTAATTCCACCTCCAAAATAGACATATGCGGGCGACAGTCAGTCAGTAACATCTACCTTTGTAGATTAAGAAATGGCTGTCGCCCCCTTAAAGCTATCTGTACAATAACTTCCTCGCAGTCTTCATACTATTTATGTAGTAATGCATATACGAGTCTCCAAATCACTTCATATTGATCTGTCCAGTTTATCAAGAAATAAGGACATGTATATTGGAGAAGATCAGAGAGGCGGGTTATAACAGCCGTATCACCGATATTGTTCTGTTATATGGTGAAGTCAGCACTACGATCAATATACAAACAGCTAAGTGTGTATGTGAATACTTGCAAGCCGCCAAACGCTTTTTCTAGTTACCACGTCTGTACCTGATTCACCCTACCTGTAAAACTTAAAACTGCAGCCCATGTTACTCTACTACTACGCCGTGTTATTGCAGTTATTATTATTACTTCCATAAACATTGTTGCTGTCATTGCTGCTATTGTTTTTGTTCAATTATTAGTCCTATTAATAATTACTGGCAGCCAGCAATCATGTGTAGACTCCATATCACTGACAACTGTTAATCATTAATGGAGCCACGCTCAAAGTTCCAAACACGGTGGTTCAGGTTTCTATGAATATGGATAAAAAGGTAAACTAAATCCCAGTTTTTGTTCTGTAATGAACCCTGTTTGTTATTCAGCGTCATTGAATCAACAAAATTAAAAAAGCTGATGAATAAATGGCCTTTTGACGAAAATGCCGTATCATTTGGCCCCAAGCAAAGTGTGTTTTATCTACAAACCCTCTACAAAACGGAGCGACATGTTGTGCTTTGAAGAACACGATATATTCGTTATATAAGGTTATCTCTGATGTGAATTATTTGTTTATATATCCATTTGATCGGTGTTTTCCACCGGTCTCATTAGCCATATTTTTCATTTAGTTGACGGCGGTCGCCTTTACATGATAGGTGAAAACCGCTGATATTTCTGATAGCTTCACTTCTTATATCCGCTTATAATGACGTGAGTTTGGGACAGAAGTATGATAAATTATTAACCCGACAAGTATAGTGTTGGCAGACGGACCGTATTCGGCTACTTAAACAGATTATCACGGGTATTTATCAACAGATCAGTGCCGTATATCGTCCAATAGTCCTTGTACAACGAGCGGTCAACGAGGAAATCTCGCGAGAAGCGTGGTCTCTGGCAGACATTCTCTCTCTTTATATCTGGAAGTCTTCCCTCTTCCTATGGCTATGCGCCGGACTATATTTCAGGATACTGATCAGTGTTCTACATGTATACGTGGAATCAGTGATTTATCTGTAGAAACTGTCTTGGACTAATTTGTGCCCGAGCCTCCGCACATCGGCTTGGGTTTTGTGCTTCCCTCTGACATTGGTGGCAGGTTTACAGAGAAGAGAGTCAATGCACGCTGTAACACTACACGCGTAATGACACAGAGATAGACAATTGTAATAAGACATTTTAAAGGATTTAATTCGTATTAAAATCTTGAATTTGGATGTGGCTATGTAAAATGTATACTGCCGGCATCACAGACCACATACAGCTCCTTGGCGCCTAAAAACTTTGCACATACTAGAGACACTGACAGGTCATAAGAAAAGTCAAAGGTTTGTTACATTGTTCATTTGGACTGAGCAGGATTTATTCCACATTGTAAACCTTTAAACTGACGTCTTACAATATGTCACTCTCAAATACCGCCAGAGCGCTTCGTCGAATTTTGACGTGCCAAGTGTCAGAAATCCGTCTATAAGTGTCATCATGGACGAAGACCCGGTAGACGATGACACTTGGACCCTTAGTCCTGGAGCAAAAATTGTTATCACGTGTATCTTCTCGGGAATCAGCGTCGTGGGGGTCGTGGGAAATTTCCTCGTCATCACCCTAGTTCTGGCCTTGCCGAGCATGCGCACTTCGTTCAACCTGTGCTTCGCTTCGCTAGCTCTGACTGACTTGATGGCCTTGACCTTTCAGTCGGTCATCACCCTGCGGGATCTCCACAACTCTGACCATTCTATCTTGGGAAGAAGTCTGTGTAAGTGGCCATTCACAATTGATTGATTGCTTGACTGATTGACTGACTGACTGACTGACTGACTGACTGAAATTTTAGTAATTTATGCAAAATATACGGTGTGGTGAAATGTGCGGAGCAATAATTACTCTCTGTAAATTACATTAATTCGCATGGTAATGATATTTTGAGGTATTTTTGCAACAAATTGATATAATGTATACTTGAAATGTACAATCAGAGAATAACAAAAAGTGTCTGATCAACGGCTCATTTCAGGCGTATAAATCGGTTGCCGTGGTGCTTAAAATTTCATGGCATGTGCCTAATATCCATTGAACAATCTCAGTGGAATCTAGCAGTCTAGCGTTTTAAACATTCTAGATAACTGTAGTTGTAATGCACACACTCAGACAGAGCAAAATTAATTGTCCAAGTGTTGTGGATTTCAACAGTGTATGTTAAAATTTGTTGTGATTTTTATACTATTTCACCTAATTGGCTGATGTCTGTTTGTGAATAGTTAAATAATCTGAGAGAAATGACAAAGTCTTACAGACTGAGTCACAGATTGACAGTCTGACAGACCAAACGACCAACAGATTGAAAGACGGACACACAGGCATAACGAAAACTTGGAGAGGTGCCAAATCACAGGTAAGCATGAATGAATGAGCCTGGCTTAACGCCATGTCGGCAATGTTTCAGCCATATATCGTGGCGTTAAAGGTAAGAAAAATCTTAACATAGCAACAAAACTTCAACCTGGTCAATATCATGATGGTTGATAAGGACCACATTATGCCTTCAGTAAGACCAAGGGAAATGAAGCGAAGGGGTGACGTTGAGATGTGAAAGGGCCAAGGCGCATCGCAACATCGCTTCTTCGCATCGCAACTTCGCCCCTTTGCTTCATAGCCCTTGGTATTGCTGGAGGCATGGTGCGACCCTTATCAGCCATCATACAATATGGTTAGTATGTAGCTCAACTGAGAACCATATCTACCCAAAATGAATATGCATGAGAAAGCTATGTTTGATAGGGCACTTGCGCCGCAATGCCGAATTGGCCCATTGGTCTCTTACATGCATATGAGTACTGCATTACCAGCTTTTTTCCACAAACCATCATGCATGGTTTGAGAAATCGGGTACTTTCCCTGCTCAATCGGCCATTGTTTTCTTGTAACACGAGTGCTCCCTTACAAGTTTGCCCACAAATTACCATTGCAAAGGCAGGAATAAACTATACACAAAACTAAACGAACAATGCATAGACATGAGAATGATGCATGCATGCTTAATCTATACTTTTCCTGCACAATGGATTGGTAATTGTTTTCTTGTAACATGAGTGCCGTCTTAGCAGTATCCTAGTAGTGCCTTGCGTTACCCACAAATCGTCATAACAAAGGCAGGAATACACTAAACACCAAAACCAAATGAACATGTATACACGAGAATGGTATATGTGTCCCCAGTTCGGGTCCAAGCCGGGTTGACCATTCATCTCTTTTAATATACGCCATGGCAAAAGATAGAAAAGACCAGATAGCTTGAAACCGAATTCCTTTAGGCGGGGAAGGTTGCCCCATTAAAACTCACACTGAAGAGTAATCCCTTTGATCTGGTTTCAGGTGTCTTCATCAGCTCCTTGGAGAGAGGCACTTCGGTTTGCGGCGACCTGACATTTCTGCTGATCGGGGTGGAGAGATACATGGTTTTGTGTCACCCCTTGAAGACCATCGGCATGTGGACTCGTCCCAAAGTCTGCCTCTTGCTCTTGCTCATCTGGATCGTCACAGCGGGCGTGTCAATTCCGTTCGGATACGCCACGAAGTACGAAGAGATCGACGCCTTCAACTTTTCGGACGGCGTTCATAACTTAATCTACCACAAACCATGGGTGGTTTCAAGACAGCGAGGGATCCTGGACAGCAATTTTAGCGCAACAGGGACGTACTGCTACATCGCCTGGGATATTCCATGGGTGATGTGGTACCAGACCGCCTTAATATGCATCTCCGTCTTCGTTCCGGCGCCTATCCTGGCGACCCTTTGTGTTAAAATGATCCTGGCTCTAAGAAATAAGGTACCGAGGAGCTCTAACTGTGTTGAGGGGTCGGGTGGCAGGGCGAGGAGGAAAGCTCGCTCCCGGATCGTCATGATGCTGATTCTAGTCGTGATTATCTTCATAGCATGCCATCTACCCTTTAAGGTTCAAACCCTCGTAAGGTTTTACGACACTGACGCTTGGAGCACGCTGGATTCTAAGTCCAACTTTATCTACGTTTGCATCAGCGGTATAATGCTCTACGTGAACCATGCCTCTAATCCCGTCATATATTTTGTCATGTCAACAAACTTTCGAGACGCATTTAGATATCTTTTTTGTAGGCCTTGCTATGAAAGACTAAAATATAGAAACTAATAAGTACATGTATTTGTTTTATTCCCAGAGCTGCTATTAACTTGCAAATTAACGCATGAGGCTCAAATCCAATTTTAGTCGATTTATGTGCGACGTTTTTCAGAAATTACGTTTGTCTTATACCTGCCAAAGGTCCGGGGTATTACATGCACCCTGAAGGTTTTCACCACCTATACACTAGGCCTTATCACCGTCATATGAATGGAAAACGGTATGAAAATGAAGTAAACATAGTAGAAACACGATGGGAATCTTTTTTTTGAATAAGCTGTGTAATTTTTTTGACATCGTATGTCTTCAATGACGCCAGTGCTACTTTTTCTGGCCCTAAAGCTGAAATTTAATGTGGATTTACTTTTTCATGTTCACGCACACATTACGTGAGTAAAGCTTACAAGGATAAGCCATACAGATGTTTCGATAGCGCATGAGCGGAATTCCTTCGCTGGTGGATAAACAGCCCTTCATGGCTGTGTTAAAAGCATTATAACCATAGGCAGTAACACACAATTCAGTCCATTTCGTGCATTTTATGTGTCTGTTTGACATTTGAGGCTGTTCATGGGCTCTACGACTCTTTCAAGTGGAAAACTCAACGAACACACAAAAAAAATTAGAACTGAGCTCCATACGGGGCTATCGCCGAAATCGGTAACGTTGAAAAATGGCATGGATGACCATGCGCTTTTGTTTATCTACCGTATGACTCGTTCTGCTCATGCGCAAGCATGCGCAACTCGGAAAAGCTGTCTGGTTTGTTCTAGTCACAACTGACAGGAAAGGTGCTGATACCAGTTGTGTGGCGTCACTGTTGACATAAGTCATCATTATGGTCCATTCCGCCCAACATAACGTTCCTTGCCGTCATACAAGTGAAATATTCTCGAGCACAGCGTAAAACACCAATCAAAAAAGACGTAAAGCAATATTCTCCATAGCCCCCACCAAGCAAAAACAAAAACAAAAGCATTTGATTACACTTGATTCCATGACAAAAATCTAAAAAGACAAAAATAGGTAAAGGTATTTTCATTTATTTTCAATGGACTTTACACTGACATTGACTTAATTTGTGCCGTTTCTTTCTCGCTCAGAGAAAAATCGTTCAGAGCTGCGTTTAACAATGATCAAATAAATTACACTTTTCCCACTGGTGAATGTAATAGTTGAAAAGCCGTTGTTACAAGACCGTCATTAAATAAATATCGTAATATAAACGGAAGCATGATGTCCATGAGCATATCAGACACTTTATCTACAAAGTTAAATTGAGGGTTCATTAGCGGCTCACTGAAAAAATTCATCTACAAAATAAAAAGCATGCGCACACTTCTGTTTATGTGTGTGAGTACGTCGCATCAAAAGGCCGCCATAGCCATTATCTTTTGAATTATTCACACGTCCATTACTTGAAAGCACCGCCGTGGGTCTATAAAATTAAGGTCCTTCAATCAATTAATTGGTCTTCTGTCATTTTATCTTTTGCTACCGATATATGGTCCATTAGGTTCGATGGTGTTCAATCAGACGACAAAATAATTATGTATGTGTGTAATTGTGATGCCATTGTGCGACCCAGACAAGACCTCGAGTTCCGTTACAAAACACTAAGCTGCGAGCTCTGGCTTCAGCGGACGTATTTGTATATCAATTATTCAGTTATAATACAGCGGTCAGTCTCCAGCAGACAGTACAAAATCATATGATACTGTGTTTTGTATCAGATTATTAACACTGGTACAAATTCTCATCCCTCCGCGGTGAGATCAGCGCTATATTTCCCGGAGTATTGCCTAGTGAAACGGAATAAAAATGTGATAATCTGTCTTTGAACCCCGTGTTGTTCCTCAGGCAGTATCAAAAAGAAAAAAAATAGATATTTGTTTTCAAATCATGTTTCAATCGATTTTGATATCTGCATTCACTTGGCGTGGTATAATTTATATTTTACTACGAACTATGTTTGCTTGCGGATATGTCGTTCCATTCATTCAACAAAGAGGTGTAAGACACATATCAAGTATACCATTACGAAAGCGCCCGTTTCACAAAGACCTAGATGTATCAAAATCTCTTTGTATGAAATCGATTGAACAGCATGTCTTGGCTTATCAGTACCTTGTCAATACAATCCAGTCACGTCATGCGTCTCTTTTCATTAATGAAGTGTATTCGAAAAGACAAAGAGATTGCTGAGTATCCCACAGTTCACCTAGTACGTCTAAAACATTCGATCTCAATGTTCCCCCGTTCTCCCTGTTTGTGGAGTCATTAGGATAATAATCTGTCGACAATATTCGTATGACTTTGCGCAGTCTAACTTTCGTTGAAGGCCATAGGTTACACTTGCGTATTGATTGTCCTGGCTATGTATTTAGAAAATTTGTCAACTTCAACTCCAAAAATATATATCCCACACTTTCGCGTGGTGCCATGCCATACCACCGCACACAGCGTGGTGCCATGCCATACCACCGCACACAGCTAGGACTCTTCTCGACAATATATAAAATAAACAATCTAGCGTGACCAAATTTCTTTGAGCTGTTGCTCCTGGAAGTATTTTGTCACCTTCGTAACCTCCAGGGGTGGGGGTAGTAAGTTTTCATTTCTATCCAAAGCAGACAAAATTCTGATATATTTTAACTAGGTGTAAAATAACAGTATAAAACTTTATAGTGCATCAACAACCTATGACAATATTATCCAATTGTCGCTCCAGCACTCTTCAGTTCGGAGCCAAATCATGGAACCAGTCGGACCTATAGCCTACTTGTCTCCCACCAATATGGCCTGTACATCTGTACCTCATAGATGGGCAAGTTTATCGGTAACTTATCAAAGAGTTACCTGAGACAATCTGGTTTCCTGCACCCTTGAACCTGACCATATAATTAAAAAAGTCTTGAGACGGGTCTTCCATATCTGTTCATCATTAGATTGCCAATGGTCGGTGATTTACCACGGGAACTCATGTTTCCTCCATTGGCAAACTACCGATGAACAACCCCGAATCAAGAAAAAAGGTAATCAGCATTGCCGTGGGAGGAAACCAGGTTGAGTTCGGCAGGAAAACCATGACCATTGCCAACCATCGTGCATATTAGTGATAAATTATTTATTATGGCGCTACACAAAATAAAACAAAATGAAAACTTTATTAGGATATAATGTGCCCCTTTCAAAAAATGTCAAATTATTTCTGGAAGTAACAAATGCTCGATTTCGGAACACTTTCAATTTGTCTTTGAATTCAAGTCTTAGCAAAAGGCTGACTTTCGGTTTAGATTCCCATGCAGTAGAGCATCAACGTATTCGACGTGCCATCCTTTATTGCCTCCGGAGGCTATTTCGCCTTGTCTATACTTGACTTTCATCAACATGCATAGTAGCTTACAAATGCTTCCATTTTGTTATCCACATTTAAGTTCCTGGTACAATTGCGAACGATATGTTAGCCAACAGCCGCACAACAACAGCAAGCATGTCTTATCTCCAGCCAGAGGTTTAGATCGAATGAAGTTCATAAAAATAATACAATTCCTTTAGCAATATAATTTCTATGCAAGACACAATTCCTCGTCACGGTTTCTTCTAAAAAGCCTGTGGGGAACATTGTTTTGGTGGAGAGATTAACACGCTTGTCTGTTAATTCCTAGGACACATCATGTGCGGTTCAATCTCCACCTCCCAGAAGCCCAACTCCCATCCTCCCACCCACTTTCCCACGCCATCCCCCAGGAGTTCGTAGATTCCTCCGCTCTCATCATTCGTGCGGCTTGGGGACAACAAGCAGGACCATGGGGTTCCTGTGGCCACGACGCTCTCGTTGCCGTTTGCGCCGTGTAACGTGTTTTTATGACCACACGTGTGTCTTCCTCGTTATCTGACATGCATATCTTCGTGCCACACGTTACTTACGGTGGTTTATGCGTAACACCCCTGCTTCCTCTACCCATAAAACAGACCAGACCTGCCGAAATCTGGAGTATGGCGACAAGCAGCAATCAAACCAAACCAATGGGAGGCCTTCATGTGAAGCTGCCTACTGTATATGTGCACTGTCTTCTTGTGGCAGTGCGAGGCCATGCCGCCAAAGTGTTTGCCGCAATATGCCACAGTATACTAACACCAGGCCGATCAATCCTGTTTCCTTGCTCTTTCCACTCAGTGCTGAGTCTTTAGTGTGACCTGACCCGGGATTAATCGCGGATCTCTTCATCTCGAGGACGACGCTCTAACAACTTCGCCAACGAGGCGGTCTCATGGGCTGATATGGTGTCCAAGGGCTGATGTGCGCTATGATACGACAAAGCCCGTTTAAATCTTTAAGGAACGCCATATATTATGGAGAGAATGGAGAGGGAAGTAATTTCGGTAGTTCTAATATATGAAATATTATTTTGTAAAGTATCACTAATCTGAGGGGAAAATTAGTAAACAAATGGCTTGCTCAATTCACAGAAAAGAGTAAATCCTTACGTGAACCCTTCCTAATTTTTTTTTATTTTGTATATTTTATTAGTTCTTTGCTGATTTGTGTTATTCACGCGATTATTCAGCTGGTGCTCCCATTTTGGTTGACGGCTGGTGTACGAATGTCCGTTTTCGACGCCTACGTTATATAAGACCAAACAAATAAACATGAAGATACTCTGATAATTCAACACCTCTAACTGAATAAACCTATCTAAGTGGTACAACTTATATACAATACAAAAGAGCAACACAAACAATAACAGAATGTATAGTTTCGTAAGGAGATTACCGCAGATCACAAATCCGACCGAAACACCACGAGCCTAAAAAGCAAGTCTCAGTCCACAGGAACCGGTAAATCCACAGTTCCTCGTGAATTCCTCAAGTTGAAGATCTCACTGGTATCCAAGTGACAACCAGAAATACGTAAGCGACAACCAGTAACATGGTTTATATCAAAATTCCATGAAAACTCACAGCTGTTTGCGGTGAAGCTCATTTGCAGTAAGATCAAGGTGGTGTGTCGTGATGTAACGAAATATGACATTATACGGCGTGTGATACGACTCTTGGGGGGTCTGATACAAATCTTGGGGGGAGGTGAAACGACTTTTGGCGGGGGGTGTGATACGACTCTTGGGGTGTGTGATACGGCTCTTGGGGATCAGATGGTTTTGGTTTAAGGTCGAATCTTGGACCTCTAAAACTGTCAATGAAAACCATTGACAACATTACAGGAACTGCCAGACACGGACACACGAGCAGTGTCCAGAAAGCTGTCTTACTTTCCTCCTCGGAAAACAGAAAGGTTGGTGGAAGTGGGAGCTAAGTTTGGATATCTCATTTATTTATTTTATTTATTTATTTATTTATTTATTTGAACTTCTCAGACCTCTCCACATACTATCAAGGGAATAGCATGGGAATCTTTGTTACAGCCTGCAGACATGTCTCCAGTTTTACTTACAGGGATGATGCCACTAGGGTTGACCTCAGCCTTCGCTGAGTTGATCTCATCTCGAATTGTTCATGTCCTAGGTGCCCTCATTTTGAATTGTTTATGCCCTAGGTTTCTTCATCACGAATTGTTTATGTCCTTGGTGTTCTCATCTAGAATGGTTTATGTCCTAGGTGTCCTCACCTTGAATGGTTTTTGTCCAGACGACAAAAAAACATCTTTCTCCACAGCAGTTCTGACCCCTTGGACCTACTTTTCCGTGTTTGTCTCTGACGCTGTTTAACCTTCTTGAAACCGTCCCACAAATGTACCGTATTACAAGCTCTACCAGCCTGGTCATACTGGTCCCGGGTAACAGCCCCATCTGCCCCCCGAGAGAGGCTGGAATAATAGCCAGACGGACAATGTACCGTCATTTGTGTTTGTTCCCTTCAGACACACTCAACCAGACGGACAATATACATGTATTTTGTGTTCCTTCCTCTTGGCAGAATCAACCGGGCAGAAAATGTACCGTAATTTGTGATTCTTCCCTCTAGGAAGGCTGAACTAAACGGGCAATATACCATATTTTGTATTTCTTCTCCCAAGGTAGACTCAACCAGACGGCTAATGTAATCTATAAGAGATTTCTTGTTTGTTCCCTCCACACAGACTCAGCCAGACAGACAACGTAGCGTAATTTCCCTCTAGACAGACTCAACCAGAGGAACAGTGTCTCCTATTTTGTGGTTTGTTCCCTCTTGACAGACTCAGCCAGAGGGATAGTCTCGTATTTTGTGGTTTGTTCCCTCTATAAACAGACAACGTTGTTAAAAAAAAAATTTCCGTTACATTCATTACATCTGGGTAACTTGATTAAAACCAGGATTGATCTACATGTATTACATGTGTGGAAGTATATGTAGTGGTAGCCCGCCGCAAGCCAATTATCACAGAACCAATATCTTTAATATTTTATTGCAAGATTGCCGTTACATATAAGAGGTTTTCTTGGTGCCTGAGAAGGACCACAGGTTTCTGAGAATCAGTGAGAGAAAGTAGCGCTGAATTCACCGTTAACATTTATCAGTCACAGTTTCGTAATGCAGCCCAAGTGACGACCGAGTTCTGTGGTAACTCAGAAGATACAACCAAACCCACTTTTGTGAGAAGCCTTGACTTCTGAGGAGTAAGGCCAGATGATCAATTACTATAGCCTTGATATAACTCACTCCACAGGTGCAAATGTGTCTGGTCAGATTGACACAGAGTACGCCATATCTGTTTTGTTCGACTCACCGTAATCCCAACGATTGACTTTCAGGTTTACTTTGTGCACTTACTCTTGCCACCACTCGGATGAAGGACGCTTCATTTTCAGCAGCAGTGAAGGCAATTCACAAAACATTAAGGTTATGAGGAGACAATCATAGAAGATAGGATTAGTCACTGTGTCTCCGCCAGGTCAAATTGTCATTACACGTATTAAATATTACTACAATTTCCTTACCCTCTAGGTTGTGGATTATTTGATTAGACAGACCTGGCTTTTCAACTGTTGCTTTATTGTTCAAATGAGGACTCATTAATATTACATGTACTTCGTGAAACACCACACACCTTGAATCGGTACCCTTTTCCTTTTTCACAGGCACCTTGAAGGTGAAGACCGGGGAAGTATTTTGCAAATTGTAGTAAAGAGTGAGGATTGAAGACTTGGAACACAACACACCATCTGGTAATTATTTAACCGACCTGTAAGAAACATATGCTTTATCGCTGTAAGCTCCCATAGAGGTCAGAAGGCACCGATATTTTACCTGCCCGAAGCTGGCTAAATGAAGTCAATCGGGGCTTCCTCTCCAGGAGGCGAATAAATATAGTTTGCTATTGCAACAAAATGGCTGACAGCTCGAGCTTCGATGAATCGTTTTACAGTGAACCACAAGTGAAGGATAATGCTAAAATGTCATTTATTTCGTAATACTAAAATATTTATAGATCACTTATCAGTTACCGACACTTGGTCCTTTATTAAAGGCTTAGCTAGTCCATCTAGATGGACAGTGTTTAATTTTATGATTCTGAAATTCATCGTAACCCCGAGTCTATCAATTGAACTCGATAAATTCGCCATAGTTTTCAGAATTCAACGTCGATGGAAGGGCTTTTTGCAAGGTCCGCGCTCGTCTCACGCAAACTGTCATGTATTCAAAAAATAAATTCTTTTTATGTATTGATATTCCTCCGTTGTATTATGAAGAATGAAGATGTGCCTACAGACAGCAATTAAAACATATTTTTCAGGATGTTATCGATGCCAGAATTCGAAAACCACAAGTAGGTTACGTCGCGTTTTAAATTACAGTTAACAGTGAGCTGATTGTTCGCGTTTCAAGTTCTCACGGTTAATCTGACCACAATGCAACGAGTTCAATACTTTAATCGGTTAGGCTAGTGAATTCAGAAGACAGTCATTTCCCTGTTGAATGTTGCATTCTGAGACATACACTAAAGATATCCGCCGGAGAGCCAGTTTGTCCACCGACTTCGAGTGAGGAAATCGGCGGCGATTTAGCAGAGTTTGTGTAATGAACATAAAAAATGTTTCTGATCTTTGAACAACTAACAAACTTTAGCTATAGACATTTCCATTGACTATTCGTGTCATTGCCTTTGGACATTAAAACTTTGATATAATCCATCAGAACATAATTTGAAGAAGGAGATTGCAGTTCGCAATACTCTAATTTCTCTCCTTGCCAGGAGAGATGGATATACCATCTTGTGTCACGCACAACGCAAATTTCAGTAACCTGTTTCAGAACCCTGCACAAACTGTGTTGGGAAATATGCTCGTTGCGCCAATGCTACATGATTGATTTATTCAAATGTCAATTATAAAATTTGCACACTGATATAATTCTGATACAGTCAACAGAAAAGTATTTCAGCCATCTAAGAACACTGGCTGCTCTCTCAAATTCGCCATCTGCCACTGTGGGTTAAACGAAGGGAAAAAAAGATGATCCCTTAATTTCCTTTTAAAGAACAGACAACAAAAAGTATAACCAGGGTTATTTCAGAAGAGAGGGCCCTACAGATCTAAACGGACGTTGGTAATTTTTAGGAGGTGCTTGGTAACTCTATAAATCACCTTTTAATCTGGAACCTTACGAGGACATGGAATACGTCATTTTAGAGAAGGCGGGAAAAAGGTCACATCATCGGTGTGACCCTACGCTCTTCAGTATTACCGAGAACACTGTGTGTGAAGTACAGTCCTCTTTAACACTACAACCGAAGGCTACGCATTGTGATCTCGTAGTGGAAACTTTCGGGAATAATCACAGACGTATTCTACCACTACTATCTCGTTAAAAATAGCTTTAAAATATATAAGAATTGTCTCATACTTCTACATGGCAAACTGGTGAACTATGAACGGTTGACGTCACAGCAGGAACAGATGCCGTCTAGCTACACACCACAAGTAATGCTTCCGAGTCGGCCAGGACGAATGTAGATCCTGGGTATTTACACAGATATTTTCTTTCGTTCCTCTGGGCTGCTGTTTTTCTTTTTTTTTTTCTGCTTGTTGGGTGGTATTGTTTTGTAGGACAGGCTTCAAAGTTGCATTCCACTTATAAATTTGTGGGTTTTTTTCCCAGGAAATGGAGGTGGATGCATAGTAGGCAAAAGGTAGTGATAAACCTTGTCAGCTTTTTGTCAAGATTGCCAAAAACTTCAAAAGTCATACCCTATCAGGAATTTGACTGGAGTTTTCTTAGAGGACAAGGACTATTAGGCCAGGAGGGCACAGGGGTTGCAGATTTAGGGACGGTGCTGTGAGGCCAAACGTTAACATACAAGTAAATGGGAAATTAATTGTGGTGAGTGGTGGACTCGGGCCGTTAAATCATTACCCATTATATCTTTTCCATGTACATAACTCCACTCATAAACGGATGCGAATTCAACTCGATTACGAACCATTGGCTGATGTCCCTTGTTTTGTTAGTGCACACACAAGAACTGGCGGGATGCGAAGGTGTGCGGATTTGGGCTGCACAAACAGCACGTCGAACACAGACAGGAAGGAGCTCGGGTTGATATTTCACCGCTAGAGACGGGTTCGATTCACCTCAATTATCCAGCATCGGGTCGGTACATGAGATTACGGCGATGAAGCACATGTTTTTCAGGGGACGTCTAAACATTTAAAGGGTGGTGTTGTTTAAATCTTTAAACCTTAATCTTTTCACTACACTTTACGCTATGCATACCGAAGATGTATATCAAAGACAATGGCTCGATGAAGCGTTTCCAGCCACATGTTGTGTGTTATGAGGTAACACATACTAGGGGAACAATGCAAAATGGTGTAATCAGAAAAGGGAAATTGACTTCATTGCTTCTACACATTATGCATTGTGGGAAACGAAGGAGGTGAGAGACTTTTTGTGTGAAGTTGTAGGTGGCGGGTATGATTCTATGATGAACATTACAATATGGCTTACACAGCTGGACATGTATACGTCACACGTGAGAAAATTCATCGGTTACTCACCAAAAGTCCGTCATTTACGTCGGCTACTTCGGTTTCCTGTACCCATAAAATATGTCAAATATCACAACGAATGCTTAAAATACGAAACAGCCGACTTGAGCTGAAGCACATGATTGAACTGAGGCAACTGATTGGTCACAATAAAAGATCAGCTGAGGCATGGTTGCCTACATGAAGCTGTCTTGGATAAATGGGATTATTATCTGAAGCAAAGAAAGAAAGAAAACTGATTCTGGCTTCGTTACTGGACTTGTTTTTAACACAGAGTAAACAATATATTTTAATGATAAATAGACAAAGTATCTTTTTATTCCAGAGAAGGTTGACGCTATATGAAAGAATGAACTTTTTCACGGGCTAGTCGTTTTACGAATGGAAGACATTGCTACTTGGCCACAGGATCATGGAGCTGTCTTATTAAGTCAAGGTACATGGAAAGGTCTGCCAGCAACCTGCGGATGGTCGTGGGTTTCCTCCGGGTTTACCCGATTTCCTTCCACCATAATGGCCGCCGTCGTTACAGTGAAATATTCCTAACTATGGTGTAAAATACCACACAAATAAATAAACAAATAAATATTAAGTCCCTACCACATGGTCCCTGCTGGGGAACAGGTCTAGACGTGTTTTGCTCGTACTCCCGTTGGAGGCCCTACGTGGCATTAGCACATTGCGCAACGCGAAGTCAACCTTATCAATGAGCCGACTTGACCAGTGAGGTTCACCCTAGCTGAACACACGGACCGTGAGGGAAACTGAACACACCTATCTGACTGTGCAAGTTTTCATGTTCTATTCCAATACGCAGTGAGCATAGTAGTAAAAATGCCTCCGAGTGACAAAGAGAAACAGAGGGCCTGAACTTCCGATGTGGGAGACATGTCGCCAAGGAAGAGTGACGAACAAATTAATGAACGAGACGGAGGTAAGATCACCGATATACAAAGTTACAACAATTTATGGATTTCATGTCGAAATCAGTGAGTGACATTCAAACAACTTAATCGATTAGAAGGAAACCAAATTGACTTGGCTTACCCTTTCTCGTTCGTGGAAAATAGAACGAAAAATTCAGGAAGTCGTCGACACTACTGGGACTTACAAATATCAAACAAGAACTTACGGCAAACAGAAGCGAAACCAGCTAGACCCAAAGCCATGTTAAAGATTGGGGGAAATGTAATCAACCCTTAACTGAGAGAGTCGATCTCCGTTTTGGAGGAATTGAGGAACAGTCTGACACTCATTGTCAAATATTTTTACAAGGAAGAAAGACGCGATGTACTCTTCTGAAGGACAGACCCATATTCTTAACTGAAGACCTCATACCAGAAGACAAGACAGAAACTTATTCAGGGACTATATGAACTCGAGTCATAAAGCTGGGAAGAGGGCATACTTCGTTAAAGGAAAACTGTTTCTTGACTGGAAAGAAGTACCCGAGGCGGACGTTTAATGTGTTGTGAATGCGTGATGTCTTGAGTGCATACTATGATACGGTTTATCAACTGGTATTTCGTTATGTAGACCCGTCTGCAGAATACGCGTTTGCTTCTGTCAGCGTTCTCGTTCCTGTCTAGCCATACCCGTAGATGCATATCGAGACCTTCTGTTTGTTCGTATGAATGGATAACATTGTTCACTGGATTTTACTCTTATTGCGCAAACTGTATTTCATGTCATCTAACATAACAAGTTAGGACCACGTGACAGTCATCTTTAACTGAGGTACTAGTTACGTAACCATCTTGAATATATTATTGTCTACATCTCCGCGGAAGGTTGGCACGGGTGTAAGAATTACATGCTGCACTATTTTTGTGAAGAGCTCTCCACACCTATATAGTGTTATGTAAGTGCACATTTCAATATCACATGACCCTCCCCGGGAAGCACGAGCTATTTCGTGCAGGATGGAGATATTAATTCCTGCCTTATTTACAATGCCTGGTCAGTCCCGAGCTTCTCTGGAAGTCGTGGTGTTATGTACTCATACTACCCATGTCCTGGTGGTATTTATCTCTCTACTCATTTGTACAGCGTTAGCTTTCAAATCTTGAACATAGAATACAGCGTTTTATCATTATCAATTTTATACTTGTGATCACAAACCACACTACCGTATAATTTATAATGCTTGTCAGGGCACTTTTTTACATTACCCAATGGTTGAACCGCAAATAAGACCAGTTTGTTCCACCTGAGAATCCATCTTCTGCTCTCCCTTTTCACGAACAAACTGATATTCTGTAATTATCCTACCATCCCTCCACAAAGTCAACCCTACATTTTCACAGCTTTGAACATATGAACTTCAAATCTCTTGATCTCAGTGATGAAGAACAAAGCAGAACAAATACTGATGACCACATTTACGAAAAAATCCACCGGGGTGGCACTTATGCCCACCAATCGAACACTGTATGAAGACAAATTAAAAGAAGAATTAAATGACTTAGTTACTGATCCTGAAAATCAGTTTTCCGTTTTCGCCTTAATATTAGCAGCTTGGGAAAGCTTTTGATGAAGTCACCAGCTATCTCCAAAATTCAGAACAGGATTTTACCGTAATAGATCTTTCTGAAAGCTGGCATTATGTAACATTCCCGGTTATTTCTCAATTTCATCTACCAGAAAACATAAACAGGCGGTGGTGTGATTTTATATATTAAAGAATCTATCCGAAGTGTGAAAGTAAGAGAAGATTTATGTTTTAATGATCAAACGAGTATTTATGAATCTTTGTATATTGAATTAAGTGTAAACAATACGGCTTACAAATTATTGGAATCACCCATCGTCCCTGGGGGAGGGAATGTCATTGTATTCAATGAACACCAAACGCCGTTACTAAGAAAGAAAAAATTGCGTTCTGATGGACGATTTTAATATCGATCTCTTTAAAACTGAATGATATGCCCGAACTCAAACATTCTTAAATGCAAATATTTTTTCCCTGCGATCATCAAACCACATCGTATTGGCAACAACTCCACCATCTTAACAGACAAAATCTTCATTAATTTCCATGAATAAACCGTAGTTTCCGGAATTTTGCTCACGGATATCTGCGATCATTTTCACATTTTTCATGTTTTTGAAACCTTCGTCCCACCTAAGCACATAACCCAAATTTCACACCGTTCATATACCGTTAAACGGAAAGAACATTTTGCAAACGCCATGGAGAATGTTACCTGGGATGAATTGTCTATAATGGATGACCCAAGTGGTACTCTTGACATATTCATGGCTAAATTACGTAATGTACATGATACGTATTCTCCTATCGTAACAACTAAAACCAATAAACATAAAATTTATAAGCCGTGGGTAACACACGGTATGTCAATCTGTCTACATAAAGAATAAATTACAGAGGAAACAACTGATATGGCCGAATCCTAGCACACGTACGGAATACAGATCATACAGAAATAAACGTAGCAACCGACTTACCGTTTATCAAGGATAACGTACTTCCATAACAAATTCAACGAAGTTCACAATGATATTAAAGGGACATCGAAAGTACTTAACCAACTGTTTGTTAAGGCAAGAACAAAATCGCTTCCTGACGTATTCGAAATAAATAACATGGATGTATGCCATGTATCGTTTCATATGTATCTCACTGGGCCGATCTCCAACGAATTGCATTTTGACCTAAAGAAATGGTGACCTCTTTACAACTGTAAATCATCTTCCTCGGGAATAGATGGCATCCCGATGTCTTCATTGAAACTAGCTTCCAACGCCATTGCTAATCCGCTAGCGCATATTGTTAATTTCTCAATGTTAACTGGTTAGGCTCCTAACTCGTTAAAATAGCCAAAGTTACACCAGTTATAAATCAGGAAATGGCAAAACAAATGGAAAACTATCGACCAATTTCAGTCCTGCCCAATATCAGTAAAATTTTTGAAAAAGTCACAGCAAATATGATCACGGATTTTCTTGAAAGTAACAATGTTGTAACTCACCATCAGTATCGGTTTCGATCAAATCATTCTGCATTGCACGCCGAATCTGATCTCTACGACACACTTGTGGCTGCCAAAGAAAATAAAGAATTTAGCATAGTAACATTAGTTGATCTATCGAAGGCATTCGACACCGTAAATCACAACATCTTACTCGACAAATGAAGCAATATGGATTCCGTGGAAGGTACAATGACTGGTTCGAAAGTTAATTAACAAATCGTTACCAATGTGTACACTACGATCATGTCTTGTCACGCAATAAACCAGTCTCGCACGGAGTCCCTCAAGGCTCTATTTTCGGTCCATTACTATTTTTGATCTACATTAATGACATAACTGCTACAACCAGCTTAGTTAAATTTGTCTTATTTGCCGACCATACTAATATCCACACTTCTTCCAAGAGCCAAAATAGTGCAATAAACATAACGGAAATGGAATTAACTAAGGTTAATAGTGGCTTTCAGCCAGCCTATCACTCAATATCGCCAAAACTATGGCGACATACTAATCAAACCTATTAACAGAGGGCATACAAATGCGCCCCACATTTTACTAAGCAACAGTGAATTTATCTCATAATTTATTTCAGAATATAAATTCCTTGGAATTGTCTTCAATAACAAGATTACACGAGTCCTTCACACAACGTACATCTGCCAAAAAAAAAAAAATACCCAGAAACATAGGAATCATAAGCCACATAAAATGTTCACTCAACAAAAATGCTTTGCTTACATTATGCTATTCCCTGATTAACCCTTACTTAACATATGCAAATTCTTTATTTGGAAATACCTATCTAAGTCATCTCAAGCCTCTAGAAATTTTCCAGAAACCATCAATTCGCATCATCACCTTCTCTGGTAAAACATAGAGCTCCACTCTTCAAATCATTAAGGATTCTGCCTCTGTCTTGTCTTAGTCAATACTCCTACGTTGTAATAACACAAAATTTATGTTTCATCCCTATCGACCATCTTACTCTATCCGACTGTTTTTTCGAAAACAATCACATGTTCACGCCTAACCCAGCAGGACCTAGACATCCAACCTACATAAACCACTCTGGAAAAGTCATTTTTCCTAGCACACAATCAGGGTAGCCGGCCCTCGTGAGTGGAAGAACCTGTCAACTAACTTTAAAATTATTGATTCCATCTCACTTTTTAGATCAAAACTCAAAGAGTTTTTAATTGAAAGATTATAAGCCCCCTGACACCTATCATGCTTTTCGAAGAATATGCATGGCCTTTCTTATTTATTTACTGTTATTGCTATTTTGTGGTTTCTTGTGAATTTATTTTCTTTCTATCTTTTATGCGTCTCGTTTTTTATTCAAATCTCTCATAGTACATGCAAGACTACCTCCTCGAAACAGTTGATTTTGTACTTATATAACTATTGGAATAAGTCCATTGGACTTTATTCCCGGCCTTCCATGTCGACAGATAATTGGTATTCATGTACTGAACTATACGGTGAAAGAATTATTATTATTATTATTATTATTATTATTATTATTATTATTATTATTATTATTATTATTATTATTATTATTATTGTTGTTGTTGTTGTTGTTGTTGTTGTTGTTGTTGTTCTTGTTTTATTATTATTATTATTATTATTATTAAGTTCGACTTTATCTTAAGTTATGGTATCATTAGATACTTACATTTGAACTTAAGCACTGCTTTTTATTTTGTCCTGAAGGTCAGTGCCAACTGTGTCTAATTTAGAGTAAAATCCTGCACTTGATTAACAGATTTCGCCCTCGGTAAACTGTTTTTAAGTGAAGACGAAGTCTGACGTTGAAGTCATCATCTTGCTACTGAAGCCTGGCACCTATCTCTTCAGTTTCCCAGTCGTTTTTGTTGAACCCTCTATGGATGCCCGGAGCTTACAGTCGGTTTTGCCTATTCATAGTGCCGTAATATGATCCAGACTATATATTTCATACTATTAATTAAATCTCAATAGACTCATGAACATATTGAGCAAAAAGAAGCATTGCCACCGAAACGTTCGTCTTCCGAGAGGTGCTCGCCGCATCAGAGAACTGTTGATGATTTTTATTGCAAAGCCTCAATTCATTATGGTCTAATGTACAGCCTGAGGACGTGTCAATATTTGCATGTCTACGTGCGATCGTGTGAGACGAGTCATGTTGGTGAACAAATGCTCAATAAATACATAGGCCAGCATTTTCAACACCAGTGCATACTTGATCCATTTCGTATAACGGCGTCTATCGTCTGTTTCCAAATATGGATTCTTCAACAGAAACAAACCGACCTGAAAGAGTTGCTTTGGTGTCAAAACATCTGTGTCTTAAAAACAAGGTGAAATGATACAGATTGGGCCTGAATTGCCTCCCTATACTGTCAAAAAAAAAAGAGAAAAAAATTCAGTTTAAACCGTGCTGTTGCTGTATGTTTCGCATAACATGCAACAAAATTTGTCTGTCCTTCCCACTTTTCCTGGTGTGTCATTACTCATGTATATCCATATATGACGCTGCACTTTCACACGCTCTTGACGTCATCCCAGCATAAAATCCTGACTCTAGTTCACATTCGCCTGATTCGAGGTGATTTAAGGAATATTATCACCTCACTTCTCAAAAATTTTACAGACACAACCCAATATTTTGTTGCTGTTTTTTTTTTTAAAGAATCTGTAGGTGCAGGGGTTAAATAGTGTTATTCGTGGCAAATCCTCTTGATTCATAGTGTTAGCTTTGTTCCATAGACTTTTGCCCATATCTTTTAAATGTTTCTACCCACATTCTGTTGGCATGGAGTTGGCACTTGGTCGCTTCACACGGTGGTGATTATAGGTTATATGACCTTTCCCAGTCCTAAACTGAGGTGTAATCCACTCGATGTATGTTGTTACCCCCAAGATGTATGTTGTTATTCACTAGCTGTATGCTTTTATTCACTGGCTGTATATTTTTTTAACGAGCTGTATATTGTTATCCACTAGTTGCATGATGTTATTCACAAGCTGTATATTCTCATGCACTCGCTGTATGTTGTTTGTCACTTGCTATATTTTGTTTTCACGAATTGTACATCATTATTCCCTAGCTGTATGCTGTTATCCACTAGTTTTATGCTGTTACTCTCCAGCGGTATCTCGTCATTTATTCACTGGTACACTGTACGCTCATATTTACTGGCAGCATGTTATTCTCTCATTTTCTGATTCGGTGCCTGTATATTGTTATTAACTTGCTGTATTTTGTTATTAACTCCATGTATGTTGTTTTTCAGTGACTGTATATTGTTATTAACTCCCAGTATTTTGTTATTCAGTGACTGTGTGCTGTTATTAACTGGCTGTGTGTTGGTGATAAAGAAACGTGCCGTATTGCCTTGTCACAGTTGCTCAATTCGTAAAGTGCAATATACACAACATATTCAGCTGAAATTTACATTGAACAAGAACTTTTATTGACCACGAGAAAACCGTTTTGTTTTAAAGCAAATGTATGGTTGCAATACTTCCTTTTAACTGGCACTTAGCAAAAAGCCGTTTAAAGGGCAGTTTAAGTTTTAACTCCATGTTCCCGTCTGCGTCATTTTCCTACCAAACTGACTTCACCCGTATTCAAAACAGCGAGTGACAGATGACATTCCAAGTTTGGTCTCACCGGACTAAATCTATTCTCTACACTCTTGGCATAAACAATAATACTTATTTATGTCTGCTAAGGCTTTGGGTCGTACTCAATAATTTTTCAGTCATATGACGACGAGGAGTTCGTAGTCTTCTTGTGACAGGGCGAGTCCATGCCGCCAAAGTTCTGCAGCCAGTGGAATATCATGCTGAAGACACCAGACATGACACCCAACCCAGTCATATTATACTAATACTGGGCGACCAGTCACTGTTTCCTTTCTCCTTTCTTTAGAAGAACAGCAATTGTGTCTACTTTGATATGCATTGAATAATATGCATTAAATAATGTCTCCCCCTGCATTTCTCTGAGATATATGTTTGTCACCCGTAGAGAACTTTGTTCTCGAAACAGACGGACGGACGGACGGACGACGGGCAAATTACAAAATAATATGTACAGCAGTCTAACTTGAGGCCGCTTGTCTTCCACCAGTGCATATATTTATTTATATGATTGGTGTTTTACGGCGTAGTCTTGAATATTTTACTCACACCACGGCGGCCAGCATTATGGTGCGAGGAAACCGGGCACAGTCCGGCGGAAACCGACGACCGTCCGCGGGTTGCTGGTAGACATTCCTAAGCTGAACCACAGAGGAAGCAAGCATGAGCTGTGTGCCTGCCTAGACTTCACACTTACGTCGTCCTACACTTCGCATTCCTTTCTGGCGTTAAGCTATAATCATTCCTTCTTTCTTTTGGATTCCTCTCACCATGAAAGTCACAGCCATCGTACAAGTCAAAAACGCTTTAGTGTGGCGTTAAAAAATCAAATAAACAAGAAAGTAATCAGAGATTGCAAAAATATATGTCCTCCCTCCCTTCCAGAAAAATATAAATGTAGTACAATCAGCCATTGCGCACAATTAATATATGTTTAAGAGGCTGAGTGCACTTGTGTGCAAATGTACAACCTGCATCAGATGCAAATGAAGGAAAACAAAAAAAAGACATACTCCACAGAGGTATGGATTCAATAACGACATGTACAAATGAGTGGCAAGAAAAATAGTAGGGGGAGGTTACAATCTGTATCACTCTGTCCATACTGGTGAACACTAGGTCGAAGGAGGAACAGAGTTTGCGCACAAATTTTAACAATATGCGCAAGTGCAGACAACTTCTAAAATAGATCCAAATGTGAAAAAAATAACCCACAGTGCACAACTTCAGGTCATTTTGCACACTTTGTGTGAGTTTGAGAATCCCATGCCTAATATTTGCTGAGATATACTCTGCACAAAGATGAGAAATTCGCCCAAGAGCAGACCATTCCTAAAATAGGTCAAAACGTGAAAAAATAACATGACGGTGCACAACTTCTGGTCATTTTGCACACTTTGTGTGAATGCAAGGGCAGACAACTCCCAAAATAGATCAAAACGCAGAAAAATAACCTGACAGTGCACAACTTCCATTCATTTTGAACATTTTTGTGAGTTTGAGAATCCTATGCCTAATACGTCTGAGATATGATCTGCACAAAGTTGAAAAATATGGTCAAGGGCAGAGAACACCTAAAATACATCGAAACGCAAAAAAATAACCTGACAGTACACAACTTCAGGTCATTTTGTACCCTTTGTGTGAGTTTGCGCATCCTAAGTGTAGTAGCTGCAGAGATACGTTGTGCATGAAGTTGAACCAGACCTACAAATTGACCGACAGACGAACAGACGGTCTGACAGACGGACGGAAAGAGCGATCGCGACATGTCCCAGCTCATTAAGAAGGGGACATAATAAATAAATACACATGTACACAGTTCTTCAGTAAACGCACAGAATCTGCATGTATATACATAATTGGGGTTTTACCTCGAACTTGACAATTTTTCAGTCATATGACAACGAGGAGTCCTTAGAATATATTATCAGTCACATGGTTACTGAGTGAAAGGATACGAAACTATATGGGGTCCGTAGGCAATATGAGGCTTATTGACTCCATATAATTTCATATCCTTTCACTCAGTAACCATGCAACGAATTTATTCCGCGGCAGACACTAAAAACTACATTGAAAATTTGTTTCTTGAAAAACAAAAAGCCTCAACAGTAATTTCTGTAGCGCTGAGGAGCTCTGAATTACCAAGTAGTGGTCTCGGAATTATGACGTCAAAAAGTATTGACAATGGTCATTGAACATCATTTTGTGACGCTGTCAGTGTCATTGTTGTGTCACATTGTAACATGGCGCTCTCCCTACTGTTGAGTTATGAGACACATATAGCATCTGCTGCAGGGTATAGAGTTATACACGTCTCCTATGTGACAATCACTGTCCAATCAAAAGCTGAGGATTTTGTCTGATGTAGGATAAATATATATACTGTGTCTTTCTGGCAGGGTGAGTCCATGCCATCAAAGTGTTGTCGCCACCTGAACATCATGGCGAAGCCACCAGACATGACACCCCACCCAGTCCTATTATACTGACACCAGGCCGACCAGTACTGTTTCCTTGCTCTAGCGTCTCATTGCTGAGCCTCAAGCGCGGCAGCGACAAGTAGTATTTTTAAAGTCTGGATTTGATTCCGGGTCTCTCGTCCTTACCACTAGACCACCGGAGTGTCACGCCTGGTGTCTTTGGCATGATGTTTCGGTGGCAGCAGCACTTTGAGGGCATGGAATCACTCTGCCACATAAAGACACATCATAAACACATGAAAACGAGTCTTCGTCCTCATATGACTGAAGCATTGTTAAGTACGATGTTAAACTGAAAGCTACCACACAGTCACCCAGGGCCTGCGTATTCATTGTGCTGACTCACTGTAACGCCATGCTGAGAACACTAGACACAATGCCGCACACACAAGCTGATCACAGGGTTCCATCCTTCAGAGATTTATAATTCAAAACCATTTCCAAAGCGAATGTCCAAATTTCCAGACCAAATTACGAGCCCAGAGTGGGGTAAGTTGTCTCCATCATGGGTACATACCTTTATATACGAGTATATGTTAGTATTCAGGGGGTTGGAAATTGGGTGGCCCAGACAAAACCACTGGTATCTGGCAAGTACCCGACGCACACCGATGGCTATGTGATACCCCATGGGCTTCCATTGTCCTCCTTCCATGTCTTATAGTGTCGTTATGGTTACTGGAAATCCATACTTTTTCTGAATGGACTTGGCAGAAGGCAACCCAGCTATATTGGCAGTTTAACAATCCCACAAGGACAACATGTACTTGCGCTTATTCCCACCAAGGCCCAACTTACAAATATTGTTTTCCAAGCAACCCGAAGTCCAGCACTCCGTGTGTAGCTAAGGATGACGGCCAAGTCAGGCTGTCAGGTACTTAAAAAAGGTCCAAGGTGAGCCGTTTCGATTTTGAACCCTGGTGTGCTGCTTGTGTGACTGCACGCTTTTTATCTCTCGGTCATTTTTGTGTGACCCTTCCATTGTAAAAGAAACAAAATAAACAGATAAAATAGAAATAAAACACAGAACAAATGCCTCAGCCTCAAGTCAATAAGGAAATTGTGTCATCTTGCACTCAGGTTCCCATGTCAAAGAATACAGGATGTCAAAAGCATGACCGACCGACCAACAGGTGAGGAGATAAAACCACGGACTTCCACAGCGGTTTAGTCACAGCCAACAACAAAAAAACCCACAAACATTTCTCTCCACTGAAAATCATCATTATATATTCTTTCAGATACATATATAACAACAATATAACGGAAATTAACGGTAAAATGTAATAAAAATTCCTGGAAAAACAAAGACGGCGAGTGAGCTAAAATACAGGCCCGTCTTGCCATGCAAACCCGCACATTTAACGATATATGTGAACTTATGCACATGTACTTATTGATATATTAAAGGTCCACCCAAATCTAAAACTTCACATGTTCCATGGGAGCTTTGAGTATCAAAACATGTTTTTTAAGAAAAATCTGTGAAGTAAACCTCCGCCAAAGCTTAAAAATGTTACTCATCACTTTCTGTAAGTTTGTGATGTATATATACATATATACCCGGTTACATGTCAAAATAACCTCGCGTAAAATCTCACTTAATCTCACGATATACTTGATGTCAGAAGAAATTTCACATTCTATAAAACTCTGTAACAAAAATATATAATGCAGATAACAATTTTCTGAATCAAGTGTCTATACAGCAAAACTTCCCGTATACAAGTACTTATCGTACACAGGTCTACAGCCGATATTAATGTACATCTATATTAAAGTGAACAGAAAAAAATCTCACAGGTCGGTAAGTAAAAACAAGGAAAGCTTACAATAAGCCTAAAACATTAAACTAAAACTTTCCATATTATAACAATGATTTTGCAGAAAACTTTTTTTTTTCAACGACCAACTTAGTTAAAACGCCGCCTGATAAACAGGACCATTTTTCCTTTGTTCCCGTAACAGCTGATGCTCGTTGCTATACAGCATGCGAAGAAGGTGTGCACTGCGAAGAAGGTGTGCACTGCACACACAGGGCATAACATGTACGAACATGTACATACCCAAGAACTGTCAACAAACTGCGTTACATAACACTACGTGACTATTCAAACAGCGTATGTCAAGAAATCAGTCAAGAAATCAATCAATAAACGGGTCACCTTACCCACGGCGCATGTCACTACTGTAACATTTCACGTGGACAACTATTTTCCATCAGTCCTTAACCGTAATTACCTTCCTCGAGTAAGCTGGTGCATTCTTCAGCAGTGGAACAAAAAAAGTGTTAGATTTTGCAACTATTTGAAGTTGTTATTACAGAATGCCGTCACAGAGTCTTTGTTTAGGCCATTGTCATGTGGCCTGTATGTGACCGGTTTTTATTACAAATTCATACATACTCAAGCAAATACACAGCAGGGGTCCATGTGTCTATACACACAACCATACAACCACCACACAACCATACATTGTACTATATACAACATGTCCCACACACTTCTATACACATGAACAAAATGCCTGGTTGTATGATTCAGGAACTTGCTATTAAACTTACTGTTGTAGCAAGCTATGGCGTATAAGTATCTTCACGTGTCCAGTTATCTCCCCTCCCCGTCTTTAAGAAGGCCTTAATAATAAACTGAACACATCAGTAAGGTTTGTTCCCTTGTAAGACATTCCACTGTGGGGAAATACTGGTAACCTGTGTTCCCTTCTATAAGGCTGAAAGCTTTGCCTATGAGTAAATATGGAGGAAGTGTCATATATGCGTTTATATGTGTAACACAGGATTTCCACTGACAGTCACTGTAAGAGTTTCGATTATTTATTACTGAGTAAGACTTGTTCTCTTCCATGATAATTCTGGTTGTTCTGTGACAACTCTTGTTCCCAAAATGACCCAAAATGCAAACAGGTAGGCCTACACATTTCAGGACTAAGCTCAGTAGAATGTGGATGTATATGTACTTCAGATCCATAAACAGTCCAACCACGTCCAATGTCAATGTGCACTAGCTTAGTTTTGACTGCTTTTGGGTTTGGTTGTATCAGAACTAGTTACAACACTGTCAGATAGCTCTTTTCGATAGAGACCAGAGCCGATCACCTACACTCTTTTTGGCCACATGACAAGACTACTTAACTGGCGGTATAAAAGAAACAGAGTTATTATAACACAGGCCTTGAATAAAATTTTACCATAAGAAATGAAAGTCTTAGAGGTAAATAACTCTTTCTGGAAAAGTAATGAAAGTATATCAGGTGATACACATTTAGACAGGTGCAGTGTCGTGTGGGACAAAAAGCTTCAGAAACCTGCAAAAATCAGCACTTTGTCTACTTATATCCAGCTCTGCGCCAAAAACCCACATGCCTAAACTTAGAAATAGTCTTATCCTGGATTTATATACATGCATTCACAACAAGTCAGCTTCCTCCATTAATCTTGCTGTTCCCTACACTGCTGTGTGGTACTTCCGGACAAACATATACTGTTCATGTAAAATGTACAAATATAAAATCAAGTCACTAATATGCCTAACATGAACCGTACAACCTCAGCTGCCTGTTCTTGACGTCTTCACTGTTGAAGTCTCCATAGGTCATTTACATGTACTCCATAGACTCTGTTGTTCCCTTTACAGACACCAAGCTCTTCCCTATTTTATACAACGTCTATCTAATCTCTTCACATACACATATTCTAACAGTTCCTATATTTACATGATCCATGCATACAGTTTCCTTTGCTTCCTTCACATATCCTAAAATTCCTATACTTACATGCACACAGTTTCTTATATTCTCTTTGCATAGCCTAACAGTTCCGATATATCTCTGCACACCTAATTCCCTTTATTCCCTTCACATAGCCTGACATTCCTATATTTACATGCCTACATACATGTAGTTTCCTTTATTCCCTTCACATATCCTAACAGTTCCTACATACAAATGTATCCATGCATACATAGTTCCCTTTGTTCCCTTCCCATATCCTAACATTATCTACGTACATGAACAATCTGTTTTCTTTCCCCGTATGCTCTGGTGCATTCAAGCCAAGCCATCCATATACATTCCAATCACTCCATTAATTAACAATGTGGTTATGTTGATGATTCAATAACACACATCATTCCTTGTTCATTCCCGGAGATAAACCCCTTCATTTATCCTCACGTTCCAGCTGTGCACCGTTCTCCCCAGGACTCTCTTCATTCTTCCTTTCTTCTGTTGGCACATCCTCACCAGAGGAGTCCACTGAGGAACCTGCTGAGAAATCCCCCAGTGATACTTGGGCATCACCTGGGGAATCTACTGGGAAATCATCTAGGGACCGTGAGGAATCCCCTGAAACTGGCTGGAATTCCTCAAAGATGTTCATGTACTCCTGTAATGTCTCCACAACCTCCTCATGCTCAAACTTCTTGGCATCGTCAATAGGCGTAAAACCCCACCTGAAAACAACAACACTACAGCTTAACCAGGTCATACCTCAGGATTATTTCCCTTTTGGAAAGAAGGTCAGGCCATGGGTTTTATTTCATTATTGTTTCACACCACAGAAACTCAAGAATTTCTCACCTACACCACCACGATTAGTTTTACGGAGGAAACCAACAGAAATTCCCAGAGTTAAGAATCAACCTGTGGCAATTTACTAGCAAACTGCATGTGTGTATGCTTAGGTTTTACTTTGTAATTTCAGTTACTGCATTTCATGTAAAGCTTAGAACATAACTTAGATGTGGTATCAAGGCTACCAAAGAACTTGACTGTGGGAGACAGATTCTAATATGCAGCACACTGTCAGGAATTCGGTAATTTAGGGCACATAATATACACGCGCGCCAACAACGATATAATATCCTTCTCATGTCATCATGCTCCACATGTGTGAAGCGATAAACTCAATACATACAATATTTTGTAAGATACCACCCCTAACATTTTGCTTAACATTGCTTTCCCTGTTACTGGATGCCGACATTGAGGCTCAGGGTACGACATAAACCACGTCTGTACTTAGTTCAGGCGAGCTAAATATGTACTTTCAGAAACAAATAAGGCAATACTTTTGATGCCAACACTTACGAAATTAATCAAACTTCACGAAAAAAAAAGCAGCCCAATAAGGTGGTTGAGTCAATCATAATCAAGTATTTGATATGGCTTGAAAAATGCTAAACTTTCAGTGAAAAACAAAACATGACGAAGAGGAGTCCTTAGCATGTATATACTTTATAAGGAAAATAGACATGACACCCCACCCAGTCATAATATACTGACACTGGGCCAACCAGTCCTGCTGTAAATTCTCAGTGCTGAGTGCTGAGGCTCCAATAAGAACCATTTTGGAAGTCTTCGGTATGAGGCAACCTGGGACTGATCCTGGATCTACTTATCTCCAGGCCATTGAGGCTCTAACCACTAGGCCTTTGAGGCCACCTACTACATGTGACACGTCTCCAGTGAAATTCATGCCAGACCACACAAGAGAGCACTGTCTACCACCTTTCACACCAAGGGCCCAATAACTACGACAGCATGTGAATCGCGAAAAAAATTTAATATATCTCACCTGTCCTTAACGAAAGGTGAAACTTTACATCTGTTAATGAGGAAATTGACGACAGGTAAGTGTCCCTCGGCAGCTGAGAGGTGTAGAGCTGTCCTGCCGTCATAGTCAGCTTGACTCATGTCCATGCCTTGTAAAGCGTACCTGAGAGGAAAAACAATGCAACTAACACATCAAGACTTGCCAACTTATCATTCCAGCTTAGACGTGCTGCAGGCAGATTACTTTTTAAGAACCTGTTTTCTTCTTAGTGTGCTTAAATTACCAATATAGCCACATTCAAATAATTATGAAAAAAAATACAAAACATTTGGAAAAGAAGTCTTTTTACTGAAGGGATTACTGTTAATTCTTTGTGCCCTATACAGTACTTATTTACGCCGTACTCCAGAATATTTCACTTATACGATGGCGGCCATCATCATGGTGTGTGTGGAGGCAGAGATCAGCAGATAGTCACACACCTTGGTGACAGCCTACTGTTAACCATCTCGGCCAAGGAGCCCTTCACCACCCACCTATTACGTCATACAATTAACAATATTTCACTTTTGAGACGAGGAATCCTCCTCAGAATGTACACATGCTGTGTCTTCTTGTGGCAGGGCAAATCCATGTGGCCACTGGAATGTAACGCCGAAGACACGAGATATGACACCCCACCCAGTCACATTATACGGACATCAGGCTGACAGTCCGGTTACCATGCTCTAACATCTTCGTGCTGAGCGACAATCCAGCAACAAAGTCAACAAAGCATTTTTAAAGTTCATAGTATCACTCCACCTGGGACTGAACCCGGACCTCCCAAGCTTGAGGCAGTCTGAAAACAGCCATTGAGATTTGTCATTGTAGAAGCAAAGCTATCGACACTATTATCAGTACACAAGTCATGTAACTCTGGAAAAACAAGGTGTTAATCAAAAAGTAAAACATCAATATACTGATTCACAATGAAGTGGTTTTTTTTCTTTTCCCAGAGTTACATTAGCTGTGTATTTCACAAAACTTATCAGTGGTACTAGAGACCTTCTGACATCAGATCTGACTTCGCACCCACCTTGTCAGCGCAGTTACATCCCCGTTGTATGCTCCAAACAACAAGTTGACGATGTCCTGGGCTTTAGAGTCATCTCGCCGTTTACGAGGATCCAGCTTCTTAGCAGTGTGTTTCAAGTTATCATAATTGTGGAAGTTGAAAATAGAAACAAGTTCCTGAAACAATAATGATAACAACAAATATCTTAATCAAATACATTGGAAAGAAGTAGATATTATACAGCAATAACGCCACAGGTAACTATGTGCATGTTTTAAGTGTAGCCATTCTGCACCTAATATAATACAGAGTACAAGGAGTCAGACAGCTATTTACACAGATACCAAGTAAGCTTTTTGAATGAAATTTCATTCCAATGTTTTTATGTTAATGTATGTGATGAGTTTATTGGTTATGTAAGGGAAGAGTTATTTCCCTTGAATAATTTGGTGCAATTCATTACAGTTTTTCTTTTCATAAATGACTCTTGGCTGACAAAATTGTATGTAGAAATCGCACCATACGAAGGTGATTTTGCAGTAAAGCCCAATGGATTGGTTTATTTCATGTGATTCATGAAACCGTAGTCAAAGGTTGATTTTCTCAGAGAAGGGAGCAGAGAACATGTAGAAATTCAAGATAATGCACTCCTAACATCCACCAGACAGATCGTCACATAAGGCTCCATGCTTGTTTGGGTGAACTCAGAGTGGGAAGCCCTAAGCTGCCACCATGGCAAATTAAAGATACACACACCTCCCACTGTAAATACTCCCCTGGCTCAACTGGAAGCCACGTAACACTTCTGTTTGTTGAATAAACTTGTGTTATGACATTATCCCAGTAAGCTCAGTCTGGAACATCATAAGTATCAACAGTATTCCATTTTGGATGTCACTGTGTCTGGATATGTAATATCAAAATGCAATAACAAAAGTGACATCTAACTAATGAAGTATGACATTTATCAGTTATGGAAATACTGTCATGTCACTGATGTATAAACAATACAATGGTATATTTACTTCAGCAAAGCCAGAAACCACCTCGAAATTGACAATGATTTCACTGGGATTCCCAGTTTGTAAGTCCAACCAGCCCTACGGTAGAACAGTTGTGACCTCACCGATGAGGAACTGAGTTGGAGCCTTTTTAGGTAATATACTGTTATAATCTTTGTAAATGAGAACCAGTAGAGCTTGAACTCGACACTAATCCTTCAAGGACATTCGTCGGTTAGCGCGCTATCGCAGCACAATGACCCGAAGCCTCCCACCAATGCGGTCGCTGTGAGTTCAAGACCAGCTCATCTTCGTTTTCTCTCCGGCCATACGTGGGAAGGTCTGCCAGCAACCTGCTGATGGTCGTGGGTTTCCCCTGGGCTCTGCCCGGTCTCCTGTTGTAATGATGGCCGCTGTTGTGAGTACGGCGTAAAACACCAATCAAATAAATAAAATAAATAAGTTCAAGGACATTCAGCACAAACAGGGGAGATAATATGCACAAATTTTTCTCACCTCACAGAGTTGTCTGCCCCTGCAGCTGTTCCCCCAGCTGTCAAGAGGAGGTGACCACAGGCACATTCCCATCACATTGGGCACGACCAGAAGGATGCCTCCTGATACACCAGACTTGGCAGGTAAACCCACCTGTAATCAACATACAGGTGTAATCAACACACAAAAGTTACCAACAAACAGGTGTTCTCAAATTTATACCAGAAAATAAATCCATGGCTTCTACACAAGACAACACTGAACCAAATGTGTATATGTAGTGATAAAGAATCCCATTTCACAGTTCAAAAAACATTCCTTTTTATTTTTGACATGTAGGATACCAGAAATATCGCAGTTCAAAGCAAGCAAAAACACCTGTGTAGGGAAAACTGAAGGGCCACCATGCTCTCAGTTTTAACCACTGAAGGGAGAGATATTTCTATCAAGTGAGCAAGCATATGTTTCTGCTGTGACGTCAACCGTTGCTAGTTCACCATGTCGCCACTGAAAAGTAGTGTTATATCAGCTGTTTTCCTTCTGATTATGAGACAACACTGATATACTTCAATGCCATTTTCCACAAGAAAGTTGCAGTGGAATACATCTGAGGTTATTGCTCAAGATCTCAAACAGGAGGCCACAATGTGTGGCCTTTGATTGTAATACTAAAGAGGGTCATACTTCACACACAAAGAAGTGTCTTGCCTGAAGAGCCTAGAGTACAGATGACGTGACATCATGTTTCCAGCTTCTCTAAAATGGCATATCCCATGGCCTCATAAACATTCCAGATTTAAAGGTGATTTACTGAGTCACCAAAAACGTCATAAAAAAATGCCTACGCCCGTTCAGGTCTGTATGGACTCCTCTTCTGAAATAACTTTGGTTATACTTTTTGTCTTCTCTTTTAATTCTTTCACTGCAACTCACCACTCACAGCCGTTCAAGTTCTATGCTCATCAGCATGGCTAGCCAGCAAGCTGCTCTCATCACATCGTTTAGTTACCACTGTTCAATGCTTACTTGTGTTCTAAAGATCCCTTATAATGAAGAATCCTGGATGGTAGAGAGTTAAATATTCAGTAGCGAAAGAGTTAACCCAACTGTTTGTTGTTTTTTTTTTTTTAAGTCTTAGAACTTGATACTGTAATGAACAGCTGTCTTATAACCAGAATAAAATAGACTAGGATATTAAGGAATGATATTTTTACATGTACATTGTGTCTCTTTAAAAGTGGCTAATAAAAATGAATTTTCTAAAGACTGGCATACCGTAAAAGCAAACTGTCCGGAGTAGTCATACATGCCACAGGAATGCATGAGAGAGAGGGTGTTTCTCACGGACTCCGAAATGACCACACGCTCGCCTGTGATTGGACAGATTCCTCCGTTGGCCAGCGTGCCCGCGATGAGACTGGCCGAATCACACGTCACCTCCACTGAGCACAACTGTAACCATGGTAACAGAGATATAAAGGTTAGGACAACTTCACACTCATATTCGCTAAGCCAAAGGTAGTGTATCCAGCCTTCATCCATTCAAGGCTGACTCTGGCATCTTTGGCCAGTACTGTATATCACCTACAGTTTAGTGCGTAAAAATGCACCAAATCACATAAAGGTCCTAAAATAATACTTTCATGCCAACTCTCATTTTTTTTTACAAAAAGAAATTAATCAAAAACTGAAAACTCTCACATAGCCCTGAAAGGTGAATGAATCGATCAGAATCAAGCAAATTGTGTCATTTGAGGAAATTCATAGAAATACTTTAAAAACAAAAAAAATCATGCAATGCGCTTAAAACCCTGCCGCCTTAAGCACATGTACAATGTAACAAATAGATACAAATTCCAACAGATGTTATGTATAATACCAGCCATTCGCAGAGCCAGCCAGAGACAGAGCGCTTACAAGGATATGGACAGACAGACACAAAGACATAGGCACGGACAATACCTCTTGGCCAAAACAGGGCCAGGAGATAAAAATTGGCCAGGCAATGACCTACATATATGTTCCTTCTCAAATTTACATCTATCTGTTGCCGTGGACGTTTCACTGAATTCTGAAAAGACAGTTTTCACAGTTAAAGTTCTGCTGTAATACTTTCTTCCTGATTTTTTATCACATGGGTCTCACCTGCCTGTTTGACAACAGTGAGTCAACAATCACTGTTCTGTCATATTTCTTTTCAGCTTTTGTCCTCAGTGTATCAGGTTATTTGTTCAGAATTGTGAACGTGGCCGATGAACACACATATGTAAAAACGTGACCATCCGAGATGTATCTATGAAATGTGGCACTGAGGTACACATTGCACACAATTTGTTTCTATACATTGTTTTGTACATGAAGGCCTTGAGGACGGACAGTCCTCACTGTGAACTGACTGAGTTACCATCAATAAATGAACATATTATTTTTATTACAGTAAAAAGCTCAAAACATAAAGCTTGCCATCCACTACATGTGTAGCTACATCAAGTGAAATTTTACGCAAATCCAATCAAACCTTCACCATTATTTTCAAAAAGCCCAAATAACTACAGGTACTTGCCACAAAATATCAGCCTTGTTTGTGCACATGTTACCGTTTAAATTGAATCAGTTAAGACATTGGTAAAATTCATAATGTGGGACATTCCCATAACTTCTTCAAACTTTAGAATCATTTTACAACTATAAATATCGTAAATGATGTAAATTTCAGCCGATAAATTCTAGCCCTAAAGTTTAGCTGATTTGACTTGGCAGTAGAGATTAGACAACAGAGTGATCAGAGCCCAGTTGTGCAGTAAGGGCCAGTGACGGTGTGCCTGCCAGTCTGCGCCGCATGGGGTAAACTCCCCACACATGATCTGACGGAGAGGTGTTTATATAGACCTACATGCTTTGTCATTGTGGATGGCAAGCTTCTCAAAGACAAGCCATTTTCACTTGGCAGTTCTGTTTGTTTCTTGTTAATTTAACTGAAGAAAATGTTTAGCGAATCTGGCAAACCTGGTATGGTTGTGGCGTTGTGGCGCGTGATCCTACAGATTGGTAGCGATCGCTGGAAAACACAGATCTGATTGCAATATGGGGATGTGACTGACAGGCCTGGCAGACAATATACCTTCTATTCATTTTGTTCATGGTTGTCCAAAATGCCCAGAATATCACTCATCAATTGGACTACATCGATACAGTAAGTGAGTTTTCAGAGCAAGTGGTAAGTGCTTTTGTGCTACGAAAGATTTAATTTGCTGAGATCTGAGCATCAACCAATCAATTTCGTTGTTGCAAAGTGTAGTAATGGCAGCAGTTTAAATGGGAACGCAGACACGTACCATAGCAGACATCTACATAGCAGTTGTAGATGATTTGTGCTTTTCCTGGAAAATTAGCTCCTAAAACACTCAGTATTGTCCAATATTTATTTGAATAACCCTATCTGTCAGTCAGCGACTTTGCCAATTAAATCTTTTGTAGCACAGAGGCACTTGCCACTTTCTCTATTGTCCGCCAGGCCTGTCAGTAACCATGGTCTGTGTTCTGAAATCATATCAAATTTTTTGTATTTACTAAGAATAAACATGTACTTGGAGCTCAGATCAGTGTACGATACTACCGTACATGATGTAAAGTGAAGCAGAAAATCTCAAAGACTGTATCCCATGATTCCTTGCAACTAGTTGTTAGCACTGCTAATTGATCACAGATCAATACCTGTGGGGTGGGAGGTGTGTCTTGACGGGACTGTGCACACAACAGACAAAACCAACAAAAACCCCCATGGACAAAAACCCTGGGCGCATATAAAATACCTGCATGTATATCACAGTTAGTCCTTTGTTACCAGTGTCAAACACAACCAATACAGGCAACCTGTAAAACATGTATTCTAGTGGTAGAGCTATACCGGAGCTTGCACCTGAGCTGATGGTCATTCAGAGAAGGGTGAGCGTTCAAAGATTTTTGTCACTTGTGATATGATTTCAGAACACAGACTTTTCTCATCTGGCCCCAAATCTCCGATATATTGTCTTCTTAACCCTATGACTCTTGGGAATGAGTTATGATGGTTACCATGGTCACTGACTTGACTGGCAGGCCTCATTTGGTTTACGTAGACAAGAACAGTGAGGTTGCTACCATGGCTCCTGCTAATAAACTCACCTGGAAGTAGAAGTCCATCGTCTCCATTAGGTTGGTTCCCTGAGGAAAGCACTGAAATCATAAACAAAAAGCCATCACTTACAAGCGGTTCTGAAATTGTATGATCATCCACGTACAAACTATACAATATCATCATGTGTCAAGCAAGTTAACTGACTGGAAGGAGACCGGGGCCGGAATTGAAGCAAATGAGGTAAAGGCCCAAATCTGACTGACCATTGTCCTTGTGCTCTATGAGAGCTGCGTTCACCAGTTTGCCCACAAAGCGTCCTCACAAAGGCTGGAAAAAAGAACACATTACAGGAGACTTGATCCAGAACTGATCCACAATCTCCTGACCTCAAGGCACACTCGAAAGAAAAGGACACCCAGGCAGTCACATCCTTCAGGTATTTCAGGCTATGAGCAAATACTAAGATGAAAAGAACAAGTGAAGCAGAAGTAACACCACAATCCTCCAAGCTACCTCGAATGAAAAATATAAAGATTTGTAGGCTGTTCTCCACATGTACATACCTGGTTCTCTCTCAAATAGTACCCTAGGGCATAATTTCTATCAGCAGATTCTCTCTCAGAAAGGAACCTGTTAATAAAAAAAAAGCACTTGATTACAGAAAACATGATATTGTCAGTCACTTTCTATGTCTAATTTGATTGCTGATTTCTGGAACACTCTGATGAAGTATCTGTAACAATCATGTACAACATGGAACAATAGGCTAAAATAAGGGAGTAAACTGTGTAATTCAATCAAGAGATGGATTCAGTGTGGAATATAAAAGGTATCAAATCATTTATTCGATTTTGTATCCAAGATTCAGGCACGCAAAAAATGGGGGCAGATAATGACTGGCTATATCTGGGAAGCATCTCGATGTATTACCAGGTAATTTTGCAGGTAAAAACAATGGGAGATAATGGTTGAAAAAAAATGTCAATCACTTGGAGTTAAAAGAATTGGAGACAAAAATATTATCCAATGAGCTACCCACCACACACTATTTCTGATGGCGATATGATGCTAGTACCTGCATCCCAGCTGATTTATTTCAAGAAATTGGTGGCCAATTTTTGACGATATTTGTATGTGTTGTAGGCCAGGCATGTAGGTATTTGACAAGAAGTGTTATTTGGGTAAAAAAGATTTAAGGAATGACGTTTTAGGTGGAGTGTTCTAAAAATAACAAGGCTACTTTTTAGTACTTTGATAGGGAACAGAACAGAATTCACAACAGTTCTTGTGTTTTTATGTGTTTTTTTTTTTTTTTGCCTGAATCTAAATTCAATCTCACGTTCTACCTAAGTCTCGAATGTCACAAAGCCTCATATAACATGCAGAGAGTTGGTTGTATGTGACTGCTGAGGTTTACACAAAGCCTCATATAACATGCAGAGAGTTGGTTGTATGTGACTGCTGAGGTTTACACAAAGCCTCATATAACATGCAGAGAGTTGGTTGTATGTGACTGCTGAGGTTTACACAAAGCCTCATATAACATGCAGAGAGTTGGTTGTATGTGACTGCTGAGGTTTACACTGCCACATAGAAGTGCTTGTTCCGTGGCCAAGAAATCTTGGTCATACGCACCAGAAACAGCTACCTAAATCATCACTGAAATGACTTATTGTTCATTGGCTCGTTTACTTGGGGTTTTACAGTCATTTTCACCATAATTATGGTGGTTATTGGTATCACAACGATGCTTGCTTGTAGCTGGTTGTAGCAGGCCAATGTCGGTGTCAATTAGGTGCATGTGTATGTTTTATTGGACTGCCATGCACGACACCACAGGTGAAGCCCCATCCAGTCAATGTACATCAACAAGAGCAACGACTGGGTCTTTGTAACTTTTAGCCCCACTTGGACTTTAAACCACTCTTTCAGCCTTGGATTGATTGATTGATTGGTAATGAGAGGTGAAAAGGAAAATTTTCTAAGATAACCAAATTTTTAGTACTGTTAATTTAGATTTCAGTAACCCATGACCATAGCCAGTAATCTCCAAATGAAGACCACCAATTTATAACTGTCCCCCACAGCAGTATGAACCCGGAGGTCACTTACGTGGCATTGCTGAAACCCACGTACTCCCCTCCTGTGAACCGCTTGAGATTGCCGGCTGTCTGAAAACAAAAGCAGTCAAGTTATGAAGAAATGAAGTAATGATATTCCATAAAGGCCATCCTTAAAAAATTCTTTCTCGGTTGTAACCCGTTCTTGTCCAAAACAAAAACACTGGATAATTTGGTACGAAAGTTTTGCTATCCTGGTCACAGAAAAAAAAGATAGGTGTGAAAAAAAATTAAAATGGAGAGACATAAAAACTTTCATGAAAATACCAATAAAATATACAGAGTATGGAGGGTTGAATGGGTTATGCCCAACAAACATCTTTTGAAGAATGGCTGAAGGTTACATATTTTTACATTAATTGACCCTAATTCGACCACAATTTCTGTCACAGACACATTTCCGACACAAGACTGACACAGCGCATGTTTTGATCCGTTAGAGAACATTATCTGACTCGGAAAGGTTAGTTTACAACTTCTGCAAAGTTCCTAAATCATGTGCCCTCCATAATGCTCGCAGTGCTCCATTAAACTTGTGCTCCAAGTGTTCCTACATGTGTTCTTAGTTATACCCCCCTGTTGTTTGGTCATTAGCCTAGTTTATTAAAACGAAACCTAGATAAATATCATCGCGTCAGCTGGACATTTCCGGCACCATGTCTGAATTTGTTTTGGTGTCACTACATTGACTTCCTAAGGGCATTTTACCCCACTTCCACACAAGCCTTCCCAACCGCCAGAACAGTTTGTTTGTCCATCATAATTTTCCATGGAATTTAGATCGCGACAGCGCAAAAAGTATTAGAGTATGGAATAACAACTGGCATTTGTTTTGGGGGCATAGAATTTGACAGTCCCGAGTCTGGAAGGACACTGTAGAAGTAAAAATGTCAAAACGAGGCCAAACATGGTGAAGGAAATCACGGTTGTTTATCAAAACACAAAGACGCTCTGGGTCTAATCAAAAGATAAACTGTGAAATCTGTGTATTTGGTCTCCTTCCTTTCCGAAACACGGCCCTGGAAGCATCAGAACATGATTAAGACTGACATGAGAGAATCATTCATGTTAAGACAAGCAGGATGTGGTACTGACACTGTCAAACCTGTCGGCGATGCTCAGGCCCTGCCCCATGAGGCTGCATACCACGATGGCCCCCGAGTTGATCATGGGATTGTGGGGCTTCTCTGAAAACAAAAACACACGTACGTCCACGTTAACAGCAGTACAGTGCTCCCTGATTCCACCGTAAGTACGTACGTGTGCTTAGTTTTACGCTATCCTTACTTTTCATTCAGATGTCAATGAATAATCCGTAGAGTGTATAAATGCTGTGTCTTCTTGTCGGGCTGCCGATTTAGTGATGCCACACACAACAGACACAACACCTCACCCAGCCACATTATGCTGACACAAGGCAGACCAGTCCTGTTTCTTTGCTCTAACCTCTCAGTGCTGAGCAGCAAGTACCATTCTAAAAACTCTTTGCTATGACCTGAGCCTGGATCCCGGGCTCCTTGACCTTGTGGCAGACGCTTTCACCACTAGGCCATTGAAACGGTGACAATCTGATACATGTACATATATATATGCTAATCTATTGATAGTGTTAATATTACATGGACAGCTTCTGTGTCAATGATCTAACTTTCACCCATGGCTAAGTTGCTCATACTTACAGAGTGTACTTATGTTCTGTTTATCTTAGAATATTACAATGAAATCCTCTCAGAAAAATGTCACTTTCAGCACCAGTAATATTTTATAACATTTATTTGACTGTTAAATGCACTATTTTGTTAGGTGGAGAATTTTCGGGTTGTTTACAGCGCATCACAACGTACTTGCGAAGTTAAGTGAGATTTCGTTGAAGGGTGTTCCACTGGGCTCGTGTCCCACATAATCGTGGACAACCTGTGGGCCTAGGTCATCCAGAACTAGGGCATAGGTCAGAGGTTTGCTCATGGACTGCAGGCAGAAGGGGACATTCACATCACCTACTGAAAACCTGCACATAAGGGAAACAACAAAATGAATCAGGAATCTCTCAACAAATCCACGGCAAAAGCTACATCGAACATAAGCTCTGTAGGCATAAACCCCGTGGACAAAAACCCTGCAAGTGTAAGCCTCACAGACAAAAACCCCTGTGGACAAAAACCCTGCAAAACCTGCAAATACTGGAGAATGAATGACTGAATGAATGAAGCCTTTAGTTAAAGGGTGTAACTCTGTACAATCTGCTCTTCTCAGAGATCCTCTATATACACAATAATGAACAGGTAGAAACAACATGTGCAACGCTACACTGGCATTTTAAAAAAAATGAAAACTGTTAATAATGCAATCCTACAGACATAAAAATAAGTTGACATCATAAACAGACATGTCCTACAAGTTACCAACTTAAATGAATATGGGAGCAAAGAACCCTGCAGACAAAAAAACCCTGGACAAAATCCAGCTGACCAAAACCCCAGAGACGTACACACCTGCAGACAAAAATCTTGCAGTCAAAAACCCAGCCCTACTATATCCTGCAGGACTAAAGCCCCATCATCTTGTTTAAACCTCAAAGTGAATCCAGGTACAGCTTCTAAAACATGATATGTAATAACTGTTAATGTCTATTTTGTTCATTACTGATTTGACTTTCAATTAAATCTTCTTGGCGAAGACCAAATGTCATTTTGTTCACCACCAGCTCTTTCAAAAAATGGGTTGTCTAATTTGTGCTTGAAGTTGGATAAATTTGTTTACTTTATAATGAGGTCTTATTCTAAGAATCTCCATTCATATAATTTCATAGAAACCTAGGTATCTGCTCTATCTCGAATTACCCATTTCATGTCGCTGTCACAGGCCCCAGGAGTGATCTCCCTTTAGTGTGAGTTGAAGACATTCACGAACTGCCTTCTGTAAAAAAGCACACCTGGGTTGTGGTAATTCCACAATCAAGTAGGTCTCTCACAAGTTTTCAACTATCTAAAACTTGGCTACCTGAAATGGCAGTCCTCTTCATCTCAAAAATGTCACAGAAAACTGCTATTTTAGTCATTTAATTTAACTACACCATCAGTTCATGTGCATCTTAGATATAAAGAAGCCGTTCTGCTTCCTGTATGGAAATGTATGTATTTGTTCCTGAGCTCAATATATACATTACCACACTTATTTACTGATTTATCTGATTGGTGTTTTACGCCATATTCAAGAATATTTCACTTACACCATTGTGGCCGGCATTATGGAGGGAATAAACCAGGCAGGAGAAAAACCCATGCCCATCCACAGGCTGCTGGTGGACCTACCACCCTTAACATGTGCCTTAACATTGCCTTCACTGTCTGTACAGGTGAGCTAAATAGCCTTACCTCTGGCCATCCACAGTGCAGACAGAGACCCCCCATAAATCTGGACTGAAGCGAGCCAGCTGTGGAATGTACGATGCCACCTGACAACCAGAAAATATTTGAAACTGTCAGTGCTCTGAAACAACCAACCAATGAAAATCAAGGAAACTGGTAAATATTCAAAACATAAGCATGGACATGGTTGGTTTTTCAACTTGAGATAACACTCTAACACACTGTGAATGTTGTATGTGCGCAAAATCATACAATATTTTCCGCTGTTTGTCATCCTGACCGTTTTTCATGCCTGTCATGTTTCTCAAAGCTTTCCCAGATAGGTAAATGTAGTGTCCACAGGGCATTTGTATGACTGAAACAAGCTACGTCTCAGAAATTTTTTTTTCAATGGGTGCCTTTAACAACTTATGTCTGTAGACAGATGCAGCTGTAATTACTGACGTATGTAGACAAGGTGTGTCTGTAATTACTGATGTCTGTAGACAAAAGTGGCTGTAACTACTGATGTCTCCAGAGAAATGTACCTGTAACTACTGATGTATGGAGACAAGTGTGGCCATAACTACTGACACTTGGAGACAAGTGTGGCTGTAACTACTGATGTATGGAGACAAGTGTGACCGTAACTACTGATGTCTGGAGACAAGTGTGGCTGTAACTCCTGATGTCTGGAGACAAGTGTGGCTGTGACTACTCATGTCTGCAGAGAAGTCTGGCTGTAACTACTCATGTCTGCAGACAAGTGTGCCTGTAACTACTTGTGCCTGTAGTCAAGTGTGGCTGAAACTACTCATGTCTGCAGACAAGAGTGGCTGTAACTACTTATGGCTATAGTCAAGTGTGCCTGTAACTACTGATGTCTGCAGACAAGAGCGGCTGTAACTACTGATGTCTCCAGACAAGAGCGGCTGTAACTACTGATGTCTCCAGACAAGAGTAGCTGTACTGATGTCTGCAGACAAGGGTGGCTGTAACTACTGATGTCTACAGGTGTGGCTGTAACTCCTAATGTCTGCAGACAGGTGTGCCTGTAACTAAGTGTGGCTGTAACAACTTATGAATATAGAACAGAGAGAACTTTAAGTCAGTGTGTTACCGTTCCTCTGTTGTTGGTCTTGGCTCGCCAGAAGAGATTCTCTATCCTTTTGGAAAAAGCTGTAAACTCTGGAATAATCAGACGATTCTGGAAAGCTTTGGCCAACAGCACAATGTTGTCCGTGACACATCTGCAAATTTTGTCAAATCAAATTTGCATCTTTAGAGGCAAATACATGTTATATATTCCTTTCTGTGCTCAAACATTACACTCTTCCGGTAGTGATTTCACCCGTCACCCCAAACCTCAAAACACTTTTGCATGTTCAGTAAAACCCTCAAAATGAGGAAAAAAGCGCAATTTAGTCATGGAAAAATTTTTAGATCAATTTATGGCAAATCTGCATGTTCATGTAATTACAGCTCAATCTTACTCTCTGAAAGTCTCCTTGTCGATAAAGATCCCTTCCAGTCCATCAAAGTCGGCCACCTTTGCCTGGAGATGGGAGAAGTTCCCAATGGTCTCCTTCAGTCGAGGATCTTCTTCACGCAGCCCTGTGGCTTTCAGCGCCTGTCAACAACGCGCAGTAAAATGAATCCTTCACACCACTTAAAGCTCATATATTTATTTCTCCATTTACTTTTTTTATCTGACAATTCTTTAATGCAACATTAGTCAAGAATTTTGGTCGGCTTTATGGGTGGAGGAAGCAGGAATGCTGTGGTAAATCCAGTGACATCTGGCAAGTTACTGACAAACATTCACACACAGATACACACATACACACACACACACACACACATGCCATATTGGTGGAAGGTAAGTTTGATTTTAATTATTTGATTGTTGCTTAATTCCATACTCTGGGGTTTTCGCATTTATTTGGTGAAGGTCAGATTTTTGGGCCGAAATTACCTGGGTAAACCACAGAGTTTTGGCAAGTTACTGACAAACTTTACTTCCAACATGTACAGTCATGTAGACTATACTGCTGAAAGACAAATAGTCTTCAACAAACTGCCAGTGACCTTTGGTAAGCTACTGACAAATTTCTAACAAATATTTCCAGGCTATGTGGAATAACGATGTCACAACATCACGAACGCCGTCGTGAACACGTCGCGGAATGGTTCTGAACTTGGATGAGCAGCCAATCTGCGGAGATGTCACAACATCACGAACGCCGTCGTGAACACGTCGCTGAATGGTTCTGAACTTGGACGAGCAGCCAATCTGCGGAGATGTCACAACATCACGAACGCCGTCGTGAACACGTCGCGGAATGGTTCTGAACTTGGACGAGCAGCCAATCTGCGGAGATGTCACAACATCACGAACGCCGTCGTGAACACGTCGCGGAATGGTTCTGAACTTGGATGAGCAGCCAATCTGCGGAGATGTCACAACATCACGAACGCCGTCGTGAACACGTCGCGGAATGGTTCTGAACTTGGATGAGCAGCCAATCTGCGGAGATGTCACAACATCACGAACGCCGTCGTGAACACGTCGCGGAATGGTTCTGAACTTGGATGAGCAGCCAATCTGCAGAGATGTCACGACACCATGAACGCTGCACGTGGAATGCTTGGGGGTCATTGAGCTGTGTGTGTAACGACTGTAATGATGTATACAGGTACATATATACCAGTATACATGTACATGCACTCCCTTCCTTATTATGTAGTGGTACACACAAACCGTACACAACACAACAATCAAACCCTCTCAAGAATACCTGCAGTGTTCAAGCTGCTCCCCACTATGTAAAAGGGAGGAACCCTTACTTATTATGCAGTGCGGTACCGCTCCGCAATCCCAGGTTCAAAGGATATATTACTTTTTTAATCATGCTGCCTTCCTCTCAGAGTGTACGTGGGAAGGTCTGCCCGCAACCTGCGGATGGTCATAGGTTTCCCTCCAGGCTCTACCTGCTTTCCTCCCACCATAATGCTGGCCTCAATAGTACAAGTGAAATGGTCTTGAGTACAAGATAAAAATACAATCAAATACATCAATTTGATTGTTACGTACTGCGATACTGAAGAATTTTCACTCAAGCCAGTTTTATGGGTACAGGAGACCAGAGTGACTGGGGTAAACCACTCAACTTTGATCAAGGTTCAAAATACTTCTAAAAACCTACATGCACACAAGGCACCCATTTTTCACAAGTACACGCACCAGCTATAAAATATGTGCACAAATTATTTATCTATGTTAAATAAATGTAACTTTGAAGGTGAAATATCCTTTTCATACAGCATGTGCCCTTCACTCAGTCCACACCATGTTTTACCAGCATGATCAAAAGGAAACCACTTTCTACCCTTCATTTCGTTCTCAATTTCTGGAACTGGTAAACTTTAGGTTAAAAAAAATTGCGCTTGATGTATATTGAATGTGTAACGGGTCTTTTCGTACCAAAATCACTTTCCCAGCTAGGCATTTTTATACTCCTAAACAGCTTCACCCAACAGATTTATTAAGAAATACACAGAGCAGCAGTTTTGGACTTGTGCACTTTCACCAATGATATAGGGTGTTTGCGAAAACGGATAACCCTACTTTGATGAAGAAAGTTTTGGAAAATTAGTCTAAGAAGATATCTGTTCAGGGTCCTAAAATGTAATTTCTCTTGTAAGAAAATATACTACAAAATAACAAAATAATTTGCAAACTGAGTTCATTTATCTGCAGCTATATGATCTACACACTGGAGTAAGGTAGCATAAGTGGAGAAACCAGATTTTTGCACATTCATTACACAAGTGCGAATATCATCATTTAATTTATTAATGAAAACTTTAATTTTTTAGGTGGAAAGATTGTTTCAAGGGAGGTAACTTTATTTACAGATCTAATACTACATGTACCTCCATTTGTCTCCCTGGATAGTTTATTTTTTTATGTAAATATGGTGACCATGAAACGCATAGTAAAAAATATGCAGTGTTCATTGTCCAGTGTAGCACACACATGATTTTTCAGGCATTATCTTATGTAAATCAGCTTGCAAGAATGCTAGACCTCATTTGTGGATTTCTGTTAAATCAAATCGGCACATCACGGCATTGTTGTTGTAGTTTAACATAGTTGAGACCTTGTGAAACGAAAGTAAACTGTTAACTTCTATAAATTTTCACTGATTGTATATTCAGTGGGTAGGGAAATAACTAAACCTTCAATTTTCACTTTTCTCAAAAACGACTGTTTTCATGAGAAAATAACCAAAATACACGTAAACCTGAAACATCAAGCTTGCTTCCACTACCAACAGGTATTTAGATTTGAGAAGTCAGTCAGCCACACAGTTGCTCTTTTGCAATGGCTGTGCATTGGAGGAAAAATTTTCTTGCTATGAATGATACTGAGAATGCAGTACTGCTGGACAATAATTATTTACTGCTTTCTGCCTCAAAATATTTATGTGCATGTTGTGCATGTCACATAAAAAGGTTGGCCATTTTTGACGAGCATATGTGTACGTGTGCATGTGTTATTTCGAGCCTTGCTGATGAACTTTAGACCTCGCAGATGAACACACAGGCATCGTAAACTGCTTACTGCAGCTAAATAGTGACAGTGGAGAACCTACGAATTTGATCAGTTGATAAAATATGTCTGTGATGCTGATATATCCAGTATGTAACACCAATGATGCATGTGTATGGCCTCACCGCTTTAAATCTGTTCACAGACAACCTTTGGTTCTTGTCGCACAGGAGGTTGAAAAGCACGTCCTCAAAGTGTGGGGGTCTGGGGGCCTCCTGGACACTGGGGCTGTGGGGGAGAAGAAATAAAACTAGTATTATTACCAGTCAGTGAGTGGTGACAAGATCACAATCTGCAAAGGAAGATCCTGGGTATAGGAATACGAGGTCTTGGTTTTGGTTTTTGAGGATGAGCGTGGTTATAAATCACTCCCCTTACAGAAGACCAGGAGTGTGATTTGCACACCAACATTCACACTCCCCTTACCAACATTCACACTCCCCTTACAGATCATAACGCCGCGCTGGCGCGCTAACCCCTTCCGCCACCAAGTCTCCCATTTGCATTTTAGAGGCCATAACTATACTGCGGACGTGCAGCATACACTACCTTCAGAAACGTAACCAATGACAGACGTCACTCTGCAGGACATCGCTCTGCAGATTATCGCTCTGCGGGTTATCGTTCTGCATGACATCGCTCTGCAGGTTATCGCTCTGCATGACATCGCTCTGCGGGTTATCGCTCTGCATGACATCGCTCTGCAGGTTATCGCTCTGCAGGACATCGCTCTGCAGGTTATCGCTCTGCAGGTTATCGCTCTGCAGGACATCGCTCTGCAGGTTATCGCTCTGCAGGTTATCGCTCTGCAGGACATCGCTCTGCAGGTTATCGCTCTGCAGGTTATCGCTCTGCAGGACATCGCTCTGCAGGTTATCGCTCTGCAGGTTATCGCTCTGCAGGACATCGCTCCTGTATTTTCATGTAATATCTTTTTTTGTGCTTCTTTTTACAACAACCACATACATTCGGAACAGTTTCATGGATATACTTACATGTGCATTTACATACGTATCACCCAAAAATTAAAACTGGATATGGAAAATAATTGGAGCCCTGATAAGAAATCATATTCATTTATAAAGTACTATATGTATGACAATGGCAATCTGGTTACCATGGCCACAGTGAAAATCGACAAAGGCGAGTCGCAACACATCGTCACCAAGAAATGAATATAGAAAACAATCAGAGTTGTAGCCTGGACACATCATCACCTCAATTCCTATCTATTAATACAGTATATATTGGGAAAAATACTGATTTACTTACCATGGCTATCACAAAAAAGGAACAAATGTGAGTTGTGACTCATCCTTAGATCAGTATCTATGTATCAACCAACAAGTAAAGCTCCATATGCAAAACAATTGAAGCTGTAGCTACTTATAAAGATAATGTAACGATAAGTACAATCTGGTTACCATGGCAACCATGGAAATGGACAAATGTAAGTCGCGGCACATCATCAACCCTGTATCTATGTAGCCACCAAAAATTAAAAGCATACATAGAAAACTAGTTGAGATATAGCCTGGACACATGTATTTATGCAATATACAGATGGAAAAAGGCAATCTGGTTACCAAGGCAATCAAGGAAATGGACAAATGTTAGTCAAGGCACATCATCAAACCTGTATCTGTGTAGCCACTAAATATTAAGACCGTACGTGGAAAAGAATATGTCAATCTACACGTACACATATTGTACTGTGCTTACATGTACATGTACGAGGATGGGTGCTGTATGCCGTACAAGTCAGAGTGGCCTGCCCTTCCAATGAGCTATGGACACATGATACATGTATATGTTGTTGTAGCTGTCTGTGAGTAGGTAGAACCTTGGGTACCTCAGTTACATGTAGCTATGCACGTGTACCTAACCATCCAATACAGCTGTGCTGTAAATACTGAGGCCATCATCCAAAATATGTTTGTTATGGGTATACCCAAATCAGCCTCCAAAAAACAGGGCCTCTAAAGTTTTATTGGGCTTAAGATGTTATTCCTTTATTAATTTTTCTTTGAAATCCTTATCTATTTCATTAGCAAGCATAAAAAAATATTTCCCTACCAATTTTTGTGAGGTATGGTTGTATTACCCACAACAAAGAATTGTTTATGGTCTGCCAAAACACCGGCTGTTATTGTTCATGTCTGGATATGAATGGCAAGGTATCATATATAAACAGGACATCAAAATGTTAAACAATGACACAAACAGAGCACTGGGTTCAATACATGTAGTCAATGAATACAGAGCACTGGGTTCAATACATGTAGTCAATGCATACAGAGCACTGGGTTCAATACATGTAGTCAATGCATACAGGGCACTGGGTTCAATACATGTAGTCAATGCATACAGAGCACTGGGTTCAATACATGTAGTCAATGCATACAGAAACACTTTGACAACCTAAACAGGATCTTTTTGCCATAATACAACAAACAATCAGTGGAACTGGAACCTATGATTACTGTGGAAGGAAAACAGGCCAGGTCAGTCAACAAGCCACAGACAGATGTCACATGTATGCCATTTGTCTGAAAATTTTTATTGCCTGAAGATACAAAAAATTTCACCAAACTTTCACATGTTCGCTTTGCATGTTCATGGTGAGTTATCATATACCCATGAACATTTGTACCATATGTCCTGTTGTCTGATCATGGTGAGTTAGCATGTACCCATGAACATTTGTACCGTATGTCCTGTTGTCTCATCATGGTGAGTTAGCATGTACCCATGAACATTTGTACCGTATGCACTGTTGTCTCATCATGGTGAGTTAGCATGTACCCATGAACATTTGTACCGTATGTCCTGTTGTCTGATCATGGTGAGTTAGCATGTACCGATGAACATTTGTACCGTATGTCCTGTTGTCTGATCATGGTGAGTTAGCATGTACCCGTGAACATTTGTACCGTATGTCCTGTTGTCTGATCATGGTGAGTTAGCATGTACCCGTGAACATTTGTACCGTATGTCCTGTTGTCTGATCATGGTGAGTTAGCATGTACCCGTGAACATTTGTACCGTATGTCCTGTTGTCTGATCATGGTGAGTTAGCATGTACCCATGAACATTTGTACCGTATGTCCTGTTGTCTGATCATGGTGAGTTAGCATGTACCCATGAACATTTGTACCGTATGTCCTGTTGTCTGATCATGGTGAGTTAGCATGTACCCATGAACATTTGTACCGTATGTCCTGTTGTCTGATCATGGTGCATGAGTACATGCATGTTCATATACACTAGAAGACTGGCTAAGACTGGACAAATGCACATCAAACACATCAAATGAAACACCACAGTAAAGTAAGTCAAATGAAACACTGCAATAAGGCAAGTCAAATGAAACACTATGGTAAGGCAAGTCAAATGAAACATTGCAGTAAGGCAAGTCAAATGAAACACTACAATAAGGCAAGTCAAATGAAACACTATGGTAAGGCAAGTCAAATGAAACACTGCAGTAAGGCAAGTCAAATGAAACACTACAATAAGGCAAGTCAAATGAAACACTACAATAAGGCAAGTCAAATGAAACACTACAGTAAGGCAAGTCAAATGAAGCACTACATTCAAGCGCATCAAATGAAACAGTACAGTCAAGCAGGTCAAACACTACATTATAGGAAGTCAAATGAAAAGCAGTCCAAACAGTGCAGTGAAGCAAGTCAAATGAAACACTACAGTCAGGCAATTAAGACAAATGAAACCCTACATTCATGCAAGACAAATGACACACTCCATACACAAACAGGTCAAGTGAAACATTCCACACAAAATACATGAAAGACTGAAAGACTATACACATGTAGTACAGTCAAGCAAGTGAAATGAAACATTCAGTCAAGCAAGTGAAATGAAACAATACAATCAAGCAAGTGAAATGAAACAATACAGTCAAGCAAGTGAAATGAAAGAATACAATCAAGCAAGCAAGATGAAACAATACAGTCAAGCACAACAACAAAATCACCACAGTCAAGCCAACTAAAAGTAACACACTACAGTCAAACAAGTCACCACAACTATTACATTTTAAGCATGTCATGTGAAACATTACAGACCCTATTAAACATCATTGTAGAACATGTGACCCTAAACACCTCAGTCATGGAGAGCACATCATGCTAAACATTTAAACACTTGTAAGCATGTGGGCCTACTGGCAAACACTAACGTCTAGCAAATGTATGTCAATGTGGACATTATGTCATCATGACATTTTAAAACTTGTCTAATGTTTTAAAAGGCCGCCAAAAAACATGTAAAGCTTCACAACGTTTACTGTAAATGACCTAAAATATCACCCATGATAAAGTTACCAACCATCTTTAAAAAACATTGGGCGTAACCTGACAGTTTGAGGAAAAAATAGGGTCAGTAAGTGACTGACCCTATTTTTTTCTCGAACTGACTGACCCTATTTTCTTTTCAAACTGTTAATTCCTTTTTTTTTTTTTCATTCTCCATTTGGAAAAAGATAGTGATTTTAAACAAATTAACATGAAGAGAAAAATATAAAAAATCCTTCATCAAAACACCAATAATGACTTTTGAGTAGGGTCATTTTGGGAGGGTCGGAAGGCTTATGCCCAGCAAACCTATTTTTAAGGATGACCAAATGAGAGTCCCATTGATCTTGGGAAAATATAGGTTGCAACAGCAAAACTAATATTTCATGACATTTATTTTGCATCTAAAAATGCATCTTTTTGAGCATAATTTCAGGTCATTTAATGTTCAAGGATCAGTTGATGTGTCAGTGGGTCATGTTGAGCCTCTCTTTATGATTTATACAACTGTGAACTAACTTTCCTCAGTAACCTGTCAACCCAGCTTTCACCTACTGTACACATAAAACTTTGACACAAAAAGTGAAAAAAACAGCAACAAGTACAGTTTTTTTACAAACTTTAGATTTACAGGTATTTGCCTTTTGTCACATTTGTACATATGTGTACATGTATCACTCACATTTATACAGTTGTAACTGCCCTAAAATTTTGCCCCAAAACCTTCATAAAAAAACCTCATAAAATTTTATTTTTGGTGATGAAACTCACATTTCCTCAGTGGAATATCATAAAACCTTAAAACAATTTCCTAAAATTAACAGCACTTTCAGAATCAGGAAGAGCCAGCAACTTAGTCATGGACAAAATTTTAGGTCATTTTGGGTATGCCCCACAAAAAGCTCACATTTGTATAAACGACCTGTAATCCTGAGAAGATCAACCACACAATCTGGTAATGATCAATATGTCTAACCCACATACACTTCCACCTTTAATACTGTCTGTATATAGGCCTATAAGTACATATTGAGTGAACATTTGCAGATAAACATGGGGGCGAGTGGCAGATGTTTTGTACTGAAGAAGGACTTCTTGGCTCCAGATGTCCCGCTGTTGGTGTCAACATAGGAGATAGGCAGGGAAAACTAAGGCAATTGTGAACACATATACTGGTACACCAAAATGTGGAATGAGATACATGTAATATACAGAAAGTAAAATTTCCCATGTGAACAGGCAGTGAAATAAGCCTGAATACATGTTATGGTGTTTCTAGAATTTGAGCACTTCTTCCAGCCACATGTACAGTGCATGTACAAATCAGATTAGCCATCTTTATATTAATACAATGTAAGAGACATTAGAATTTTTGGCCGCCATGTTTTATAGTCCAATGCAGCAAGATTTCACAGTGTATGTACATGTAAATGAGAGCTGGGTGCAAATGTTTACTGGATAGCCCATCACTTAACGGGCCATCACTTAACGGGCTATCACTTAATGGCCCATCACTTAACGGCCCATCAGTTAACGGCCTATCAGTTAACGGGCCATCACTTAACGGGCTATCACTTAACGGGCTATCACTTAACTTAACATAGCGGTGACATGCTTACCATATTAGGCCAGCCTTAAAAATATAATAGTAGAGTGTAACCTGACCCAAACTTCAAAAAAGGCCTATAAGTTTTTATACGTATTTTGATTACAGTATTTTTTTCTGTTTTTCTCTCCGCATTAATTTCTATCAAATCCATATCGTTTTCAAAAGCCAGAATGAAAAATAAGAAATCCCTACTGACTGATCCTATTTTTTTTCATACAGTTGGGTTACGCTCAACAAATACTATTTTAAGGATGGCCTTACATATCCATTTTATTGAAGCTCTGCCCTGGAAATCATATTCCCATTCACAGTAACTTCACAGCCAAAACTGTGGCAAAACCTAAAATACCAAGTACACAGTGTTATTTTTAGATGCATCAGCTTTGTTGGCTGCAGCAAGCAGCTTCAGTCTCAAACCACAAAGGCCCCTTATTGGCACTCAACTGTGACTGGACGTTTCATGTATTTTGACCACAGCTACTCTGTTAAGAAGAGTACAGCCCTGTGTGTCCTGAAATGTGAGTGTTACTTATTCATTGTCTAACAAGTGAATGAGGGGAGAACAGGTAAAAACATGTTATGTTAAATCAGTCTAAGGAGAGCAGAAGCCGGCTGTAATGAGTAGCAAGAAATCTGTGCGAAGAAAATTAGTGTGGATGTATGCATAGGTTTTACGTCGTACTGAACAATTTTTCAGTCATATGACAACAAGGTGTCATTAGTATGTACATATACTATGAATTCTTGTAGCAAGTCCATGTTCCCTCCACTGGAACATCATGCTAAAGACACCAGACATGACACCTAAACAAGTCACATTATGTTATACCAGCCCTGTTTCCCTGCTCTAACCTCTCAGTGCTGAGCTCCAAGCAAGGCAGCGACAAACAATTTTTTTAAAATCCTTGGTATAAAACAACCCTGGATTGATCCCAGATCCCCGACCCTGAATCAGACGCTCTAACTCCTGGGCCACTGAGGCAGTGAAGCAAAAGTGGAGGCAGCATATTTTTTAAATCCTTGAGGGGTCAAAAAACTGATTGACCGTAGCTCAGCATCCACAATGTCACAATGTATCAGTTTCTGTTGTGATTTCACGCTGTCCTTCATGGGACATCATTGTGATCAGTCAGGATCGGAACGCTTGAGCAGTCGCTGGAGATATTCAAAATCTCCTGGAGTTTTTGACCTGACATCCGTATGCAACAACTATCAGTACAGTGAATAACCATACAGACACAGATCGTGTCGGACTACAAGTACATGATATTGATACATGTGGATACACCAATCACATTAATACATGTACATTAATAATAAATGGGTTCAGGTCCTGTATAGTTAATTCATTCCCATTTAATTATCCTCAACAAGTCGTAAATACATGTACACATCTCAAATCCTGAGGCCTTAAAAAGAGCAGTAGAACAAGGACAATGGATAATGTCCTGCACACCACAGTATTTTGACAGGGGCCAAATGTTTAGGTACAACATAAAACTGCCATGTCTGTAACTGTTTCAATTATGTGGGTAGCTGGGAAATTTTTTAATGAAAATAGAATTGAACCAGCTTAAACATCATTTCCAGCCTTGGGTGCCACATGGTCTGTTTTCAAGGCCTGCTTGGGTGGCATGAAGACAAAGAGATACAAGTGTAGTGAAGATGAGGGTGGTGTCATGTGGCACAGTGATATGAATTCATTAAAAAATGTCCTTTTCTCAGTGAAAGTTCGAAAAGTGGGTCAGTGATGAACAATAGCACAGCCCTAATGCTTACAAATGCCAAAGATACCACCGATGAACTACAATAGCACAGCCCTAATGCTTACAAATGCCAAAGATACCACCGATGAACTACAATAGCACAGCCCTAATGCTTACAAATGCCAAAGATACCACCGATGAACTGCAACAGCACAGCCCTAATGCTTACAAATTAATGTCTTAAATATTATTAATGGGTTTCCAGAAAGATAACCCTACCTACCAAACAAACCTCACAAAACATTTCCATGGTGAACAGAACTCTCAAAATTAGGGCAAATGTGGAACTTTATCACTCACAAAATTTTGGGTCAATTAGTTCACTGGTACCCCACTCTCCACCCTCACATCCCCAATGTTCAGCCTGGAAGGAGGTGCATCTGCCCCCAACCCCCCACCCTCCAAAGACTATTATCAGTGATTGACAACACACTACACTGCAGTGTAATTTGTAACCTAGGTGCTGACAGAGTATGTGTGCTTATTGTAGTGAACTTACAGGCACTGATGCAGTATCTAGCCAATTTTAACAGGGTCATTTATTTGGCTATAAATAGCTGATAAAATGGGCACATTACTGACGCCACTGTCTCAACAAATATGAATTTACATAATTAAGAACCTGACAGACATCACTATTTGTCGGTACTCTCATATGTTTGCATGTTAAGCATTCGAATAATGCCTAACAGTGTAATATACAAACCCATGGCCCTTGGTCTCCATATCGTATGGCATCGCCCGACATGTTGCCGAAAACCCGTAATATCTTGTTGGCGGAATGTCTGAAGACAATCTTGTCACAACACCACATTCAAATCTAAATGTATGAGGCCGTCTTGACAACGACAACACATGTGTCCGGGTACCCTTGTTGTTTAATGTTATCTTGCCGCCATCAAAATATGACCTTCTGAATATCGGGCCAGTAAAGCGATCCCGACAACGAGCTGGAGATAAAATCAGTTTTTCTGCTTTCCCTTGTCCAGTAACATAACCCTGACAGCGACGACAGATAGTTACAGTGGCCATAGGAGTCGTGAGATCCGAAAATCAAGGCCTTAAATCAAGATCACTTAATATCAAACCGGCCTGATATGTTGCGTCAGTACGTCCTTCTTCGGATCCCTCCCGCGACTGGCTATATATTAAATACTCCCTAGTCGCCTTCCGCGTGAGTTTTTGGGCTATTTTTCACCCATGCTTCATGCGTCGTCTGGTGTAGGGATCGGGCAGTTTTTGTAGGCCGCAGAAGCGTTCTACTTTTACAGACAAAAGGCCTTTTATCTTCGTCTCCTTACCTAAGCCAGTTAGCCAAATATTCTGCCTTCGAATAAAGCCATTAGGCAGTTACAAGCCCATCTTGTTCACGAGCTCTTGACCCGTGCTCACAGCACTAATTGTCATTAAGCAATAATAGCTCCCGAACTTAGCCATCCTAAAGCCGAGGCCCGCTAGTGGGGAGTTCCCAGACGAGCTCATCGGGAATGGGGGTCCAGAAGATGGGGTCAGCTATGTAGCCCTTGGCATTGCAGATTGCGACTATAAACTCACCATCGTCATCTTTGAATCAGCACTCATCGAGAGGTGACAAAAAACCTAGCCAAGAAAGTAAATACAGTAGGCTCCGTGGGGCTGTGCTTACGTACAAATGTGTGTTTACATTTCTACAATATAGTCTTCTTTTCTGTAGCGCTCCATACTATTTCAGATGCACATAGTCAACCCCGCTTCTTATATCGATTGCAGTTTAAGGAAAAACGATCAGAAAAAGAAAAGAAAAAAAAACAAAAAAAAAACACATAGGCCAAAAGCCCGTGCCCCATGCCTTGCGTAATAATTGAAATAATTGAAATGGGGCTTTACTTTCCTTGTGCACGTAAATGATCGAAGTCTTTCCCGGGCTCCCAATATATATATTAATGCTGACCGCCGAGCCGTACATGTACATGTATAAGCGAAATGTTCTTGAGTACGGCGTAAACTTCCAGTGAAATAAACAAATATAGTACAATTGACGGTTGCTTCAGCTCCACATACTTGCACATGTATTGACAGATGTGTAGGCATTCACGAAAGCACAATTCATATTCGAGCAGGTCTTTATAATCCCGTGGTCACAGGTAACACTTCCGACAGGCCCAGTAGTTGTACAGTAGGTCTATCTGGCGATGTATAGCCCCAACACGTTCCAAATGACGGGACAAACTTATCACTGAGTCGCTTACAAAATTATGTATGTATAACGGACAATGGACAATCAAAACTGAAAATCAATAGGCCTGCTACGGAATATGGATCATGATTAACTTGTACCAAGTTTTACTGAAGTTGGACAAAACGTGCAAAAGTACGGTATAAATGTAGCATTTTGACAAATGTTCACGTGGTGGTTGAACGCGGAGAGACGCACTGACATATCGACATTTGAAATTCGATACCAAGAATTATCAGTCTTAATATCTTAATATATTTTAACATTTCAGCCAAGTGTCGTTGACACTGGATAAGAACTGTATACGAAGAGCAGCCGTGTTCCAGTGCAATTCGTACATGCTTATGATGACGAGTAATTGGTTGTAATTCGGGCAAATGGCCACCAATTGCACGATTTGGAGACCGTATCGCCTGGTGTGACTGAGTCGTCAGGTTACACGAGCGCATTTCCTTTCCTTACTATTTATGTAGCAAATTTGTCGACTTCAACTCCCAAAATAATCTCTAAAAACGACTGTGTACCACAGGTACACACGCTGTAACAAAACTGAATATCTACAGCTTTTGTGTACTTAAGGTACAGTCATGTGTACCACCAATACACATATTTTTTCCCAGGTACACAATTTGTACAACTCTAGTACACAGAGTTTGTAGATGTTCAATTTTGTTACAGTGTGTGTACCTGAGGTACACAGTCGCGTATAGAGATAATACATAGCCCTAAACTTTCCCGCAGTGCCAAGCCATACCACCGCATAGGCCTACAGTTTGGATTTTTCTCAACATATTTAAAAAAATCTACTCAGCATGACCACCATTTTCTGAGCTGTTAGTGCTTGGAGTACATGTAACATAATAGCATTTCGTCATCTTGATAATCTCCTGGGGGTGGGTCGTAAACAAGGTCTTTCCAAAGCAGACAAAGTTCTGATATATTTTAACTGCGTGTAAAATAGTAGTGCAGAAATTTGTATCAACAAACTGTAAAGTCTGTGTGGCAGTAATGTCCAATTAGTGCCCCAGCATCCTTCAATTCGGAGGCAAACCGCAGACACAATTGTCGGCATTGCTCGAGTTTGGTTGATTTGTGACATGTCTTGCTTTCGTAATTTCGCTTGTTGAAGCCAATCCGAAATTAGGCCTAAGAGAATATGAAAATAAGAACACGAAAACGCGAGAGGGCGAAAACCCGAAAGCGCGAAAATCTGAAAACTAGAAATTAAGAAAGCTACATACGAATTCGAGAATAAGAAAACAAGAAAACTGGCTTGGTGCTCTTTTTGTGCTACTTCTTTTTGTGCCATGATACCATGATAAGGTAAGAGAGCGAAAACGGAAAAATAAAAGAACAGGAGAATGCGATAATATGAAAACAGGAGATTTTATACTTCACCCAAGCAAATGCCGCCTGCAGCGGCCCCTCTCACGCTGGAGATGTCAGACGATGTCATTCACGCATGTGCAAGACTGCTTTATGGGTGAATCACAAAATTTCTCATTTTCTCATGTTCATATCCTCGCATGTTTGTACTCTCGCATTTTCGCCCTGTGATTTTATTATGCTGTTGGCCTGAAAGGTACACACTTAGCGAGCGCCAAGACAATGTTTTCTTATTTTCAATGCACGCATTCTTGGTTTTCTTAATTTCTTACTTTCCCATTGTCGCGCTTTGTTTTTTTTTTTGTTGTTGTTTTTGCGGGGGGGGGGTGTTTTCTTTTTTTTTGTCATTATGAAGCTTTTGCGTCCTCGTGTTCCTGTTTCCTTAGTCTAGTAATTTACCATTGGCTTCAACAAGCAGAATTAAGAAAACACGAAATTGCACAAATCCGCCACCATGCTAAAGTGACCTCAGTACAATCAGCTTCATGGAAGACCACCTATAAACGACAATAGAGGAGGACTACACAGTAAACTCTACACAACATGCCTGATGTACACGTACTCCCTCATTACACATTACCGTCACTACAGTAAAAATCTTCCGTTCAATCCGTTATTTCAGGGATGACGGAATGCATTTTGTTCATCTCACGGATTAATCCCGAGAACGATGCACTCCATAATCAGGAGCGGATTAATCTATGAGATTAAAGGAAAAGCAATCTGTCATCTACAAAGCAACGGATTTAAGAAGAAGTTTTGGGGCATTTTCCCGTAAAACTTCAACGCAATGGGAAACTTTACTAAATCTAATTTGGCTCTATAAGCTCTATACATGATGTGGTTTGTTGTGCTTCCTGTGTTTGTTATATATGATTTATGAGCAAACTGACAATATCAAATCACATATAATTGAACCACAGTGTACAATGTTACGTCGGCAAAGAATTTTTCTACCTCATGTATTTTATTCTCAGCACTTCTATTCATTTGTTCATTAAACAATGCAGAAAGTGTAACAGAAACATGGCGACAATGGACGGCCAAGATCATGTTAACTCGGGAAATACCTCTGTTGATCTCTGCTCTGAATGATAACCGTTTTTGCATGTATGTGTCAGAACCAGTATTGTTTGGGCTCATTTTACACGCGGGTGTGTGTAAGTAATTGAACATCATAACAGCACAAAAGCTAATGTAGCTTGTAATACACAATGCTCAAATTCACGTGTTGCCTTCGTGACTGGAAGTTGGGGTAGAGGTGTACCGTGTCGCTCGCCCTGAAAATCACGCTGACTGTGTCCATGAATGCATAAGCTAGAGCCCGGTCAATGAGGTCACCAGTTCCAATCCAACGTGGTTTCAGCTGGGACCTTTGTATATTTGTGTTTGTATGCTTGGGCTTTACGTCGTAATGCACAATTTTTCAGTTATATGGTAACGAGACGTCCTTAGAATGTTTATATATTCTGTGTCTCCTTCTGACAGGGCGAGTCCCTGCTGCCAACGTGATGCCGCCAATGGAAAACCATGCCGAAGACACCACACATTTTGTTCGTTTATTCACCATAAAATGAAATGACAAAATTAAGGCTTGATTAACTAAGTGCGGTGATTTTTATTTGAATAATATTCCTAGTAGAATATTCGTAGGTAATGAGAGTCATATCCACAGTTATTAAAAAAAGCTGTGATTATTGTTCGAAAAACTTCTCGTTACGCCAGAGTGCCTAAACACCGCCGATATATGGTCGACAGAGACAACTTAAATTAATGTCCATCGCATTAGCAGGATTTATTTTCGTTAATTCTGTGTTCCTTTTTCTATGTCCCATTAGTGGTTCCTAAACTATACAGATATCTATCTGTTTTCGCTTTCTTTTACTTTAATGTCAGTAGCAGACCACTTATTTACTTTTCGCTTCGTTTATATATCCTATATGTTGATGTATTTTAACTGTATAATAGAACAGGTAAAGTGCCTCACAGAAGCCACTGGAGCGATAAGTGACGTTTCTAGGTTGAGAATGTGTAAGTCCCAGTATACCGAGGGCATCAGTCGTGTCCAATGACATATTAATGGATTATGTAACAGATGTGTTGATTTGTTCACGTCCATCTCCTAAATACCGCTTCTCAAGCGTCTAGCTGATTCTGAATGTCTCTTAAAGCTATTGTGTTTCACAGACGCACACGTCACTGTGGATGTCTTACACAAATTGTGTACTGCTAGTGCAAAAAAAGTTATGTGGATGTGCATTTTTGCACTAATAATGTGTACCACAGGTATACACAGTAGTTTTAGAGAATACACACGCGCGTTCGTATATACAGAGTGTATAAACGTCATCGTGAAAAGTTTGTGTTTACTATAAACTTAGATAAATACAGGCCTATAACAACAAAAAGGGAACTGAAGATTTCTTGGATGTGAAAATCAGTTAGATGCAGACTGATTTAAAGTGTTTAAAGTTAAGTCAGCTTTAGTGTTCAATCTATAAACTTCCACTGTATATATGGTTTCAATGGTGACCGCTGAAATACGCTGTCAATAAAGACAAAATGCGATCAAAACGTTTTCAGCAGAAATGGTGTGAATATATACTATACGTCAAAAGTTGGTGGTTTAACTGGGTACTCCAGATTCCTCCATCCACGAATCTGGATGACATCATACAATTTAAAAATTATCGAATACACGTCGTTAAACAATAATTTCATAAATTAAATACTTTACAAGCGATGACTTATGTCATACATTTCGCTCGTATTTCAGGACGTTACACCATATTTATTTGTTACTCTTGAAAACGGCGTAAACAACAATCAAATAAATAAACAAATCACATATATATTTGCAAACAACAACTGTTGTTACCTATAATAACGTATATAATTATATGGCCTACATATTCCTTGAGCTATTGCGTAAGAAGATTAGTCCAACTCATTTCAGCGCTTGACCTTACAACCAGCTTCGGTTTGGAATCCATAGTACCATAACATCTCCCTGTCACACAGAGGACAGTTCATGCAAGCGGGAAAACAAGGTCAGGGCCATATATGTGTTTGTTTTTGTAACCTTATTCCTAGTAAAGCAATTCCATTCAGATCCACGTTGTAATATTTATGACAATAGCCAGGAATATGTGGGTTACGTTGACATATAATGTGTAGCATAATAACTTAGAAGCTCCGATAAACAACAACAACAAAATGCTCAAGGTACCATTTGACCTGAAGTTTGACACACAGTTGTTTATAATTTTCACGACAGTCTTGACATGTATAACTCTTGGTGAAATGCCATATGCAGTACAGGGAAATGCCATATGCAGCACAGGGTAATGCCATATGCAGCCCTGAGTGAGGGACACAAGCGCCGAGGCAAGGCCTACAAGTTTTGGGGATTGTAACTCGGTGAAGCATGAAAGGAGGGCGAGTTACATATGACGTCATCCAAGAACGCACCAGATCGACACGACACAACACGAGACGACACAACAACACAGGACACGACAGAACACGACACGACCCAAACAATGACAACATAGTTTTGTGATGTAATCCTTCCACCGATTGGCAAATAAAAACTTCATTCCGTCGAGTTGTCCGATGAAAACACGGTCCGGCCTGGACGAGGCCAACTTGATACGACATAAACGTTGATCTTCAAAGGGGCCCAAATCAGTACAAACCTAGCCTGTCAATTCCACACTCATATACATATATGTGTGTGCGTGTGTACATACATATATATATATATATATTTACACACACACACATATGAGTGTGGAATCGAGAGTCTAACAAAGCAGGATTCTCAAAGAATTAATGATTCAACCCGATCTTACAAATAGATTTAGACCTACAGTTCGAAAACAATGGGTTTATTTCTGTATGGTCAATATGCTGTTTGCCCCTCTGTCAACAGCATTTCTACCCCATCATGCACTGCGGCGTGTTTGTGTGGCAAGCTGCTGCCCACGGCATCGTCCAATCAGAGACACCAATTAACCAGGCTCGGCGGCTTACCCATTCACTAAAGCCAAGCTGACACTGGCTGTGACATTGAGTGTGACACCGCCCCGACCAGCATCTTGGTATTTTCATTGCATGGGTTCAATGAGGGCTGAGGAAGAAAGTATGACGATTGCTGATTTTAAAGTCTGTATGTAAGACCGCTTGGTACAATGCACTGTCATATAGGAGACGAATCCACTAAACACGTTGCCATCGCAAATCGTAGCAAAGACAGAAGTATTAAATGTATATATATATGTATGTAAGTGTGCTTAGATTTTACGTCGTACTCAACACTTTTTCTGTTACATGACGATGTGGAGTTCTTAGAATGTACATGTACAGTGTTGTCTTGCGGTAGGGAGAATCCAAGCCGCCAACACGCTGCCGTCACTGGAACATCATGCCGAAGATACTAGACATGACACTCCACACAGTCACATTATACTGACACCGGGTCAACCAGTCCTGTTTCCTTGCTCTAACCTCTCAGTGCTGAGCGCCAAGCGAGCAAAAAGTACCATTTTTGAAGTCTTTATTATACTTATATGACCCGACTCGGGACTGATCGCGGATCTTCAGAGTCCGATGCGTACGCTCTAACCACTAGGACACCAAGGCTGTCCCGTTGCTAGTTGAATGCAACAAGCCCTCTCAACGTTTCGAGCACGTAGCCACCATACCTAGAGCGCTGGTTGCCATGATTGTTACGTGCTCTTGACACTAAGAAGGTTTTGTGTGCAAGTGGGACCAGAGAAGTATTAAAACTTTTCAGTGTATCATGTGCGTAAATGTGTTTATCACCGAGTTAATCCCTTCCTCGAACCTAGCGACCGAGTGCTTATAATACACAGTTATGAAATTAATGACTTACCATAAAACCTGAAATAAAATAACCACTGGTGTATGTGTATATGTGTTATTTCTGGTAGATATAACATGTATTACATTCTATTAACTCTATAGTTGATGCTTTTAAATGTCCATCAAAATAACCCTGTATTAAGTGCCATTAGCATTTTAGCTGTTACATGGAACGCCTAAACCAACACATCAACTGATCTAACACTATTGGATCTATACTAATATATGGGTGTCAGTTATCCAAATGTATATACATGTTCCAATTACTTGATTTACTCAACTTACGACCGTTTCAATTTTACAACACGTATACATGTAGGTATATGTACCTAACTTTGAAATACGAACAGTATATATGAATTCTATATCTGACACACAGCAGACCAAATTTATTGATTCATTTTTTTTTATTTGATTCGTGTTTTACCTCGTACTGAAGAATATTTCACTTATACCACGGCGATCAGCATTATGCAGGGAGTAAACCGCGCAGAGCCCGGGGAATACCCACGACCATTCGCAGGTTGGCATACCAAATGTACATGTTGTTAATTTATTTAAGCATCTTTGCACAATTTTCAATGTCAAAATTCTCTCTACCTCTTCAGAACAAAGACGAAATTATGAGATCAAACGAACGGCATTTATATATTTTGATGTACAGTATATATACCGGTAGGCCTGTACATAAATTTAGTCTTAGGGAGATAATCCTTTGAAGTAAAATCTTAAAACATATTTTCTTATTGACATAAAACTACCCAGATGCTGACTGCTCAGAGATTAACACCTCAGTTAAATCAGAGATTAACCACGTAGGAGGTTAAAGAATTATTAAAGTGTTTTTTCTTCTTGACATCAAAAACCTCAGTATCGATTTCCGGAGTTCACAGTTTAACATAACGCTGACTAGATGACAATGTCCATATCACAGCCACAAAACCGTAACAACTATTGTGCAATACGTTTACGGTAAGAGATCACTATAGTACGACGCAACAACGATTCCAGGGAACCTGGTGCGAAGCGGTTTGGGTACGAAGTGATACAGCCTCTTAATTGCATGTGCCATCAAATGTAATCATGAATTGACCCTGATATATCAATGGGGTCAGAAATTGGAATAATATTCAAAGAAGGAAAGGGATGTTCTTGTAATTCACGTTGACATTTCTCCAAAATACGATTGTATATAAATGTGAAGCAATTATAACGAACACAATTTGCCTGTTGACCACGACGTCAGAATACATGCGCCAATATCGCACAGGCGTTTTAACACCGCAGAGGAATCCAGCATGAGCTAGTTTTGAACGCATCTGAGCGCCAGTCTCCTGCATCACTGGGCTGCGTTAGAGAACTACCCCCTCTCGTCACCGGATAATTATTTAATTAAATTAAGAAAAAAATTTAAATTTAAAGAAACATATGGACATTTACGGTAAGTAACATTGGACTTCTTATTGCTGGAATTGTATACATCCAAAATCTTTGATTGGTGCTAATACGATCATAGAAGTTGGTTAGGCCTACGACTGAGTTAAATCATGAAGGCAGGTCGCTATCACAAGAACAATTATGTATATGTAAACATTATACGAAGGCAAATGTGCCAAATGCGGGGATAGATCATCGTCGAATACATATGTATGCTAAACATTTGTTTATTTATTTATTTAATGGCAAACTTACTAAAAAAATGTAAACAGACAGACCTGTTCCCAGGGTCCAATACGATGTTCTCCGGCAAGGCGCTCTGGAACAGCTCTGGTCTCTGCTGGTATGTATAGCTCCGTGTCCCAAGAACACACTTAGGGTGATTCCTGTTTATGAAGTAGTGAACATATTTTCTAACACCAGACTCGTGCGATCTTATCAGCTCTTGACGACACATTATGGGCGTAAAGACTGATCCATAAGTCCTTCTTACGGCGAAGTGGTGGTCCATCCACCGGACCATCGATCGTCGCCGGCAGGCGCGCTGGTAGCAGAGACCAGCCATGGCTCGCGCGCGCGTGTTCAGCGTTACTCTGCTGAAAAGGGAATAATACGTCGGGGATTTAGCCGTGTTGTTGTTGTCGTTGTTGTTGTTGTGAACCGGGTCAAATTTCTCTCAGTGAACGAATGGGGTAGGACGATGGCCTACTGAATGAAGTCAAGGTCTCGGACCTTGGAAAATACTGCTTTTGCACCGTGTATGGTGTATACATGTAGCCTACATCCGGTACGGTATTGGATCACACAGCCCCCAATCTACATCGTCCACGTAGCCTACCTTAAGTCCGGCGTGCTACACTGTAGACCTCCTTGGATGTAATTCCTTTCTCCGATAGACCTACATCTGAATGAGTCTATTCCACAACAGAGTCGTGCGTACAGTTGTACACGAACGCCTTGCAAGAAAGCCTTGCTTTGATGTAGACGTTAAGATCTGATTTGGATGTCTCTGATAGATGTGTAGCCCGGCCTTACACGTATGATTAGCCGCGGCTATCGAATTCATTCAACGGATTGCTATTGGTCTCGCTTCGTTGCCCTAAACCAAGGCCTGGAGTTACACATCTGAGGCGGCATTCACTGCAGGGACTGGCATAGACGGGGGGTAGAGATATAAGGTCGGGTGGGCATGTTTTGGGACACACAGCGAGTTCAGCCAGCGCTATGGAACAGCTACATGTAATAGTAAATGTACAGCTTTCGCACAAGAGTAACATGTAGCTTTCATGGTATCTGGACAAGAGGCCAGTACAAAGCCTTCGTATGTACATTGTAGTCCTACATGGCAGTGCTACACAGCCTAGCTGTCGTTCGAAATTAAGGATACTAAAACCTCTACTAAACGAAATTTTGTATTTTACCTCGTGTAGCCCAAGCTATAGATTTAATATATGGCTCTTCACGTAATATAGCCTATGTACTCGAAAAGCTAAGACTCGGCTGATTTCAAAAATACATATAAAATTTTTATCTAATTCCCGCACTGACGACATGAAAAAAAGGGTTTGTTTCAAAAAAGGTATTTTTTCAAAATGCTGTTTTTTCGTCTATTTTCAACATTTTCACAGTTTTACTATCCAACTAAGCAATTTTTTGTTGATAGTTTATTATTTAAAAAAAAAATAACAGACAATCAGATTTCAATATTCATCTTAGACCCTTCTTAGTGAACATTTAAAGTTGGAACGTTCAAAAAATTCTTTCACCAATACAGGTATTTTTAAAACTCGAAAAGATATCAAAGAAATTGTGGGACTATGGAAGCCGGTAAAGGCCATCGCCGGGCGATGGTGTGAAGCGATCGAGCCATCAAGCGAAGCGTGGACGCAGTAGTGCGAATCGATGACATGATGGTGCAAAGCGATGACACAATATTGCGAAGCGATGGAACGACACTAACATCGTGTCATAGCCTTCGCCCTATCGTGTCATGGCTTCACAGTGTCGTACCATCGCTCCGTATGGTTCTGCAATGGCTTTGTACCATACTTCCATCGCTTCGCCCCACCTCCCTCCCTAGGGCCCTCAAATGACCAAAGTAGTGCACCGTTGGCCCTACTTTTTCTTTTGGGCACTGCTACTTGTCTTTTGTCGAACATTCAACTTGTGAAACTGATTATAAAGCATGAATATCATGTTGCAATATAACAACTGAATTTCAAGCATAATGATGTCCGCTTCAAGCATTGGAATCTGTATAATGATGTACGCTTCGAACATTTGAGTTTAATACTACATGAAATGAAGAGGAAATGATAAGGTTATGCAGTCGAATTTATTTTAGAATGTCATCCTATTTGATCAGCCGGTCAGACGTCTTGGGGAGAAACGCTGAGATCCGTAGGTCACGTTTGCTGTCAAGCTGGAGTACAATTTAGTCCAAGATGTTATACATTCTAAAACGCGGATACCCCAAGTCGTGTTTCCCAAGTACGTTTTGCTAGAGTAATGCGTGGATAATTGCTGATCAGGCTATCACCAAAAAATGGTGATCACTAAAGACCCTCACCATTTCCAGCCATCGGGAAAAATGCTGATGGCCTTAACCAACGTTTGGTGATGGCCGCCTCCAAACTTTGGTTGTGGCGGGAAATGGCGAGGGTCTTTAGTGATCATCAATTTTCGGTGATGCCCTGATCGCCATATTTTGGTGATCAGCTCATCACCATTTTTTGGTGATACTTATCACCGTTTTTCTGGATGTGTATAGCAGGCTCATATCTTATTCAGCGGCGATCTTAGTGTATACCTAACACAGCATCCCACCCTGTCACACAATACAATTATTTCAGACACCAGGAAAACAATAACTCAAAAATTAACTATTCATTTCAATCAGTTAACAACAACTGGATTTTTAATGATTAGTTTTCTCCAGAGCCACAAGAAAGAAACAAAAGAAACGTTTTGAAAAAGCTAAGCAAGTTCCTATATTCGGAATTTTTGTACATATGGACACTTCAATTTGTTTTAAAACCTAAAAGCTTTTCTGGCACAGGCATAGAGTGAAAGATAAGGTGGTAAGCTGATATAGGTAAATGAACAAACATGGACGATATTCGGAGAACTTTGTGTGATAACTGGAAAATGAAATATGTTAGAGAAAAGAACAGCCTGTACGGCATATTTAAATTTTGAACGTCAACAAGGCATATTTGTGGATTTCTGTCGCTATGATGCTGAGTCCTGTATTAGCAGCTGACTTACACTTCCATGTAATGCGGGAAACGTGGGAATAGATGACAGTAAAACTGTCTCAAATTTTAGGTGAAATTCTTTAGTCCATGACAATTAAGATTTTGGTAGATGCAGACTTGGTGTCATGCCACATTATTGTCACACACCATTACGAGTGGCTCCAGTCTATGCCCACTCTCACATCTAATCTTGGTAGAAAATATTACAAAAAAAGAAAGTTTTTGAGATAAATCGAGTCTCTAAGAAAAAATATAGGCCTATTAGTAACGTTACTTGTAATGCCGATGAAACGATGGTATATGAAGGGATGACACCATAGTGCGAAGCGATGGTATACGCCACTGAGAAATGATGACACATTGCGAAGCCATGGCGCGATGCTAGCATGATAGGTGGGCGAAGAACTGTATCAGTATAGTCCACTGCACAAGCATATAATCCAAGCATTTCACTATATTTAATTCAGTACAAAAAATCTTTAAAATTAAGCAAATGTATTTTCAGGTAATTTTCAATGGTCTTTTCCCTGAGGATCACCATATTGGTCGTTGCCTTTAAGCCTGTCAGTACCTTCATTTGTCTGTAAAAGGACACCCTTCAGGGAAGAAATTAAATGAGTTGGCCGAATGAATGTAAGGTCACCTAAACATCTGTCACAGTGTAGGTGTAGTTTGAACATACAGGAACTCAATGCGTTACATCTCTTTCGGTTATTCTCGCTGACGTTGTTAAGGGGTCGAAGTTGAGTATCAGATGTCTGTTTGTGTACAGTGTAGACCGTTGCTCTCGTATGGTGTTACGTAATAAGCTGACCCCCAACTGACCTCTACCCAGCTGAAGTCACGTTCTTGCCTTCTTTAATTTTATTTACGGCCCAAAACGTTACACATGTACAAATAATAAACTAAAACCGCCATGGAAAAGCAAGAGAACACCACCTACATGTAAGTACATATAGCCTACCAAAGTCAACCAACATCGATTAGTTTATAGACAGCTAGTCGTATGTATTACAGAGGAACTATAGAACGAACTGTCATTCATGCGATCGCTGTGTGTTCAAGCCCAGCTCAGGCGTTGGTTTCCTCTCTGGTCGTACGTGTGAAGGTCCACCAGCAACCTGCGGATGATCATGGGTTTTCCCCAGGCTCTGCCCGGTTTCCTCCCACCATAATGCTTGCCGCCGTCGTGTAAGTCAAATATTTTTGAGTTCGGCGTAAAAAAACAATCAAGTAAGTATATAACTATAGGAGAAAAATGTCTGACAGACACATCTATCTCTAACTCTGTAATACGGAGAAGTTTACTTTATATCTTTAACTTTTTGCAATATATTAAATGTTTAATTCAATTTGGGGGAGGGGCATTAGTAGATGAATTATTTATTTATTTATCTATTTATTTATTTATTAGACTGTTTCATAACCTCCTACATGCTCGAGGAGTTTTTACATATACAATGGCTGTCAGTGTTATGAGCGGAGGAAACGAGAGTGCTCGACTTACTACAATTAGACACAAAATGTGTTCTGCACTAATAATTTTAAAAATCTTGTAACGAAACATTACATTATAACCTCCAAACAATCATGACGCAGCGTAACATGTTAGAATTTTGACACTCATTCAGTGTCAACTAGCATGTTGTGTATCTTTTCAACTGGTAGAAAATGTTTGCATTTTAGCGTTTACGCTTTAAGATCGAGAGTAATTAATAAACGTCAGTGTCAAACAAACACGAGAAAAGGGGGGGGGACGCTAGTTTCTTAAAGGTTCGCGATATTTATACGTTTCCCACTCGAACGCATGTTGGTATGCTTCGGTTTTATGTCATATTGTATAACAATTTTGCATTGATATGACGTCGAAGAGTCCTGGATAAGTACATGCTGTATCTTCTTGTGGCAGGGCGAGTCTATGCCACCTAAGTGTATAACGTCGCCACAGGAACATCACACCCCATGGACCCGGTCACCATATACTGATACCAGAAGCCGACCAATTCTGTTTCTTTGCTCTAACCTATCGGTGCACAGCGCAAAGCAAAGCACTAACAAGTACCATGTTTAAAGTGTTTGATATGACCCCATGCGGGACTAATCCCGGATCTCCCGACCTCGGTTTCGAATTCCTATCCCCGCCGCCACCCACCCACTTACGAAATGCGCTCCATGCAATACCCTGTACATGCCGCATTTATTGGGGTTCTTCCACCTCTAGCAAGAGAAGCAAATCTTGGAACTCAGCAAACAACAGCGCCCTTCACCTGCGTGAATAACAGTGGTCATCTATACCTATAGCACACGTGAAGTTCGCAGGATAGGTGATTTATTAGTTTATTTCATTTTACCTAACGCCGTAGAATTTTTCCCTTCCAATGATGGCTGCCAGTTTTATGTGTTGGTGGAGGAAACCGGAGTACCCGCGGCGTAAACCACCGACATTCGGCAAGATGCAAAGGAACTTTCCCACTTCTGACGTGCAGATCATATAAATCATATATACTGGTCCAAGGCAAATGGTCTTCAACGAACGCCGGACTAAGCAACCACAGAAGCGGCGGCGTTCGTTGGCCGACACAAAAGCTCCACAAACAGGGACAGTAGAGGAGTGTATACGAATTTCCTGTCCAATTAAACAGACCATATTTAACAAAAGTATAATACGATAATAATTATCTAAACGGCCATTTTCATGCTGTTTCCAAACATAGGATTCATTATTTTTTGGCATTTTTGTCCAGTGATGAAAGGGAGATAAAGACTGACGTGGTACGGTAGACTTTTTGGACCATATTGCACAATCTGAGGCACAGTGACAATTCAATTCAATTTCAGAATTTTCTATTTACTCAGACCACAAAACTGGTATGAGGTACAAAATATATACAGATGGCGGTACTTAAATCAAGCATAATTGTTACAATATCTTTATATTCGAATATAACTCAAATACAATGGGGAACTCGTGAAACCCCATCCCTCTTTTAAGAAAGGGGTCCAAAGTCGTGTGCTCCTTTGTTCTTTCTTGGATTACGTCAGAAAGGTAGGTAGTACACAAACACTGCAACGTCACGGCAGAAATCGTTGCGTTTTGTGTAGCTCGTATGAGTCTCCCCTTGTTTAACCAACAAGACGTATTCACAACATAGTAACATACAAAGTGCACAAATTCTTTTTTAGTTCCTGAACGTGCTATATGTCCACGATCTACGTGGAGATATATGTACATACAGTACAACACCTGTATCTGTATTTAATGTGGAAACATAACAGTTACAGCATCTTTAGCGGCAAAAAGGAAGCTGTGACGTCACTGTGCTTCAGTCTGTTTTAATAATGTCCAAAACTCCACCGTAGTACCTCAATCATTATTTCGATTTTAATCACTGGAGGGAAAATGCCCGGAAATAATGAAGCCCATATTTGGAATCAGCACGAAATGACCTTTTCGCTGATGCGTACTTTGTGTAAATGTGGTCTTTTCTTTTGAGATAAGAATTGACCCCGTACACCTTACATGATCGAGAATTTCGCTAATCCAGCTGCGGCTTTCCGTTAGTTGGTTTGTCGTTTGTACCTGCGGGAGTGCGGCGATTCCCTCAGGGCTTTCCGATTCTAAGATGCACAAACAGTATAGATTATAAGATGAATTTATTATTTATTTATTTGATTGAAGTATTAGGCCGCGTACTCAAGAATATTTCGCTTCTAAAAGACAGCGGCAGGCACCATAAGTGAAAAAAACCAAGGGGAGGCTCGCGACCACCCGCGGAAGTAAATCTGGAATGTAGTATGCAAGAAAAGAATATAAGTTTTCGGCACAAAGTGAAGTAAACTGGAACAGTGAATTCAAGTGTAAATATAATGCTGCAACTTTTGGTATAGGTTTACACTCTATTCCTGTAGGATTATAAGACATGGTGCAAATGTTCATCACACCTGTAAATTTACAAATATAATCCCCTAAGTGTGTACCACAAATATCACTGAAAAGTCCCTCAACTGTTGTCTCTGCTGCTGTGCTTCTTTCGGTAGTAACATGACAGTAGGTAACTGTAAAGTGAAGATATCAATGTATACCTAGCACCATAATGAAAACTTACACGGCAAACTGTCCGGGTGTCCGGGTTTATTAACCGCGTAAGTTTAAGGCCCACACAAGGTGATTAAAAACCACGCTCTGCTACCAATTGATACGGGGTAAGGGTTCGTGTGGCTACTTGATCCGAGGGCAGAGTTGTAGAGGAAGCGTTTTGAGTGGAAGCGTCTTAGGGAAACCCTCACGATGGAGCCTATATAGTCTTGTCAGACACAACTAGATAACACAACGTGCAGAGTGGAAACTGTGCGCTAAGGTTGCAACTAACTTTACCCGTAACCTTTATAAAACTATATAGTTTTACAGATAAACCTGTGGACAAAGTGACTACAACGACAAGGGGTTAAATAACAAGAAAGAAGTTCTTTAATATATACTTACTACTTATACTTACTATGTGCCGCTGTCCCTGGTTCAAAGTGGAGAGAGAGCGACCGCCAGCCAAAACAAGTCAATCCCAGTTGAATTTGGTGAAGTCCGAAAGCAGAGGGTATCTCCAAAGGAGAGAAGTTATAGTCTTAGATCGGGGGTATCAGGAAGCACAGTAACGTAGCGTATGAGTGGCCAAAAGACTTCTGCTTCTCTTTTTTAATTGAAACTGGGGGATTCGCTTATATAGCAGTGAACAAGTAAATCTTTTGTTTCTAAATTACCGGTCGTAAATTTTGAAGCCTGCGTTATCTCACTTAATGTATCGTCTGGAGGTGCTCTCTTTCCTCCTTTGGGTAACATTAATGGGGACCAACGGCGAGAACCATTTTTGACACATGTGTGGGAATTTCAGCTTGGGCCATGATGTAGCGTTGTCCCATCTGGACAATCAGCCACGCCAAACGAACTTAAACCCGACCGTGAATTTAATCACCTTGTGTGGGCCTTAAACTTACGCGGTTAATAAACCCGGACACATGTAATCACGACATGTGCCTCGTAACACCAGCTTTTTTTTTTTACTGTAAAACTACTCTGTTTTTTCGCAGTGTAAGCATCCAGTTCGACATTCGTACACCACCCGCAAATCATGAAGTGGCACTTCAAGCCTACAATCGCAAAGATCCTTTTCCAAGAACAACCTATACATGCAACACCAGTTCCCAAAGATATATGACTGTACGAAATAACATATATTAATAGTAAATTATAAATAAAGCTTCCAACATGTAAGAGAGAAGCAGTCAATTACAGTTTTCAGCAAAGCAACAAAGATAATAGATTTTCTGGGCAGGAAATCCGATTCAAAATACACACTCGTGGTCCGTCAGTAATTTTCAGTTGAAAAAAAAGTATGGGTATCTCAGTCGCGCTTTGGTTGTAACTGTTCCTAAAGGAGTTCTTTGGTACCATAAACACGAATACTTAAACATCTCATAACCCCGGACTGACAGAAATTTTATACAGCTATGACAGAGATCCCGAACGGCCTGTCCATACTTGCCATCAAGGGTGTTATACTTGCTGTATACTTTTCAGAATCTTAAGGAGTGAAAGCATTTGATGGAGTATCACTGACACACTAGTTTTTGAATCACTGACTTTTGACGTCGCGTCTCAAGGTCAAAATTGTCACATCTCTCAAACAAAATAGGGTTCCTTTTATTCACAGCCTTCAGCTTTCTCTGTGAAATGTATGTCTTCATCTCACTACAAAGGTCACTGACGCGCATCACTGAACTTGTCATAGATCTTGTCGGAAATATAAAGACTGTGTTATTATGTTTCGAGTGTGTTATTATATTTCGAGCATTTTAGAGGTTAGTTGTTTTAGAGGTTCCATTTTTTAGAGGTTACTTGTTTGCATACACCTTAGATGACCTTGCACAAGCCTGCCCCACACAACAAACAGGTATGGCGTACGTCTTTTGTGGATGCACAGGTCACCTCTGTAGTCATTTCGGCCCTAAGGCCGAAAAGCAGAACAGGCACTCACTTTGATCTGGTGTCAGGCCGTATGTGAGAGTGGCGGAGGGGGGAGAGGCGGATGATAAATTCACTGACCTCATTAGAGAGCAACTTTACACTTTGCTCGGTTGTAAAAAAGCAGTGGCGTAGAAATAAATTGTAAGTGATACACCAGCGATCGTCAGCAAATTTTTAACGGCATACAAAACGAGGCATTCAATTAAATATACCCTGGAGACAGACTCTTCATTATCATTAATCATGTTGTCACATCATGGAATTTACCACACACTTCTGGCAAATAAAGCCATCAAGACGATATTTTTTTGGAAAGCACTTTCAAAACCAAAATTTATTACATTTTATATGTGTTCTATTCAAATGTTGGTCGAGCTAAAGATGCCGTTTAAGACTAACTCTGTGGACGCCATAAATTGCCTATAGAAATAAATAAATAAATTACATTGCACATCCTGGATGTTTTTCCGTACGCACAGTAACATATACAAGGGAAGTGAAATATTCCGTTTGCTTTAAACTAACATTTAGAAGACAAAAACCCTCACTGACGAATGTGTCGAGTAGTAAATGTTCAAGGCAGGAAACATGTTTACACCATCAAAGTCAGTGACTGTGGAAGTCTCGAGTTTGATTCAAACTCTGGCTGGCTGGATCGACTGCAGCTTTAGATCAGCGTGCTTGTCATGTACTGTCTAGGTGCTATGTTTTTTTTTTTGTTTGTTTTTGTTTTTTTTTTTCAGCATTTTTCTGGGTTCCTGGTTTGCTTCCCATACAACCTTCACAAAGGTCAATCATCGATGTCTTCTGAGAGAAGAAGATTTGTTCATGCCACTAAATATCAATGGGATACTTGCACTTGTCCGAAGATGGGAGTATTGCGTCATTATATTGACGCTGACCGTTTTATTGTAACTTCAACAAGGTGACGCGACTCCAAGGGCACATATAACATAGACGAAACCTCACCAGGCCACATATTTGACGTGACGCAGCAAAAAATCTTGGAGCTCAATGCCACCTTTTTGTGAGAGTGAAAATCCACCTATACTTGATTATACCGACCAACAACAATTTTTTTCTTTGAAAAAAAGGGAAATAAAGAATGTCTTCAATGTCTGCACCTAGGAGCAGCAATATAAAATAAATTCATGACTGGAAGTCGATGCCCTCCTCGTGATTCCTTTTATTAAGTTACGTTAGATCTGAGCCTACCTAATAGTTACATAAAATTGAAGTGAGTTTACAATAATCAAATTGATTCTAATAAACAGACTGTGTTTTTTTTTTTGTTTTTTGTTTTTGATAAAGGTGAGCGCAAGGCCATTCTCCCATGAAAACACCACCTATATACCTGTTGAGAACTGAACTATCTCCAACAATCCATTCTTTATCCTTTCTCGCCTAAATTTGTTGGAATTTCACACACTTGAACATTCGTATTTTCTCATGATTCCTTAATTGTCACCGAATATTTTGCTTCACACGTTTCCCTGAAACCTACAACTGCGTCACTAGTATCTAGGACAGCATGGCAATCACGTGACCGTTTCAGGTTTAACCTGCGCCATTTCATCCCCTCAAGCCACTTCGTCCACTTCCGGGTCACGTAAGGATGTTGTCACGGACATTTTATCGTCAAATCCAGAGTCTCGCTCAAATATGGAGCCGTCACTGTAAAATAAAAGGCAAAAGAATAAACTGCTTAAGAGAATTCATCGATGTGTTAGAAACAGAGAAAGGAAAAAGTGAGCGAAACAGAAGTAAGCATGATCATTGGTTAAACCATGGAGATGGTCACGGACATTTTATCGTCAAATCCAGAGTCTCGCTCAAATCTGGAGCCGTCACTGTAAAATAAAAGGCAAAAGAATAAACTGCTTAAGAGAATTCATCGATGTGTTAAAAACAGAGAAAGGAAAAAGTGAGCGAAACAGAAGTAAGCATGATCATTGGTTAAACCATGGAGATAAAATTTTTGCTCCATTGTTAGAAAATGTAACTTATTTGCCATTTCTCCGATTGGACGCATGGTTATCTTCTCTCTATGAGGAGCAATTTATGATGCGTCGAACGTGTAATGCCGATATTTTAGTTGTTTAAATAATGATTTTAAAATGAAGTAATGTAGGTGGGAGAAATTAATACACAACAAACCCCAGACTTTAGCTATAATGAGAAAATAATAATAAAAAACAGCGTCTGAATGTCGCACAAAATATTACACACAGGCCCATATATATTTCTTTATTTACTTATTTGATTGATGTTTTACGCCCTACTCAAGAATATTTCACCTATACGACAGCGGACAGCTTTATGGTGGGAGGAAACCGACGACCATCCGCAGGTTGGTTGCAGACCTTCCCGCGTACGGCAGGAGAGGAAGCCAGCATGAGCTGGACTTGAGCTCACAGTGACCGCATTGGTGGGAGGCTTCTAGGTGGCCCATATATAAGTTAACACTGCAATATTTGTGCCAAAACACACATAAGTTTGTTGAGTAGATCAGTATCATAGGCCAATTTCAATACGCTATAATCTGATAAACTAAATATTCGGACGTATGGATAACCGCTTCACTTTAACCGACTATATGTGTATATCACGTCATCCAAGTAATGAAACAGGCCTTACTTCAAGTCCTCCATGAGAAGCCGGTGCTCCCTGGATTGGTTGACTTTCCATGGCGGGGTTGAGGATTCCTCTATGTCGGTATACCAGGCCCTGGGGGACACTAGAACAAAGATATACAACACAAATAAACCATATTTATTTATTTACTTACTTATTTATTTATGACTTGAGCGTTGCTGATGTTTCGCTGATACGACGGAGGACACCGGAGTGTGCGTAAACCATCGAGCCATGGCAAGTTACTGATGAACTGTCCAAAATATGGCGTGTAGATATCAACACTATATTAATGGAAAGCAAGTTTTCTTCAACAAACACCATGCTATGTAAAAGGTCCTACAAGCGTCGTCGATATACAAGCGTCGTCGACCTCTAGCTGTTGTCTCCAAAAGCCCACCAACAGTGAAAGCTGGGAAATGTACAAATTCCGTATCCGAGGCTGGGACTGAAACTTTACCTCGTGATTGTCCTTGTGATTAAATTTATTTATTTACTTGACCGGTGTTTTACGCCGTATCCGGTGGAAACGCACGACCCACGTACTCCCGGAGACGATTAGTTGGCTTTTTTGTAGTTGGATTAAGCTACAAAGAGTCAAAAGTGTACTGACCAACTTTCCTTGCCAGGGAGAGCTTCTGGACTGAGGAAAGAAACGCTGCCCTACAAGCCATATACCGCTGGCTGGATTCGAAAACGCGGCTTGATCAGCAGCAGTTCCTCCATTTTCATTACCTCGAGCCTCTCATTGGGTTCAAGTTCAGCACATTATTGTTCATAATGTTGCAGCGACCATGCGATCACAAGTACATGAACTTGACACAAATACTAACAAATACTACCTTGGAAGGGAGAAAAGATTCCGACATAGGTAATGCCTCCTTGCACGTCCGGATTCCTGGTCCTCAGATTTACCCAGAGGGCAAACACGAAGGCAAGTTCAATGACGAGTACAACAACAACAATGGCGGGGATGACGTAATGTCGGACACTGGAATTCGATGTCGGCTGTTGATTGTCTGGAGATTTGTAAATTGGTAAAAAGAGAAATGATTTGATTGGTGTAAAGTTCGTCAGTTCCATTAGGCTAGTAGTGAAATTTATGGACAACACTTAATTGGCCTTGTTTCGGAACAGCCGACCAGAAGACAAAATGCATTCTACCTGATAATGTTTCATTACCAGCTCTAAAAGATTGCGTTCGTTGTGAGTTCCAGTCCAGCTCATGCTGGCTTCCTCTCCGGCCGTACGTGGGAAGATCAGCCAGCAACCTGTGGATGTTCGTGGGTTTCCCCCATACCCTGCCCGGTTTCTTTCCACCATGATGTTGGCCACCGTCGTTTGAGTAAAATATTTTTGTGTAGGGCATAAAACACCAATCAAATAAACAAATTGATATAAATTAACTACTGTAACAACAGTTTAGTGTAGTCGAAGACATTATCCGACACCGAATCGCAAAAGGCGTTCAGGTGGAACAAACCTAGTATGGACTGACAATATATCCAGGCATGGTTTAAAGGAAACAAGGTTAAATGTAGTCCAGCAAGTCACGGAAGACCAGGCAAAGATGCCCATTTCTGACACAAGTTTTTTTTTTTTTTAACAAAGGCAATCAGTAATGAAATAATTAAGCCATAAATTTTGAATGGCATGAGGAAGGTCTTATTGCCTTTATTGTGGACATGATAATCCAAGTCAGATCCCAAACTCCACTGGCTTTTTTAAACAAGCTATTTTAAGGCAAGCATGTGCAACCTACGAGTACCCTTACATAAGCAGAAGAAATATGACTTTTTGTTGTCTTTAAAATATCTGTCACTGATTTGCTTGTTCGTTAACAGTGAAATTGTGTTCTGTATTCGTTATAAATTTTGTTAGGACCACATATAAAATTTATATTTAAATAGCGTTTTCGTTGCATGGAATTTTGTGGTTTGCTTCTGCGCTTAAACCGTATTACATTTCATGTTCAAAAGGTAGGGTAATTTGTCCTGTCCACATGTTCAAACAGAACACGAGCTTACTGCAACTATTATTGTACCTTCTCACCTTATACTGTCAACAGCAATACATTGGATGTAAAGCTGTAGAATCTCAACGTGTATTGTCAGCTGTACAGTCGAGAACAAAGTTCTGTTGAACGTGAAGCTGTAGTATCTTACCATGTATTGTCAGCTGCACAGTCGAGGACAAAGTTTTGTTGGACATGAAGTTTTAGTATCTTACCTTCTATTGTCAGCTGTATTGTCGAGAACAAAGTTCTGTTGAACGTGCAGCTGTAGTATCTTACCATGTATTGTCAGCTGCACAGTCGAGGACAAAGTTTTGTTGGACATGAAGTTTTAGTATCTTACCTTCTATTGTCAGCTGTATTGTCGAGAACAAAGTTTTGTTGAACGTGAAGAAGTAGTATCTTACCATGTATTGTCAGCTGCACAGTCAAGAACAAAGTTCTGTGGACATGAAGTTGTAGTATCGAACGTGCGTTGTCAGCTGCACAGTCGAGGACAAAATTCTGTTGAACGTGAAGCTGTAGTACCTTACCATGTATTGTCAGCTGCACAGTCGAGAACAAAGTTCTGTTGGACGAAAAGTTGGAATATCTTACCGTGTGTTGTCAGCTGTACAGCCGTGGACAAAGTTCTATTGGACATGAGCACGATTTCACATCTATATCGAGCTGAGTCAGTCAACTCCGGAGAGTCCACCACAAGAGATAGCCCCTCTCCCAAACTGTACTTCCGGGTAACAACTCTGGGGTCAGACATGTTCTCTGGGTGCATTACCTCAAGGACAACACCATTGGCCACAGGCACGTTCGAGTTCACTTTCGTTATGTCCCAAGTGACGATCTTCACGCTCTCTGACTTAACGTCGCCATGGCACAAGCATGGAATTCTAACACGGGGGTCACCCTCAGAAAACATCACCAAATGGATGGCCGAGTTATGAGCGATCGCAAAACCCAGCACTGTCAAAATAAATAAATAAATAGTAGATGAGCTTTCTCGTGTGACATATAAAGGAAAGTACACAAACCTATACATGTGTAAACAGCTCCAACAACGAAGTATTTTTTCCCGCGAAATGGTGACTCGGATCCAACTCGGATTGCCCGTTGGCATTCTCTTGTAACACATGAGAACAACGTAACCGGTTTGCCCACAACTTGTCACCACAAAGGCAGGCAGCTTGGGTCTGGCTGACTTTGGGAGAGAACGGTGCCTCATTCCCGCTAAGGCTCTGGCTTCATTAGCTGTCTTAGGCGTAGGTCATACTTGGTCAAATTGCGGATTGGGGCCTCCGTGGCCGAGTGAGTTAGCACGCCAGCGTGACAATGACTCATGTGCCTTTCATCAATGCGGGCGCTGTGAGCTCAAGTCCAGCTCATGCTACCTTCCTCTCCGGCCGCAAGGGAAGGAAAAGTCCGCCAACAACCTGAGGATGGTCGTGGGCTCCCCCGGGCAATGCTCGGTGTCTTCCCACCATAATGCTGGCCGCCGTCGTATAAGTAAAAAATTCTTGAGTTCGACGTATAGGCCCATCCCCTCTGCGGGCGATAACTACAACTACGTCTGCAATTACATGACGTCCCCACTGCCGGCGACATGAAAAGAGTCGCCGAGAAAATAAAATCAGTTCTATTTTCGCTCTGCGACATGGATGTCGTCCTAACGACGTCGCACATGGGGTCGGCAGTGCGGTTGCTGTTGTAGCTGGAATGGGTCTCTAAACGTCTCCGGTCAAATAAATAAATAAATAATTCGCTATGTTATTCTTGAACACAGATTTGAACTAAAATGCTAATTTTCTACCTTGTCGTGAAGGTCGAAGACAGCTCTAGCTGTTAAATTCTTCAGGTGGGTCATAATTTGAGCGCGTTAAGCTGTTTTGAAATTCTGTCTAAAGACAGCTGCGTGACCCTGGAACCTACATGAACCTTCACGTTGTAACAAACATATATAATAACACAGAGGGTTTCAGGTTTAAGACATTCCTACCCGTACCAGATTAATGTCAAAATATATTAAACTGATCTATTTCAGTTTTATTCATGGGTATATTACATGAGGACACAGCCCCCGCCCTTAAACGAATGATTCGGGTTTAAAATGCCACACTGGCAGTATTTCAGCCATACACACCGTGGTGAGAATATGTTGGAGCCAGGAAACCGCTGTGCATGAACTTCAACATGAGAATGATAACATTTAAAATTAGATAAACAGGAAACAAACGCTGTTAAAAATCGGCTAAATGTTGTTTTTTATGTATTTATTTATTTATTTAGTTAGTTAGTTGATGTGATACGCCTTACTAAAAAGCATTTCACTTATTCCACGGCGGTCAGCATTAGGCCTATGGTGGGAGGAAACGCGACAGAGCCCGTGGGAAATTCACGACCATCCGCAGGTTGACGCCTTCCCTGATCTTCACCCGCACGACCGGTGAGGAAGCCAGCGTGAGTTGGACTTGAACTCACAGTGACCGCATTGGTGAGAGACACCAGGGTCATTACACTGCACTAGCGCGCTAATCCCCTCGGCCCCGGAGGCCCCGATGTGGTTTGCACATGTTTACAATATCCTGTGATGTAACAAGTTAGTTGAATATGTTGGAGCTGGAAGGGTTTCCACGACAGATCCTACAATATAGGAACAATTGGACATTGCTCCTCTCATATAATCTAAATGGAGTCTTTTTACACTCTGGCTGTGTGAAACACACAGAAAGTAAGACAATATGCCCATGTAAAATTCTTCTTCTGATTGCAATGTGTGAACTTAATTGAGTGATGGGCACAAAGAAAGGGGTTCACGTGTTCTAAAATATTACGTTTTTCGTTTTCACAATGACGTTTCAAATAGTATAAGAGAACAAAAGATGACTGCGAAAGAGGAAATTATGTTCATGCATAATTTAAACCATTAATCAATGTATTTATAATGTAATGAAGTCAAATGTTTAATACCTACCGAGACAGGTAGTTAAAAATCCAAGGGAAATCGTTCTCGACTTCTCAAAATTTTGCCACATTTCGAATTATCTGACTTGTTGATTTCTTGATGTCAAAGTAATATACACGTAAGTCAAGATGGACACGCCCACGCGCACACACACAGAGTAAACGCCTTGCATTAAACAGCACCTGCACGTTCCTCGTTCCACTGCCTCTAAAAACAATGTCCAAGCAGACTGCGATTTGGGAGTCTTGATTAGACACTGGAGAGAGGTACAGGAATCTCAGCAAAATGGTGTCCTTTGTCTTAACAGCAGATTAGCCGCCATGTAGCTTGCAGCGACCAAACGTGCACTGGTTGCTAGCATTGTTCCATGTTGTCCTGTTTGGACTTTATAACGGACGTTTCAACAGACGAACGCAACACAGTTCAATATGCACACCACATGGCGAACGAATGCGGCATACCGGCAGTCAACACATGCTTGATTGAGCCTCTATTGGTGCGTAAAGGATCCGTAGGGTTTTGCCTCTAGTCTGATCCGTGTGGATTGTCCACTGTAACTTTTGTGACTACACTGACGACATGTCAGTGAGACATGGAGGTACTGTAACTTCATGAACGAAACCGATGTCTTCAAATAAAAATGCTATCTCCTGCATGCATACGCAGCCAACAGAGCTGATTATATGCCATGTTTTACAGTTCCAGTCTGTGAAGCACACTTCGACCAGCAAAACTATACATTTGTGAAGCGTGACGGTAGATTAGCGTCCTGATGTCAGAAAATCCCAAAAGCTCAGCTATCGGCGATATACCCTGTCACTGCTAACACTGAAGCGCAACGAGAAGAACTGCCAAGGGATGTGTTGCCATAACAATAGAGTTGAACATGAACTGTGATAAATTAAGAGAGTTAATACGCATTGACAGAGCCACGGTATATTCGCGCGCACACCTGGAAAATAACGGTTTACTGTGTATAGGATTTATGAATATTCATCCTGTCTGAGTAAATAATGGCTGTGGAATAACGTACAATATATGCAAAAGGAATGACGACCTTAGACATGCAGCGCATAGTGGCTCTCGACTGTACGTTGCATGAAGAAGCAAGCGGTGTGCATGGTGGAAATACCTGGCGACCTGTACTAAGTAAAAATGGACAGTTTCGTTCTGATGAAACTCTTCTAAACTAAAATGTTTAAACCGAATACAAATCATATAAGTAACAGTTTTAGAGTGTCATGATCACGTGATAGGCTTTAACGTTTACATAAAATATAACTGGTGGTTATCTACTGGGCCATTGAGGATTTCTGCCAAGACCATGAAAAGGCATTTTTTTCCATAAATCTCTTCTAAACGAAAATGTCTAAACGGATATATGCAGGTATATCAAGTAATACTGCGTATTCACAAAAAATTCGTGGTCATCTGCTGGCACTTTCAGGATATCAACCAAAGTGATATATATGTAATAAATGTAGGGTACACTGGGTCATTTCAATACAGCGATATCGATCATGCATGCTGTCGATACGGAAATTACCGAATTTTGTCCGAAATGTCTACAGCAGCGGCTTCAGGTATTGGCGCTCCTTGATGTCTCACCTGCACAGGTCGTCTATACACATGTCATCAACGATCAGCCGGATAAAGAGTGATATTGATTTTATATTTACAAGACAGGAAACAATAACAGCCTGCAGTACTATACACTTGAAAACTTGAACAAAAAGCGAAGCAGCTGTGTGAACTATATACATAGAGGTCACGAATGTATGATGAGTACATACCCGCTGTATTATAACATATTTGTGTGTAATCAATCGGTTATGAGGTGACAGGGCACGCCACTAAGAACTGCATATAGTTTGGATTTCCAGTACGTATGTCCTGCGTAATCTCATTTTACCAGGGACTGAGCAACTGTGTATACATCGGTCGTTTCGTCTGTCTGTATGTCTGTCGGCCGGCCGGCAAATTTTTAACATCTTACCACACTGAGAACCCAGGGCTTTGAGCATAATGCAAAAGAATACAATATAGAGAGTAAACCCAGAGCAGCGACGACGCACAGTGTGGTGGTTGACAAATGGTCACAGATAACCGACGGCCGCTTTCAAATTTTTCCCATTTAAGGTTTTATTCTGACCGCTCAACCTATTTATGTAAATGCATATATAGTAGCACCTTATAGGTCCTCTGTGGCAAAACGGCTTCCGCAGAATTATGTAAGCATATCCAGTGGTGGTAATTGTATTATATAAAACTTCACTTGTTTAGAATGACTTAAAATGCTTCGTTGTCATCGCTCGTTGCAATAATGTGCCTCTCGCTTTTTCGAGTGGTGCGTAAACGCCGACAGAGTTACAGTGTGTTTCGTGTTCTAAAATGTCGCCTTTCTGATTGAGGGCTTTCATCGGTAAATATCTTGAAAAATTGCCACCCAGCCATCCAAAACTTGCCCAGAAAATCACTAGTCTGTACACGGACTTACCTGTACCAACAGATCCCACTGACGAATTCGTTTTTTTTTTCCCGTTTTGGCTTTTTTTTTTTTACCATATTTCACTTAAGTGGCAGCACAGACCAGATCACATGAGAGGTCAACAGCCCACGCATGTAGGCCAACAAATAAGAGCTGTCAAACTGTATGAGTTGTGGACAATTTTCCCTAACAGACCGGGCGCATTGAAGCGATTTTCCTCAGACAGAACTGTTTTAAAGGCAAAAGAGTGAGAGAGTGGATAACAGATCATAAAATTATCGCCCAAATATCAGGCAAACGAGGTGACTAAGGTTATCACCTTGATCGAGGTCCACTTCAACTCTCGGGCAAATAGGCATGTGCCGAGACCCGTTTTGTATGTTGTGGCGTGAAATATGGTAAAAAAGAGAATAAAAAAAAAGCGAAAACGGGACAAATAGATCTGGTCAGTGGTCATTTTTTGCCGTCAGTGAGTCCACAAGTACGCTAGGGATATTCTGTGCAATTTTTTTTATGGCCGCGTTGCTTACTGTTGAAGATATTTACCGATAACAGTCCTCAGTCAGAAGGGCAATATATTAGAACACAAAAGACATTGTAATTCTCGAAGCACTTACTCGCCACAAGAGAAAGCGAGAGATAGGCTACATTATTGTAATTGTCATCACATGTCATAAACCAACGAGTTACATGTACAACAAATATTTGAGTTTACAGAGATACTTAGGCACCAAAGGAAATACACGGAAATGGGTGTTTGCAAAAACAAACCGCTGGTGGCCTACATGTTTCCCCTTTAAGGTGACCCTCAAATGAGTCCAATTTGAATACTGCAGATACAAATCAGAACTACGTCTACGTTGTCAAATCAGAACTACGTCTGCAGAACCTGCAGATGGTCGCGGGTTTCTCCCGGGCTCTGCACGGTTTCCTTCCACCAAAATGCTGGCCCCATCGAATAAATTCTATACGGCGTAAAACACCAATCACATAAATAAATAAATAATTTGGGCTATATCTCAAACATTGGATGCTCCAGTTAAAACTAGGTTTACATGGTGAAGTACCTTTCGCTGTATGTAACATGACTGCATGGTGTCAGACATTTCATCCGCTGCGCGATTTCACCCTGCACAAGGCTTAACAAATAATGGCTTCATTCACTGCATATATGCTGTGATAACTGCAGTAAAAAACGAAGTGTCCATTGTTTTTGGACGAGGCCGCAATGGACACTTCCTGTTTTAATGCAGTTATCACAGCACATACGCAGTGAATGAACCCATTATTTCTATTCTAACACATCAACCGATCATATGCATTTTACATAAATTTTCAGGTTTCATTCTTTCAGTGATTAGGTGATCTGTACACGATTAGACCTAGGCTATTAGACGATTCAGTCTAAGGTATTTGATCGATTAAGATCAGCTGGCCGCTAGACGATATGACTGGCTATCCTGCTGGCAACCTGTCCTGTGCCGATAATGTAGGCCCAGTTAGTCCCAATATACTGAATTACCCAGCCGGGCAGGATACAATGTGAAGCATATCAATCACATAAATAAATTCTAAATCAATAAAAACAAAGCAGTTTTCATTATCAAATGAATGCGTGTTGCCGGTAGAAACGACAGATATGTAGTGTGGATTTTTTTTGGCACAGCGATTGAGCCATCATATGGTGCGAGACAAATCCAAAATTTATTTTTGGAAAGACAAAAAATTAGTTTGAATCAAGTTCTTTTTTTCAGTTCTGTCATAATGAGTAAAATATCAAACGCTTGGAGTTACCTCTGCCAGGGAGTAGGCGCATACCCCTGATCACTTCGTACAGCCCGGCAAAGCAGGTGCCTCGACGAACATGTCAAAGGTCCCTCAAACCACATGCCGGAAGTTTTCGTTGTTAGTCTCAGTGCGCATGTGTCGTTAGCCAGTCAGGAAATGGACGAACGAATACACGCGGAAAGTTACAGGTACATGTAAATGAGGACAGAGCAAACTGCTTATCCAGGTACCACACCGACTTCATGTGCATTGGTGGAAATGTTCTTATTACATTCTCACTGTTGGCCAGTTGTTTTTTGTGTACGAAGAGCTGGAAATATATCGTCGGCCTATATGTAATTTTGTAAATGCACACCACACACTGCGCCAACCTCTTTCTCACTCACTGAGTGAGTTTCTAATGTATGTGTAGCTGACATTTTACCAACGACAGCGTTATGGCAGAAGAGCAGTTGTAAAGACAAGCTTGATCCTTTTGTTTTGTGGCTGACCCAAATGTTTATTGTGATAGGCAGATATTTCAATGATTTGACATCACTCTACCGTTTTACAACTGCCTGCATAAAAACCTTTGCATTGTGCAGATCTGCTTGTCATACTTGTGGAAGTATATTAGTGACTTGCCAAAGGTTTCTCTGACAGCAACGTCAGCGTAAAAACAGCTGTTGTGCAGCACATGGGATAGTGTATTAGCAACTCACCAAGGGTGAGTGGTTTTAACTAGTTGCAGTTTCCTCCAGCCTTAAAACAGGACACCATGAAAGTCATGTACATGTATGTCCCTCCTGTACATAGCTGATTCTAATATCTGTACCTGCAAGGAGATTATAATATTTAAAATATAGCTAAAGTAAATAAAATTAATATCTTTTCAACTTCGGGCTAAAGCACTGGTCTCACCACAGTCCTTCACCAATAACAATGCGGTTCAGCAGACACATAGGCCTGAAGTGAAGAAAGATATTCAGTTAACTCTCTCTGTCTGTCTGTCTGTTTCTCTGTCTGTGAGGCTGCCATGTTTTGGGTTGCTTACAACGACTACATGTACACCAAGTATATTGTCAGATTTTGATAATGGTTTCTCAAGTTCCATGCAGGGCTGTTTTGTATGACGTCAGATCATGTTAAGAAAACGAGCGGGGTCAGGGAATTTGTTTTGTATGTTTCATGGTTTCCTTGATTCTGATAAAGAGTCATTTTCCCATGAATCCAGCCCGTGAATAGTGTCAGTTTTGTAAGATTTTGTGTGGAGATTTGGCATGTGTTTGAATATTTTTGCAGCTTCCAATCAGTATGACCTGCGAAGAACCAGGTGATCTTCATGACAATGAGTTTTGCTCTCTGAGGACTCAGCCCAGAGAATTCCTGAATGAGATCGAGGGGAGATCACTCTGCCCGAAATGTGAGAAGTCGAGAAAATTCTACTGTTACACATGCTATATTCTCATGGAGGATGTCAAACTGAAACTAAGACAAGTGAAGGTAATGTTACATTTTGTGCTAAAATGCTATTTGTTTTTTATTTCCAAAAGTTGTGAAGAGGGTAATTAAATTGATTGTAAATGTAATTTTTTTTAGCTGTCTGTTAGGAGGTAATGCAAGGTACATGTATTATCAGCGTGGGAGAAATTGGCCTTGGTGTCACTGTCTGGGTAAGCTTTTTTTGTTAACATCAACTATTCTGTCACTGCAGGAATCTTGAACATGTCTGGTAAGAGAGCAATTTAAATTGAAGCACTTACCTGCAAGTTGCTGGGATTCTCATTTTTAGCTCTACTGATAGAAGACCATAAGAGTTTATGTATTAGCAAGTTGCATTTTCCAGGGTCCATCCGTCTGTCTGTCTCTCTGTCCAGCGTTTGTTAATTTTTTCTTTAAAACATTACTCCTACAGTTTTTGTCGGATTTCAATGAAATTTTGTTTGTGTAGACTACTACAAGACACATAATTCCTAACATCAATTTTCCATTTCGACGATCGGATTTCCGTCAGCCTGTTAATGTAGAATGTGTTAACATTTTTAAAAGACTACTTCTTGTACAGCTTTTTTCCGATTTCAGCGAACCTTTGTTGAAGTGTAGACTACATCAAGATACATTATTTGTCATACTGATTTTCCATTTCAATGGTTGGTTGTCTATCTATCTGCTCAGCCAGCATATATTAACGTTTCTTTCATAATGCTACCAGTTGGTTACTCTTACAGTTTTTGTCCAGTTTTAACAAACCTTGGTACAAGTGAATCAAGATACATATTTCGTAGTATTGATTTTTAAGTTTGATTATCTGTTGTCTGTTATATGTACATAATTTTGTAATCAACTCCATGATAATTTTGTCCCAACCGGTAGAGCTACAGTCTCATCAAAGACTCTGGTTTAAACTGTGTTTTTTATATAGTACTGTAAAGAGGTGATGTCACACCACATAAATATACCTCACTCTGATCTGTTAGACTAGTTTGGTTGTTCAAATTATCTTTCTTCGAGTTTCTTCAGCTGTAAGAATTAGAGCATAAGGTTACCAGTCAACATCTGTGGCAGAGGGGGTTAGCATTAATGTTATGATGCAAGCCCCACTCACCAATACCTCTGTGAGTTCAAGTACAGCTCATGCTGACTTCCTCTCTAGCCTTCCTCTGCGAAGGTCCGCCTTCAACCTGCGGATGGTCGAGGGTTTTCCTGGGGTCTGCCTGGTTTCCTCCCATGATAATGCCTCCCACAGTAAGTGAAATATTCAGCATAATACACCAATGAAATAAATAAATCAATCAGTCAACACTGACTTTATTGAAGCAACAACCAGCACTGGACAATGGTAACAATGTGAGCCAATGATAGCGACTTGCCAGTGAGGGGCGAGTCATAGCAAAGGAGGTAAAACTGAAATTCTATTATATCATATTTTCCCACGACATGTAACGTTGAACGCCAATGCATCTAAACCCACAGACACACGAATCAGAACATACTGATATCACGAATTGTGTCACAATACCTGACCTTGGGCGACGTCATTTCAAGGTAGGGGTTATCACAGCTGTTTATCCCACTTGTCAATTAAATTCATCAGCACAGACTAAAATAAATAAATAAGATATTGCACTGTAAAGGTTGCATACTTAAATATCTTATGTGATGAAAAATATTACAATTTACTAAACTTGTACTATGACGTCATCCCTTTGAGTTCAGATTCGAGTGTTATAAAACAAAATGCTTCACCCCTCAGCTTTGAGTGGGACATTTTTTTTAGGGCCTCAAACTGTTGTTCACAAAACACAAGTTAATGTAGCAGTGGAGAGGCAGAAGGTGGTTTAAGTTGTGTTCTGTTTGATCATCTTCCTGTCTAATTATTATGCAAAAATTTTAAAATAAGTATAATAGAATAGAAATATTGATTCTTTATCTGGTCATTGTTTCTTATTTTACGGGACCTGTGGCGCCTGGCTCTAAAATTTCAACTTTTTCACATTCACTGTGGTAAAACGAGCAACAATGACTGGATAAAGAATGAATATTTCTTAAATGACCAATGCAGTAGTGCATAAATTATCACAAAAGATTTGGGTTCTGAAGATAAAAAGATAGGAAAATACTGGTTTGTTTGAAAGATTCTTATATTCTTCATACTTATGTTGCCTGTTGTTAACACAAGAGGAGAACATGGCTAACCTGTATGGGCACCAGGTATGAACTCAATTCTAGCCTTGGACAGGGAATTGGTTTATTTGTATCAAGTTTTTGTGGGGCATTGCATACAAGATTAAAAGAGGTCCACCTGCTATAATTTAAGTAAAAAGTCTTGAGTACGATGTCGAACAGTAGGGCATAAACCAAAGCTATAATTCTGGCATCTGACATCTTCATGCAGATTTGGGAAGTCACATAATAATGTCATTGAACGGATATCCAAACAATTTTTTTTGGGGCTAGATCAGCCGATTCCACAAAACCATTTCAAACTAAGTCAGAATTTGAAACATAATATTGCAGCTTCTTTTTGTGCCATACAATTTAAAATTCTGTCAACCAGCATTAATGTTATTCGAACAGAATTGGCCCCAGTGTATTAAAATTGGCCCCAGTGTGACATTCGTCAGAAATCTAAATTAGAAAGTACAGTAGTTTTTGGTAGGCATCGTTTAAAGTTCTCACCCTTAAACTGAATGGACGTCATGAGATATGCATGTGAACAAAACAAATCAACATACATGTAAGTAAAATTTGCCCATATTTTCAGTGCATTAATTCGCTTTATTCTTTCAGCTGCCCATTAAAGTGGACATAATCAAGCATCCAAATGAGGTGGATGGCAAGAGCACAGCTCCTCATGCCAGAGTTATCTCCCCTGATGATGTCACTATCTACACATATCCCTGTATCCCCGAGTATGACAAGGAAAAGGTGGGTGTGTCTTTAGATCAGTGATAAACTTTCTAAAATTAACATGAACCACAAGAAAAATCAGTAAAGATAGGTTTTAGAGACAGGTTTCGTTACACTTTCCTGTAAGCAATCTAGTCTGAAAGGATGTATTAAAACCAACTGTAAAACTGAAGAGGAAAGGAAACTACCAAGGTTATGTTGCAACATGAGGGAAAAAAAAAACATTTATTTTGCAAGAATATTTTGTTGTTTGAAATGGCGTCATTAATGAACTTTTTGGAAATGTGGAACCATCTTTGAAGCACCAATTTGGACTCCATTTTTTTTCCCCATTCCCCCTTCAGAGTTCTTTTAACAGCTGTCACCAATGACGTCACCACTGCAGGCATCTTGAATTCTGAATTGACCACCTGATGGAAACTGTAGTTTCAAGCCATTTTTCTTACACCCCTAGGAAAAACCTGTGAGGCTTTTTGTACTTTTTTATGTTTGGGCGCATTCTAAATGGTATGCCCTAATTTCTCAACTTTTTTGGGATATGAAAGAACAAGAATTATAGGATAAAACTGTATTTATACCCATCACCTCATCTATGTAGTCAGGAGTTCTAATGACTAGCATCCATTTGGGTTTGTTGATTGGTTCATTTCGACCAGTAGTTTTGGTGTAGAGGAGTGAGTCTGTATAGCGTTCATCTAGAATCACATGGCATTTCATCAAGCCACAGTCTGGGTTGTAACAAGATGCTGAAATTCATACATGTGAATATGATTATTTTTGCCTGTGATAGAATTTTGTTTTTTATTCAGGTGATTCTTGTGTTTCCAAGTGAGGAATCTCTGACTTTGGATCAGCTGATGGCTACTGAATTACAGGATTCAGAGAAAAGTCATATTGATGGCAGAATGGAAGAGAACTCTGTTGTAGTGCATCAGTCCATAAATGAAGCAGGTTCTGATGACGGAAAGTGTGCTGGCGTACATCAGAGCCGTGCGAAAGAGCTGGACTCAAATTTTATGTGTAGTACTGACAGAAGTAATTCTGACCGAAAGCGCAAAACTGCATCTGCAAGTGAAGATAGTCTACCATGTGATCGTGAAGAGAAACGAACAAAGCTGGATGAAAAAGACTGCAAACCTGAGGTGGCTCGGGAATTTGACAACTCTGACCTTACAGAATGGAAGTGTGTTCCATCGTTTGATCGGGTTGTCTTCATTGACAGCACATGGCTGCAGTCTAAAAAGATTTTCAGTGATGAAAGACTGAAAGGTTTGTGGTGATGAATTTGACACCCTCTTCTTTAATTTGGCGTCATTGTTTTAAGTCCGAGATCAACAACCTGAACCTTTCCCTTCGTAGCACCTGTCATCCTCCTGATACTCTGAAGGGGAAGTCACTGCCATTCCTTGTGCAAGGCAGCTTTCATTCGGGCCAGATAATGTACAGGTGGATCCCTTGCTTGCACACAACGACCAATCATGTCATAGACATGGAAGGCTGACAGGTGGCATGAGGAGAAGGGCTCGGGCACTCATCCGGGCACACGGCGAATACTGCCAACACAAATGTAAAACGTTTTTCGAGATACCGAATAACGTTTTCATTGAGTAATTTCAACCACTGCTTCAACACTGCTCACTCCAGAACCATACTTGTAAAGCCATTGTTTCATATCAAAACCAGTCATGATAGAAATGCATGTGTGTTATCATTAAAACACATGGATTCCAACCATTTTGTTGTTTTTCATTAGCCAAAGGGTAACACGGTTCAAAGCCAATTACATTTTACACTCTTTTACACGTGCCTTTGTAAAAATGCCTTCAATCAAAATCATCTGAGTCTAAATATTTTTCTGCAAATCAATGAAGTTGCTAACTGGTCACAAAAGGTTTTGTTCTTTATTGTGTATTGAACATCATTTGCCTTGCTTCAATAAGGCAAATGTAAAATATATCCTCACTTGTGGGAAAGTTAGTCAGTAACTAGCCAAGAGTAGGTGGTTTATGCTGGCCACAGTGCACTCCGGTTTGCATTACTCCTAATATTGAGAGTCACCATACATGTATAGGTGAAAAAATACATTAGTACTGGTATGGCCTTGAGCTTAGTATGTAAAATTGCACTTTCAGAAACACATATAGGCCTAAAATCACACCTTTGATGCCAATATTTAATATTTCCTAATAAGAAATTAATGAAACTTAATTAGTAAAAAAAAAAACTCATAAGTGGCCCCATAAGGTAGAAATCAGAATCAAGCAAAATGTGTTGCTTGAAAAATGCTAAACGTGAGGTGAAATACAGTAAGAAAGTAAAGAAATATATAAGTAAAGAAATAAATGCTCGTTTTCCTCCTCAGGTATACGACAGGTGGAAATCAAGACGAGGCTGACCAAATACTGGCGACCTCAAGGCGACCACCCAGACACCTATCTGGCGACCATCGAGGCTATATACTACTTCTGTGTGGACTTCCATAAAGTGTTTATTTCAGACGATTACACTGGAGACTATGATAACTTGCTCTTTTTCTTCCTGTATACATATGACAAAGTGAAGCTATCACAGAACAGCAAAAAAGCATGCAAGAGATAGTGAAGCTAAATATGAAGGGATTTTTCTGGAGTGCTCTGGAGGATTTCTTACGTGACATTCCCAGCATTGTTTGGAAGACCTTGGAGTCTGTGACCATGTGTGTAATTACCTGGCTCAACTCAGTAAAGAGGGTAATTCAGAACACTTTTGTGAATGTTGTGCATTAATTTCAGTTACAACGTGATTTACATTCCCTGAAGGTTATGGACTTTGACTCGAGTGGTGTTTTTACGCTGCATTGAAGAATAATTCACTTGTAGGATGAGGGTATGAAACCAGGTAGAGACAGGAGGAAATCATCTGCAGGTTGCTGGCAAACTTTCCCACGTATGGCCCGAGAGAAAACTAGCATGAATTGGACTTGATAGACTGACACTATGGTGCCATAAAGCTGCAGCATCATGCCATATTGTCAGACATTTGTGCAGCTTTGGGAGATCTGGAATCAATCCTGGGTCAGGTCATACTTGTTGCTGCTTCGTTTGGCACCCAGCCCAGAGAGAGCAAGGAAACTGGACTGGTTGCCATGGTGTCAGTTTAATGTGACTGGGTGGGGGTGTCATGTCTGGTGTCTTCAGCAGGATGTTCTAGTGGCAGCATAGTATATATAAATTCTAAAGACTCCTCATCATTACTTAATTGAAATTGTTCAGTATGAAGTAAAACATAAGCATACATTTGTGCAGCTACACAGAATGCAGTCACCGAGTTGATGTCTCATGCTGGCTTCCTCTCTCTTCGTACGTTGGAAGGTCTGCCAGCAGCCTACAGATGATGGTGGGTATCTGCCCGGTTTCCTCCCATCATAATGCTGGCGGCTGTCGTATAAGCGAAATGTTCTGAATTACGGAGTAAAACACCAATCATATAATTGAACAAATACAGACCCTCTGTTAGAGATTAAAAAGTCGGGGCCGAAACACTCTTCAGACAAGGATCAATTTAACAATTCCCACTGCCTATGTATCAACACTCCACCCAGAAAAAAGCCGTAACATTCGTGTGAATGAAACCAGTTTGCACCTTCTCAGATACGTGTGGGTAATGTTCCCATCATTTTAGATAAATCACACTTAGTTTGATTTCACATTACATGAATGATACCCCTGAAAAAAAAAGGCTTTTGCACATGAATTTTACACGTGTGTATTTAACTGAGTGAACAGCATTGCTTACTCCTCTGTGCTTTTTCTTCCCACCATAATGCTGACCGCCATCGTATAAGTGAAATACTCTTGAGTACAGCGTAAAACACCAAACAAATAAATAAATCAATGAATGCTTACTCAGTCCTACGAGCCTTTACTGTAACCCTGGAAAGTTGGAATATCTCATAACGGGTGTGCATTGCACACGTGAAAAAATTTGTCACTTTAAAGGTGTGCACGTACTACATTTCACCTGAAGTTTTAGCATTTTTATAGCAACACATTTCTTTTGATTCTGACTGATTCATCCACCTAAAAGGGCCACTTAAATTTTGTGAAGTGTAATTCTTATCAGGAAAAAATAAGTGTTGGCACCAAAAGTATAAGTTGCAGCCTTTATGTGCTTCTGAAAGTGGATTTTTAGACATCAAAATTCAGGTGAAACACAGTACTTGCCAAAGGCCAGTGGTTCTTCTCTAAGCCATCCTGTCCTTGTTTCTTTAACTTGTGAAATAAACTGCCAGATGTGGACAACCCTGTGTAAAGTTTCCAGACCAATCAATCCATCAGTCATGATGCATGTGTGTCTATTCAACAACATCAGTACTTTGTTGTGTACATTTATACACAATTCCCAGCCAGATGCCCACAAGGCATGGGCTCAATTCCAGCTAGGGCCCAGAAATTTCTAGATTCTCCCACTCACATTGTTTATGGGACTCTTGTGGGAATAAGCTGCTGTTGAAATTTGCTGCGTTATCTGAGCCCTCCGAAAGACACCAACATCTCACCAATATACTTTGGAATGAACATTTACTGAAAATGCAACATGGACAAGTTTGTAAGTTACTTGCCAAAAGATTAATGGTTTATTCCTGTCTCTCCCATCGACATAACTGATCACTGACATCACAGCGAAGTGTTATTCCATTTCTGTTCAGCAAATAAAGTTCATGTAAAGTGAAAATAGACTATAATATTCATTTTTTGATAAATCATTTAATAAATATGAAACTGATTGGAAATTAATCAATTTTAAAACAAATTCTGCTTATCTTTGTTCTAAATTTGTAAAAGTACATGTAACCATTTCTATAATTATGAAGGTCTTTGAACAATTTTACAAGAACTGCATACTTAACACAAAATTATATATAATATATTTTTGTAAAAAAATATACACGTTTATTGGGATATGTACATAACACAAATTAAAAATTCACAGCTTTCATTGATCACAGAATCGACAACTTGGATACGTCGCACATGCAGATGAACAAAAGTGTAGTTAAACACGAAGATATGCTGACTAAACCCTTCAGTTCTCGGCAGGTTCTGAAGATGACAACACCAATGCTCAATACTCTTGGAGAATGTTGGTATAACCCAAAATGTGGTCTTATCACACCGGCACCTTTATTTACAGACTCATTGCAAGAAATTTGATTAACTAAGTTTTGCAAAAAGTGGGTTGTCTTGGCTCATCTTGTGTAGCGCTGATGTTTTGGAGATATCTTCATGAGAATTCATTTATTTATTTGATTTGTGTTCTACACCACGCTCAAGAATATTTCACCTATCCAATGGCAGCCAGGCAGAGCCTAGGGAAACTTGATATCATCTGCAGGTTGTTGGCAGATCTTCCCACCTACAACTGAAGGGAAAGCCAGCATGAGCTGGGCTTGGGCCTCACAGCCATTGCATTGTTGAGAGCACCTGGATCATTACCCTGCACTAGAGTGCTAACCCCCTCCGTTGCATAGGGCCCTGGATATCATCCTGAGAAAATATGTCCCGCATCAGTCACTGTAATATAGGTAATACACAGTGTTTATCCATTCCACAGAACCTTGAAGTCATCCAGGGAGTCCATAACTTTCATAAGCCATATAGCATTATCAAGGGCTCATCAGTTCACTCACGTAAAGCTGATCACACTTCAGGAAAACAAAAGACAGAAAACAAAAACAGCATTTTTATGGCTATGCTACAACATTGTAACATTGTTGACAGCTGCCTTTGGCATAAGATTTGCATGTAGTTTCTATTTTTTTTTCTTTTTTCACAGTTTTCAACATGAAATTGCATGTACTTGTATCTGTTATGTGCTATCTGGCTTAATACTGGCCTCGATATACTGCAATGTAATTCTGGAGACGTATTCAGCACAGTTTATGAATAATCCATATAGTAGAGTACTGTCCCACAATGTTAAACAACTTGAGAGGATGTTCACCAATTTTAATACACATACATGCAGATGTATTCATTGTGAAGTTTTTTCATTAATGGACAGACCTAAAGTTTGGTCACAGGGTACATGTAGCAATCTATCATAAACATTCTTGTAGCCTACAAAGCAAAGTATACATCCTGTACATCACTAGTTAAACCTTAATCCTTACAATAAACAGCCAACCATGTAATCTATGCATCATGATAGATTTATGTATTTATTTGATTGGTGTACTCAAGAATATTTCACTTATATGACGGCTGCCAGCAATACGGAGTGAGGAAAACGTCAGGATAGACAACCCGGGGAAACGTCAGGATAGACAACCCGGGAAACGTCAGGATAGACAACGTCAGGATAGACAACCCGGGAAACGTCAGGATAGACAACCCGGGGAAACGTCAGGATAGACATTCATATATCAAGCATCACCCATAAAGGATGTTAATGTTCGGCAGACTAATTTGTAAAATAATGTTGAATATATATCGCCTAACTGAAAGTTGGCCAAAGGGTACATGTAGCAATCTCTTTGCACACTTAAAAGTGCTTCTTGGCACATTTAATAGTGCTACATGTGTAATACGTACATAAGGATGTACAAGATAAAATATAAAGGCTGCTTCGCTTCTAGCTAAATCTTAATCCTGTTAAATTCAACTCTTAAACCGTAACGACTTCAACAGTTTAAACCTTTCCACTTGGACGAACTATCTAGGCATAATCTAGGCATGAAAAACTGGGAATTTGATTACCAATTGTCAACCATAACATTCAACACAAATCAACCAAGACTTAAGAAGGAATATACATAGTAAAGAAGGAACCTGGGAGTGATTCATACAAAGCAGACAACATTTTGCAATGATGTATGAAAGAATGAAATTCACAACAGGCACAACAGGCTATTACGACCTTGAATCTTGGGTTGAGTGTGTAATCAATTTCATTAAAAACCTGAGACTCATGCCATACTTAACCAAGTGTTCGTTGTCTGTAACCTGACCCTATGAGAAAAAATAGAACTGCTCAACAGGGAATTCTTTTTTTTCTTCTGGTTCTTAAAAAAAAATAGATTTCAAAGAAATTAACATGGAGAGGAAACATCAAAAAAAAAAAAAAATAATAACACTATAAACCTTTAATGAGGCCTTTTATGTAGGGATGGCCTCATGTTTTGTAACCCAGCACAAACCAAAGCGTTTGATCTTGATCACTTAAGATGTAACAAGGTGACTTTGATCTTGATCACTTATGATGTAACAAGCTGACTGACAATACTAGACTAGTTTTATGCTTCGTGTAACTGAGCCCTTCAGGCCTTTCCTCATACATGTATATGATAATACCAAAAAGATGATCAACTAACTGTAAGTTCCCTTACATCTCCACACACTTGTCCACGAGCAGTCATTCCTCCATGTAAGATGACATGATTTCCGTCCGTGCAGCAGAGATGACCCGCCCTGCCCAGGCTCTGACCTTGTACAGCGAACCACTGGACAGTGGGTTTGATAGTGACCAGGTACATCTCCCCAACAGGCTCACGGTTACGACCATCGAATGTCTCGCCTCCATGAACAAAAATAAACCCGGGTCCTGTGAGAGCCACGTGACTTTTGCGACCACAAGGGATTTTAGCCAGCGGCGAATGTGTGTGGAGGAAGTTCGCGAGTTTTGAGAAAATCGGGCCGGAGGATGGAGGGAATGATGCTGGTGAAAATCGCAGCAGCCTCTCCAACTGCTGGTCGCTGCGACCTCCGATGACATACGCGGCATTCCCCAAAATGTTCGTCGTGTGGCCAGATCTGGAGGACACAGAGCTGGTGTAGTTACGGTACGTACACACTCTCCTCGCCACGTCACATGACAGGATGTACGTATCACCATGGCGACGCTGCATGTGAAGACCGCCCTCGCGACCAATCACGAGAATTTCCCCTGAGCCTAACAGCGTAGCAGTGTGAGCGCTCAGCCCGCCTTGATCGGAGAAGCCAACAACCTGCGGGACAATCCACTCCTGTTTCTCTGTATCAAACATATGAACAGCACAAGTACGGACTTTACCGTCCCATCCTCCGATCAACACGATGTAACGGTTGTGGATCACAACACAGGCATGATGGCTAAGCGAGGGACTGCCTGACTCCCGAATCTCCACCCATGCCGATGTTGACAAGTTGTAACCGTGGAATCTGTTCGACGGAGTGTGAGAATTCTTTTCCTCGACTCCTCCGTGAAGATATAAAACGTCCCCTAAAATACAGCCTGTGTGAAATGCCAGCTGTGGACCAGCTGCAAGCGCCTCCCACTTTACTGTCTTTTTGACATCGTTGCTGTGCTTCGCAGCTGCACCACGTTGCAGTTTGCCAGTGCTGTCACTGTTTCCGAACTTGGGCCTTCCTGCCATAGATGCATGAACATGTAACCCTCACAGCATCACATGAAAAATTATTTCATGTTATGCATCATCTCACCATAAGCTACTTAAAATGTCTGCTCAACATCACGCACACGTACAAAACAAGCATATGCAGCTGGTCTATTTCTTCAACTTTTTGCATATTTGCTAAAAATTCATTCAAGTATATTCCGATGGCATTATTCTGCCATGAAATTGGGCAACCTAAGGGAAGAAGTTTTGTCTCCAAAATCAAATAAAAAAGGTGCAATGAAGAACACAAGTCGCTCTTTCATATGCGGACAGTTGAGGGATACAGATTCTCAAGCATCATCTCTCCCAATGCACTCGTCCTCTCCCTCAGCAGCATGCTGTCATGACTGTGGGTACATCAGCACTCCACTCCTCTCTTATATTCAGCAATGTCAAATAACCAGTGTCAAAGACTTGATCTTTGGAGAGGCTGAATATTACGGCCGTCACTGCTTTTCTTTGTGGGTAAAATACTTCTTCTTGCACCTGTCTCATCAATCTCTGGAAACAGTAGAAATGAAATACTTATTAGAAAGATTTCATCAAATATGTGCAAAATAAAACCAGAGAGTGAGATACAGCTTATTGTTTTGGGTAGCCAAAGTATCACTCCACTGCTTCAATGTATTTCATAAAACATAGAATTACGGCCTGAAAGGTCCAACACAGTGAGAAGACAAGCTCCAAAGCAAATGTACAAGACTTATGGAAGCATGGACACAAATGTACATTCAAAAACCAATATTTTCGTGATGGAAACTAGTCTTATCAACCAGAACAACTTGTATAGTTTTCAAGTGGTTCCAAGTCCTTATGCACAACTCGAACTCAATAAATGTATAGGCGAAACTGGAGCTCAATAAATGTATGCAAAACTGGAGCTCAATACATGTATGCGAAACTGGAGCTCAATAAATGTACGTGAAACTGGAGCTCAATAAATGTATGCAAATCTAAAAATTCAATACATGTATGAGAAACTGCAGCTCAATAAATGTATGTGAAACTGGAGCTCAATAAATGTATGCAAAACTGGAGGTCAATAAATGTATGCGAAACTGGGGCTCAATAAATGTATGCGAAACTGGAGCTCAATAAATGTATGCAAAACTGGGCCTCAATAAATGTATGGGAAACTGGAGCTCAATAATTGTATGCAAAACTGGAGCTCAATAAATGTATGCAAAACTGGAGCTCAATAAATGTATGCAGCACATCTGGATGCACCATAGCACATTTACCTTAGATGAGTTCTAATAAACAATAAAAGACGCCGTCTTGAATTTTGTAACTTACAGTACTTAAGATCCAAGCAGGATATCAATGACAGAACACCCTGCCTGTGTAACATCTTTACATTTATGCAAAACGGTACATTTTAGCTCTGTACATCCAGTGTCTTAGATGCCACCCACTGAAGCAGAGTATCATGTTTACCAATGTACAAGAGTTATTTCCCCTTAGTTCTTCATTCTGAGTGAAGATTTGGAATCTGAATTTAAAGGAGTAGAAAACATAAAAATGATGCTAAATCAGATGAAAGAGGATGAAAATGATGCTAAATCAGATGAAAAAGGATGAAAATTTATTTGCGACTATAGTGTTTAATATTTATTTTGCTTTTCTCTTTCTTGAGAAAAGAGTATTTGATAATACTCTTTTGAGTATGGTGGTTATGGTATGGTGGTTGAGGCCACCTCTTGGTATATATACTCTTTGCATAACAATGTATTAATAAGGCTGTGATGCATGTCTAATAAATGTATCTAAAAGTAAATTAGTTGTTTATATTCAAAGACATGCATTTCATCTGAATTATGATAAATATGATCAAAATCCAGGTTAAACACATTGGTTAGGTGAAAAGATCAAATTCTAGTGCAAATACATTTATTAGACATGTATCGCATCCTCAGGACATTAATACACAAAGACTACAGGCACCAAGAAATAGCCCCAAATAACCACCATATAAAAATACTTTCAAATATTCTTTTCTGTTTAGAGGGAAAATCAAAATAAATATAAAGGCTGTGTTTGAAAATAACTCTGCATGCTCTTTCACTTGATTTTGGCATTGTTCTTATGTTTTCATCTACTTTAAATGAAACATCCGCGGCCAGATTCCTCTCAGCTACAGTTATTGTGTTTAATCATTTACCTGGTCTTCTAAATGTAATACTGTTTTAGATCAGTGTGCCAAGTGTACAACTGGAAGTGTCAGTGTTAAGTTATCAAAGGAACAAGCATCAATATGTCAGGTTATAACTGGTTTTTCAACACTAAAAATCTAAAATTTCATCCAAAAAAAAGTAACTGCTCTACGAATGCTGTATAACATTTATACGTGCCAGCATCATCATTACAGGATCGTTGGGCTTAAACATTGATCGACAATCTACGAAGTATGCAGCTGATTAGGGAAAAGGAGGTGAGGCTACTAAACTTGTAGCATAGGCATTTGTGTAGGTCTGTTCTTTCACAGGAGACAAACCAGTGCCTGATGGCCATGACAATATGACTTCAAGAAAAGTAAATATAATGTTGTAGGACTCCACTGTAAGCAACTACTATATATCTGAGCAAATGTTAAATCATACATTTAATGGGATTTGGACTGCATTCAACAGGTCACTCTGATTGAGAATTAGTGACCATGAACATAATTTTATTTAGATCCCATGTAACTAGATGGGAGGGGAGAACTTTTTTTAAAAAAAATTATGCTGTTTCAAAGGCTATGCCGTCAATTACGCCAGCACTATGTCAGTAACTTTTTACGGTGCATTTCGTAATGATGGTCTAGATAATCACAAAGTATGCACCATTTCATGGTGTTGTTGTTGACACGCACATGGATGTCTGTCAAGGCCGTTTTTAGATTTCACTTGGAGTTTTTTTCGCACAAAAAGAAATCACTGTTTCCAAGAAAACCAATGCATGGAAACCGTCTGTAGTTCTGCAAAATTCAAGCACAACATTACTTTTTTCGCCAAATGTCCTGAAAATGTCGAGTGTTTGTTGGTCTCCAAGCGCGTGCACACTGACAGAGCCCGGATGTGAATATTACCCACAGTTCCCGACGTGATCTGCCCGAAGAAGAAGGCGGAAAGCTGGCGGAAGCTGAACACAAAACCAGGACAGATTTCCTTCGATTTTCTGCCTTACAGCATCTCTGATTAACCGTATCGGTAGGTATATGTGAGGTACGTACAGCTTTTTACCGGGATGCCACCAGCTAGCGCGGCTGGCGTCGGTTTTTTTTGCCAGCACGCGAATTTTTCAGAGTGAAAATTGCGACGGCCCACCCGGCATTCGAGCAGACTGAAATGGAGATGCCTCGATGTTCACTGATATTTCCACCCGAGGTTTCTGTCGCCACTTCATCGCCTGCACAGAAAATAAATACGTTTTCAGATTGCATACATGTTCTTAGGTATTTTGACTTTCATTTCTCCCAACATAAACCTTGCACAAGATAAAACTCCACCTGATTTATCTGTGATCGCATGCGTATTATATGAACGCCCATGCAGACAGCAGAGAAGGAGTCTGCTTTCAGGGTTGGCTTAAAAAGGACAGAGCCTGATATTTAATTTAAATAAATCCTCAGCTTGCCTAGTAAGGGTGTATGATTTGACTGAACTTGAATGAGATTATATTGATGAAACTATAAATAGGACTTGAATTCCAGCTTGAGTAACGCATCATTTGTTTAACTCAGATTTGTGCATGTCACTTAAGCTAGTCAGTGTATAGGTTAAATTATGAAAAACATTTCAGTTGGTAATTTTTTCAAGCAAATAAATTAAACCTTGGTGCATGCGGTTAAGAAATAGAGGTGAATGGGTCATTCAGAGTGCTGGATAGAACATCAATATGCATGTGCAGAATGTGTGAGGCAGTAGACTAACAAAAGCATGTGGTGACTTACGTCTGTGCTGTAATATTGTGAATTTTGGTGACAGCACAATTTCAAGTTATATTACATGTTTTTCTGCCAGTTTTTGACTTGAACCTTTTCTCTTGTGCATATAATGCTTGACGTGTTGCAAAGATTACAAGGTTACAATGCACCAAATTTGCTGAATTCTGTATGTATGCCTAGGGATAGGATGCTTTAACCTAGGAGACATTTTGTTTTCTACTGGCATAAGACGCGAATGTGTCACGCACACTTTTCACTCTGATATAACATGTTGTTAAGAAATGTAGAATGTACATGTACAGTTAATCAACATTGAGGCCGTCACAGAGGCTGATATGGTTTGAGCTGCAAGTGTCAGGCCCTTGACCAATGAGTTATTATGGATATTGGGTTTTCGCTACTTTGGCCAAAGCTTTAAGTCGAGGCATCTGTTGGGTTTGTGGAGAAGGGAAATTGTTTGCTCCGGTTTACTCCACCCATCATAGTCCATACATCTGTCGTATAAATGGGAAATTCTTGAGTGCGGCCTTAAATACCAGTATATAAATGGTATTAGTCTGTGATGAGTGACATATTCTAGCCAAATATCCTACTGCATTTTTGGTGCATAGTCCACGTAAGGTGGGTGTGATGGCTGCCTCGGATCCTGTTTTTGATTTTTTGGTGGCTGCATAATCAGGATGTGTGTTGCATGAAGCCCTCATGGTACCATGATAGGCGTATGATTGCTGTGTGATTTTACTACAGTGAAACTAAGTATTAGTGCATCAAATGAGAAATATTATTAAACTCCAATATCTGCATGTGGACATGAAAAGTATACAACAAGATAACCATTTAGATGTCTGCAGACTCATCTCCATCACCTATGATATCTCTACAGCTTCATTCGTCTGTATGTACCCATCATGTACAAGCAAGTAGGTTTAAAATCTACATTGTATTACGTACACGCAGAGTTGGTGAAAAGTCCAAAAAACCTAATCCAGTAAACTTGAATTTTATGAGAACTTGGTGAGTAAGATAAACTTCATATCTCCATTACATGAAGAAACAATGGATTTGCCCTAATGAGCAGACTGTCCTGTCCAAATGACAGATCAGTGGATAATATAATGACCTAGTCGCCAACGTATGATCCAGCCATGATGGCTGTAGCGTATTCGTCTAGGGTCTGGCAGTACTGTAAGTTTGGGACGGGTAGCTTGGTCATGTCTGTGCCGCACAGCTGTATTTCAGTATAAGGAATAACTCTGACAAAATAGTCAGAAGTCTTTGATCAACTCTGAGGTTTCAGGCTCAAACCCAGTTCTCGTTTACAGAGCTGCAGCTTTGATTGAGTAGGGGCCTGCGTGGCCGAGCTCGCTAGTGCAGCATGATGAGCCAGGAGCCTATCAGCAGTATGGTCACTGTGAGTTCAAGTCCAGATCATGCTGGCTTCCTCTCTTTATGGTTTCCCACTGGACTTTGAGACCTGTGAAGGGTGGAAAACGCCGATAAATAACTGAATAAGTAAATAATGAAACTTTAGCTGAGTGTGAGTCTAGAAAACTAGTAAGACCATCCTATGCTGTTTTATTAACATGTCTTGACGTTTGCATTTTCATGTTTGTACATGAGAAAGTTTACTTTATATATGTATGCGGAAACAATTTGATACATTTGTATTTATTTATTTATTTGATTGGTGTTTTATGCTGTACTCGAGAATATTTCACTGATATGACGACAACTAGCATTATGGTTGAAGGAAACTGAGCAAAGCAGGGGGAAAAATCATGACCATCTGTAGGTTGCTCCGTCCCACGTACAACTGGAGATGAAGCCAGTATGAGCTGGGCTTGAACTCACAGTGATCACATTGGTGAGAGGCAATACATTTATAAGCTTATTGAATGTGTGTTCATGTTCTCCCTTTTTCAACGGAGAAACACAAGAGAATTATGTATTTCATTCCTGTATTACAGATTCCCTGGATGGAGATCTAGATCGAAGTTTCCCCTGATTGTAACAGCTGTTTGTGATCTTTGAGGTATGTAAATCTTGATGAGATGTAAGTAATTGTTGACCACAGTAAGTTTTCGCCTGATTGCTTGAAAAAAATAGCGAGCTCAGCAGGGCCATATCTGGAAAAAAATTGAGTGCGAGAACATTTCAATCTGTGAGTGATAGACATTTGTATGAAAACCAAAATTTTAAGTGGCAAAACATAATATTTTTGTTAAATGGCTTGATTAGTTTTGGCTCCCAGCAATTTTCCTAATTTAAAATGCCTCTGGGTATGGTCGTGCTGAAATTCATAATAGCTACGAACTCCTCCACTAGGACTTCATCTCTAATTGATGCCCCCAAAAGAGCACAATCAGTGAGGAGCCTCTAAACCAATGCAAACCATGGCTGGAAAGCTTAACCAGCAATCTGCATACAGTTGTGTGTTTCCCTTGGGTTCCACTCTGTTTCCATCCACAGTATTGCATAGGTGAAATACTTTCAAGTACGGCATAGAACACCGATCAAATGGATAAATAAATATCAGTGAAATATTCTGGAGTACAGCATAAAACACCAGTAAGGAAATAAAAAAAGAAACAATATATGAACAGTATGCATGACCTCTTGACTGCCAATGAGCTCTTAGTCACGGAGGTTACAAGGTCAAATCCAGCTTTGGCAGGTACAGTTGAGGATATAAGTCAGCAGGGTCTTTGTTTACTTTGGGCACTCCAGCTTCTTTCAGCCACAAACCTGACATCCATGACAAATCTTGTAGTTGGGCACTCCCTGTTATCTTCATACATGTAGTTATATTGTTTATCGTTACTTAAATTCAAGACAGTTGGCAGACAGTTGAAGCTCTAACGCGCAGTCACTGCAAATGTTGGGTCTTTGATCAATGCAGTTTCGTGTTTGCGGCTCTGGCAGGTTTGGCAGGGTTTATCAGATACTTAGGAAAGAGCACTGGTTTACACCAGGCACTCGACTTTCCTCCACCCAGAAATTTGATGGCCATTTGCACCACAACACAAGCTGCTTAATTTCACGACAGGTCACTGAGACTTTGATGGGATAAGCCATAGTTTAAATCCATATTTACGAACAAAAACAAGCATACATCGTAAACTGTGTTAATTGTGAAATGAAAACCAAACATATCAAGAATCTTTTGTTATGCAAACATGACTTCACTTCTCAGCATTGTCTTCCACACATATTGCACATATTGTGTCTTTGTGGGAAGAGACTTTCCTGAGAAAGTTGTCTGAAACAGTGCAAGATTTTTTCTCCTGTAGTGAGATGCCAGTGGATATTTTCCAATGATCATAAGATGTGCTTTAAATGTAAATATTCTGAGCTTGATGGATATGTTGTAGTTGAAAACAATTGGACGACATCTTCCTGTGTTCGGTTCTCCAGGCTGCTGTTTGCTTAAGAGTACATGCACACTCTACAGCTGGCTGGCTTTTCCAGGCATCACTGGTAAGTTAAAGCTCAAGCACCATGTTCTCATTAAACTGTTGTACTGCAGCAGCATGTACGTGTAGTTAAGAAGAAATGCATTACTGAACCCCTGCGTATAGAACTTTATATTACTGATACGTCTAGCAAAGGTCCATCCCATCACCATGGGTATTTTGCTATCTGTACTTAGAGGCTGCCCAGCCTCCGTCAGCAAGCATCACTTGAGGGGATCGTCAATTCCACGGGTTGTAAAACATTCACTTAAGTTCACATTACTTGAAGATGTTGTAGTATACAAGATCTACTTCATTAGGCTAACCGAATGCCTCCTGTCTTCATGCTCTTGTATTAGTATTTCAGAGCTAATCCTGCCCTGGTGGTTGCAGAAGAGACGAATAACTATTTGAAGTTTTTAGGAGATTGTATTTACACTTACAGAATAAGTTCAAGCCCAACTGTGGTGATAAAAAGCCTTCTGGGGTACATGTGCAGGGTGTCAAGCCAACATTGAGTTTTTGGAAGAGTTATGGCCCCTTACACCCTAAAGCAAGGCACTGTGTTTCATCTAGAGTTTAGCATTTATCAAGTGACACATTCTGCTTGATTCTGATTGATTCATCCACCTCTTAGAGCCAGTGAAGGGTTTTTTGAGAAGATTGATTTATTTCTTATCAGAGACACTCAATTTTTGGTGTCAAAATAATCAATTTAAGGCCTGTATCACCATTTAAAAGTGCATATTCACATGCTAAGCCTTAGGTGAATTACCAGTTGTTTACAGAAGTCTTCTGGGCCAACTCGTATTTAGGTGGTCAATTGAATAAAAAGCTCAATACATGGTTATAGTTATTCAGTTTATATTGTTTTTGGAAAGAAATCTTGAAAATTTTACATAAATTCAATCTGAACATCTCAAATATGCTGAAGCGTGTTACAAGTTATTTCCTTCCGTTACCAGATGCGTTGATTTAGACTTGAGAAGGCTTTCTTTGGGCATCAGAGGGACGTGTAAAATCAAACATGATGAACAGCAAGCTTTTTTGGCCTCTACCAATCCTCACAAATAAACTTGAACCAACGTTGTATGGGTCCATATAGGTCTGTTTTTGAAATTACTGTAGCGAGACTGACTGCAGGCACACGCAGTCTGGCTGGTTCCTTCCCCCTGGCGCCAGGTGGCGCTGCTAGCTTCAGCAACTTTCAATACACATAGCCTGCCTCATCTGCAGATTTCTTTTTTGATCGTGAACTTTGATAGATGGCCAACAATGGTAAAATAAATCAGGGTTTAAAGTTAACAACAAACTGGTCGCATGTGTGACTAAAATTTTGGTTTCTGCGACCCAAAAAATTAAATCTCTTCTACGATAATGGCTTACAGTTACAGCGGTTTGAATTTTGCCGGACATACCACAGTTGCATGTGTAACTGGCGAACTTTTTACCTACGTTTTCAAGCCTTGCAAATCCCTGTGCCAGTTACATGGGTATATGAATTCTCATAAAGGTTTTGCACTTTGAATCAGGCCTACAGACCACTGAATTGCATGAAAGTTCAGTCAGTCATGCTGCCATTACCGATCGTGGGTGAAACAACAACATACATGCATTCAATTCAAGGAAGGCCAAGTTGGCTGTTACAACCATAAAAACTCTAAAGACCCTGATTTGGCAAAATAAAATGAAGACACAAGTCAAGGTGTAATCAAGACAATGGCCAGGCAACCAGATAAATTATCAGAGGAAACCATTCATACGTGTAGATGAGCCCACAAGGGGTCGGATTATTTCCTAGATTGCTCACTGCTTGTGACCTGTTTATGTGGCATTTAGAAGTTGGGATGGAAGTACACTAGAACATTTCTTTGTTATGGATATACAACTTCTTGGTTTATTATCATGACTTTTCGATGTAGATACTAACATCGTTATCACTTGATAAAAAAACCAAGAAGTGTACTGCTTGTGACCATTTTTCTCATTAGTTATGGGTGCGCCACCTACATCAATGCACTACTTACACGTGCAAATACGAAACATTTTTCGCAACGTCAGTTCGTTTTAAATGCATGTTTCCTTTTGTTCATGGCCATAAGATTGTCTGCCAGACAGATTCTGCAGTAATGGCCGTGGAACAAGTGACAACCCTTCATCATTGATACATAGGCGTACCGTTGAGGTGTACTTAATCTCTAAAACTGTGGACTCTGTCTTTTAAGATACAGAGATTATAAAAATAAAATTTCAACATCCAAGTTAGAGAGTCTCTGTATTTTCTGATTTATCGGCACTGATTTTCATGGTAAATTTTGCATGACCTGAAACTCAGCAATAAGGGTTGCAAGTTCCTTCACATTACAGTGTAACTGTTATCAGAAATGTCAAAGTTTTAAACTGTTTCTGTGAACTGGAATGTTTATTTTTAGAAGTAAGGATAATACTTCAAGAAAATTTAGATAATTAAGAGAACATTCATCTACATCCATTATTATTTTCATGTAAGATGTTTCCAAATTATTAATTACCTATACTCTTTTCTCAGCTGTTTTTTGTTTGTATGTTGATGTTTTTTGCTTTTCCCCAGCGTATCACATGCATCGTTTTTCAAATGCCTTTTCACTGACTGACAATTACAGCCACAATTTCCTTATTCCATCATGACACTAACACTGTGTCATGATCCAAGACTGAAGTATTGTTGGAAGTGATTGCAACACCAATTGCATAGAGTTTTGGTCCAGGTTATCTTGGTTGTAAGCTTCTGCACAGGTCTTCATGGACCTCATGTGTGGAAGCTTGAAATAATGACACATGCAGTTCATGCCTGTTATCAATTAATAATATCAAACAGTGTGAAGGCCAGCTTGAGGTCATTTATAGGCACTTATAATTAATAAAGAATGGTTAAGTACCAAAATATTCAATTTCAGCACCTTAAAAGTCCAGTTGAAACAAAAAAATATTCAATATTCTCCGGAAAGTAGTGGTCAGTTGGTGGAAAAATGACTTCTATTAACCCCAGAGTACATATAATTATATAAGTTTTTACCTGTCCCGTAGAGAGTAAGATGAGGTGTTATAAAACAAGGCAGTGTCTGTGCAATAGTTTGGCTGTTGCTTTTAGCATAAAACTATGACTCACCAAATTTCTGCTGGGTTTTTGCAGACAAACAATTAATTTGCATGGTTGGATGGTTGCTGTGTCTACCAAATTTGTGACATCCTGAAAGTTTATGTCAGATACAGAGTGTGTAATAGTAGATGACTTGTTTGCTGGTGAGCATTCTACTTTTGACAGAGTTATGTCCCTTTGTTGCTCACAGATTAGGTCATGTTTGCCCCCATTTATTAACAGCAATCTATTGTGGAGATTAACTGGATTCTAACGACTCCACACCTTCTCATGATTTTGGCAGAACATCATAGCTGGTCTGCAATCAAAACGATACCTCATTTTCATTTTTTAATGGCGTCTAATTGCATTGAAGTAGGTATGGAAGCTTAGTATACTATTTGTACTGTAAATGACCTCACTTTTACATCATTTTTTTTATTCATTTTCTGATTTTTTCAAACCATTTGTCTTTCTGGTTTTTGAGGCTTGGTCCATGGCTTTAACATGACAAGTTGCAGATCACCATCAGGTTTCTGAGTCGTGTCCCAATAGCATATCCGAAACACTTGGTCATCATATTCTCTCCTGCACAAGAAACACATTGTTAGAACGTTAGCTATGCCAGACGACATTTTGACTTTCACGTTGTGTAATTTGGCTGAAAATGACAGCGTATGTATTCCATATTTTTTGCCAAACCTGTCCCAAACCATTGGAAAATCACTCGAATTTTAGTTGATGAAGCCCTGCTTCTTTCATGGGAAAAGCTGTAGGTGTAGCAAACGGTTCTAAGCCTATAGAGTTAGTGGCAGGGTGTCTGATCTCTGCAATACTGCATGCAATTTATCGAGTAAAGGTACATTACTGCAGTTAGAGCATGGTATGGCCTGTATGTACGACAGTGCACACGTAGATGTGATGTTGGCAGAATGAAAACTGAGTGTTGAGTCTCTCCATGTCATGTGTACTGAAGAAGTAATCACCTACATGTACCTGTATCAACACAATGTCACTGCATACTGTCCAATATTTCTTGATTGATTTTGGCATCCTGTCAGTTTTCAGTATAATGTGACTGGTTGAGACATCTTGACAGTTGTCAGTATAATGTGACTGGATGAGACATCTTGACAGTTGTCAGTATAATGTGACTGGTTTTGGCATCCTGTCAGTTTTCAGTATAATGTGACTGGGTGGGGCTGAAAGTATAAAAAAAATGGTCCCCTGTCAAGTTAACCCATAACTGCCTATACATTCATGTATTGACAACCCAACAAGCAAGCATCTGACTTTCTCTGAATGCCTTATAATGAACATAACCACAAGGAGACACGTGACTTTTATGTTATTGTGCACTTTTTTGCCACAGTTGTGCTGTGTTGACAAAGTTATGGCCCTTTTCACGACTGAAATTGGTGTAGCACTGGTTTGGGAGTAATTCTACCTCACTAACAATTCTGTAAGAGCTCTAGTCTTCCACCAATATGGTGTGCATACATGTATCTCTATGTTACAATTAGGAAAGTGGTACCAAATATCTGTGTTTTACCCAGGGCATTCTGCTTTCCTACACCCATAAAACTGACCACCCTCCTGTAAGTGAGAAGATTCTGGGGCAGCTTGCACAAAGGGATCGTAAGCCCGCTTGTAAATTACTATGATTACGGTCATAGCCCTCACTTACAATCCCTTACAGCTCTTGCACAAAGGGATTGTAAGCTACGATCCTCATAACTTACAATCTGAAATTACAATTGGTATAAAGGATTTCTAAATGTTTACAGTTGCCATAAAATTAATTTTGAGTAGAAATACTTGCCTTAGGTACTAGTAAGTAGCAGTTTTTGCCTTGGTTTGCAAATGTGTGCAATTTAATCGTCTCAGAAAGGTTTTATGGGAAGTTTTTCACACCTTGTTGTTGTTAATTACTGAATCATGATGATGTAGAACTCATTTGAAAATGAAGGCAAGAAACAGCTATTGACTGGTACATTGCCCATCATCGCAGGCCACATTTATGTGCGAGTCAAATTTAGCCTATGATCATGATCGTAACTTAGAAAAATTACTATCACCTTACAACTCCTGTGTCCAAGCGACGTAAGTTAATTTGACAATCGATTGTAGAGCCAATTATAACATTTCCAATGGATTGTACCTACCATCCCTTCGTGCATATAGGCCCGGGATTATAGCGTTACACAATAATCAAGGAAATAAATAAATCGAAAGCAAATTTGTGGTTGGGGAGGCTGGCATTATACTCACTTAGACTATCTTAGATTGTACTGCATTATCTCATTTGCGTTTTGCATTTCAGATTGAATATTATGGCTGTTATAGTATAAAATTATATTTCTCTCCTCACGTTCTCATTGTTGTGTTTTGCAGATATAGCAATATGTCAGCCGAAGACAACACAGAAGTGGACTTCTCTGTGATCACCAGAGCAATCAAATGTGGCGGATCCATGGTCGATCAGATCCTCAATGGCATTCACTATGGAACTTCTGAAGTGCGCTGCCTACTCCTGGACGAATGTGACATCATCATCGAGTGCAAGATGTGTCGGAGCCTCTTCAGATCTCTCCCTAATTTCATCGCACACAAACGAGTTTACTGCCTGGATGCCTTCGAAGACCCCAGTGAGGTCAGGATTCGTTTACCCCAAGGAAGTCAAGAGGACAATACTGTTGTTGTTGAACCTGTGTCTCCTGAAAAAACAGCAAGAGGTGACGGAACCAGTCACTCGCTAAGCAATACGACTACCAGTGAGGAACGGGTTGATGATGGAAGTGAAGTGGTAGGGCCAACAAATACGTTAGACATGACCATCCAACAGCTGCAGGAGGGTACCTTCGAAGGGACATCTGAGGCGTATAAGTTCTACACCAATGTGGTGGACAAAGTAGAGAGAGGTGAGATGGAGCGACAAACACATTTCATCCGACAAGAGGCCATCTCTGGCAATCCCAATGCTGTACGAGTCTCTGTTGTAGACTCGGCAGAGGTTGAAGATATGGAGATTCAGTTCAAAACATCACAGGCCACCGAAACCCCAACGGCTAATGGATCAGTTGCTAGAGGGGAGGAGTCCCGTAAGGACGCAAGGAAGGAAAAGCAGCCTTTATTGAGAAGTGCTAGGATAAGAGAAAGATCCGGCAAAAATAAGAAAGTCTTGGAAAAGGCTCCAGAGAAGCATCCAGAGAAACCTAAAGCTAAGCCCAGTGTTTCCGTTAAGGCCCAGATAAACCTTCGGGAAAGGGCTAAGACAATGTTTTTAATACCCCTCAGGAAGCCTGTGTTTGATCATAAGAATTGCAATCTAGATACAAGGACTTGTTTAGTCTGCAATACCAAGTATGCCACGATGAAATCGTTGAATTATCACATGAGATCACATCATGGGGAGACCAGACGTGTTCATCCATGCCCGAAATGCAGAACGAAGTTTATGCACATGTGGGGCTTGACGAGACATTTGAAGCGGACTCACAACCTCAGCAAAACTCAGGTGGAGAAAATGAGAAACAGACTCAAAAGACTGGTTTACGATCTTCCAGTGGATCAGAATCATCATAAATATGACGTCCATGAAAGCACCTCAAGAAACGAAGGTGATGATGATGGGAAAACCAGTAAAAACAACTTGAAAGTCAATTCCCCAAAGTCTCCAGCAAAAGGGAAGGAAAGCCCTCAGCAGTCAAAAAGCCCCAAAATAAGTAGCAAAGTCTGTGAAACGCTCGTAGAATCTGCAAAAGTTGATCCAAAATTCACAGCCGTCAAGAACCTTTCCAAAACCTTGAAGGGTTGTCACGAAACCCAGCCCAGTCTTCTCACCAGTAGTTCAGCTGAGAAGCCGAAAAAAGAATTCAGTGTTACAATATGCTCCAGAACTGTCACCAAGTCCCCTCAGTTTGCAAGTGGACTGAGTATCACTCCCTGTCGAGTGTGTGGGAAAGCCTTTGCCAAGAAGGAAAGCCTTCAGGCTCATTCTTTAGTCTGTAAATCAACCTCCCCTACTGGTGTGTCGGAAGCCACGAAGGAGCGTATGTCAGCACTAAGGGCGTCAAACAGAAGGCGTCAGCTGAGTCCGTCGAAGATAGACAAAACTTCAGTTATTCATGACAGGGATTCATCTGAAGAGGCGGATCATGCCAAACTGAGTAGTGGCAAAGTCAACACTGGAGAACCCGTATCGAAAGACACACGATTCAGTGGAACCACATCAGCGAGAGACGCCAACAGTGTGAGCGATGTCAAACATGAAAAGAAGTCGTCTGTCCAAAACACAACCATGACTTCCAACCCGGCAGGTTCGTCTTTCAAATTTGATGTTCCGTGTAACTCTGTTGGTGATTTATCCGAGGCAACGATGACAACACGACGGTCAGCGCTCCGAAGACAAAGAAGTTCATCAGAAACCAGTGAAGATAAAGATGCCGGTGAGCAGAAAGGAAGTCTTCCGAAACCTATAGAAGTCCATCCGGTAGTTACTCCGCTGGAGCCCAGACGCTCTTTGCGATCATGTGGACAGACATCTGAAAAGACAACAGAATCTTCGTTTTCAGACCAGGATGTAACAGGGGAGGACAGGTCTGCACCACAGCGCAGGTCTTTTTCCAGGAAGCAGAAAAGTCCTGCCAAGGCAACTGAACAGTGTGAAAAAACGAGTAAGCCTAGAAAGCCTTCTGTGTCTCCAAAAAGGACATCGCTCAGACGACAAACTAGTCCAGCAATCTCTGATGTGGTGGAGATGACCGATTCAGCGGTTTCGCCAGTAAAAAAATCTAGAACATTAAGAAATCCCTTGGAGACACAGGACAGAGAGCATAGCGAAGACATTGCTTCGGATGTCTCTGAGGAATCTAGACGAACAAGATCTGTATTGCAGGGACAGTTGAGTATACACAAGATTGACCGAGGTACACGTACTGCTCCAAGTAGATGTACTGCAGCATCCGATGGCCCTGGGCTGCAAAAAGCCAAAGAAGCGAAAGAAGGAACCTCGCAAACTGAGCTGATAACTGACGATGAAACTGGCGGTAGTGTTAACACAGTGAAAATCACAGACGACCAACTGTTACAGGTCAAATTGCAGACAGAAGCTCAACTGGGTCGGCACATACGCGAAGTGTCGCGTGAACTGGGAGCTGTGGCCAATTCTGGAGACGGTGACCGCAGTATGCAGTGTGTGGAAGAGATCTGGATTGGCAAGACACCAGGGCAGCCTACAGAAACCCTGAAATCTAACCGTGTGTTTGTTATAAACCCTAACAGTTATCACAAAGGGAGGCACTTCTGCCAGGACAGCAAAATCATTGATGCTCTGATTGACGAAAACAACCTGAAATGTTTCCACTGCGGCGAGGTCTTTGCGAATGTGTCAAACATCAGACGTCACGTGATTCGTCACCTTGGGTGGAAAAGGTACCGGTGTAAGATGTGCACTTACTGCAGTTACAACCGATCTGAGATGAGGAGACACTTGGTAAAGGCACATAATATGGCGGTGACTCACATCACAGAAACATCTCTTGACTTTTGCATCACGGATCTGTCCAAAGAAGTGTCACGGGCGAAAGCAAACAGGCGCCGCCAGACAGTGACCAAAAGGCGGGCCGCAGACTCTGGTGGACCATCCCATGACAAATCGCATACCCCGAAGCGTACAGTAGCAAAACCTGAAGTCAGCCAGACAAACATAGTAAATTCCACCCCCAGGCGCTATAACATATCAACACGTCAGTCACCTCGTGTGTTTGACGTGCGCCCGTTTAAGACCGCTGATTCTATGCAGACGTTGTTGACTAGGAAAGGAGTTTACCCTAAAAAAATAATCACAGCTTCAAACTCGCTTTCAACGAGCTCCGCAAAAGCTGATGACGCAGGCTCATGTACCATGGATGCCTCTGAGAGCGCAGAATCGAGGTCGGCAATTTCGGATTCTGTCAAAGGCTGTAAAACCAAATCGGTGGGTTTCAGGAAGACACGGAGCAATGATAACCCGTGGGTAGATGGGTTTTACAAACGTCTCTCTGGTGGGACATTAGGCGCCCTGCGTAAGGAACAAGGGTTTCATTCCTTCCGGAAGCTAGGACGTTCCTCCACGGGGATGTTCACCACAAACTTGTCGAACTCATTTCGTGGTGGCGGAATCGCCACACGTAACAGGGCACCAAAAGTAAAGAATGTGAAACCTGTAGCTAAAAGTGAAACAGTACGCTGGAAAGGGACAGAGTCCTCTGACAAACTTTCAGTAAAATCTTCAGACTCGTCTGTTGAATAGGGTGTGCGTCGGAGGCAGAATTGTTTCTGTCCATAATTCGTGGGCCCGACTTCGGTGAGGGATGAATCCTGCCCAGATTTTGTATCTTTTTAAATGCCTGTGTTTATGTTACACAAGTAATGCATATTAAACCAGTTTTGCAGAATACATACCTTATTTTGTGATACATCTTTCGAATGATAACATAAAAAATGCTGCTTTCTGATTACTGTTAACTATTCTGCGTTATCATGCATATTAACTAGTTCTTGCTCATTGCCTTTACCAGTATCCTGATTGCAGCCCAAAAGCATCATAGTTTTCATCCATGCCTCATGAATTTAAGCAAACTACCTTCTGGGAAGCAGATTTTTAAAATGAATAGAATTCGTTTACCTCCCTTAGAGTATAGGGGCTGTTGAAATTAGTTGGATGAAACAAATGTAGACATAAATGAATTTTTGAATTTTTCGACTATCAGTAGCTCAATTTGTATGCCTTCACAGTTTTCTGTCTTGTCAAAATCTTGTTGCTGGTTAGAATGCTTATTCCTTGCACTTCATCTTTTTTTTAATTGAGTTAACAAAACAATGCGTTGATGTCCTTTTTATACCAGTTGAGAATTGAAACAAAGCCTGTTCGCTTCCCTGGTATATCTTCTTCCTTGTGTATATTGTTTGTTTTAATTGTTGCTTTGTTAGTTTACTTATTTAATATTTATTTTAACTCTTACGCTTGCAGTTTCATTTTATCTTCTCTATACATAAGGTGTAATAACAACACACAAGCGCAGTTTTAGAAGCCAAAAGTTAGAATTTCAGTGTATTTGCAGGGCTTATAAATCAGATGATGGATTGTTGCATGCACTTGATATGCTTGATGGCTGTGCATCAGATCCTGTGACCTTTCAATCGACCAGTGAATTGAGAGGCTATTTGGCGGCTGGCGATTTTACATTGATTTAGAAAGATATCTACTAGAGGAGGCAACTATTGGCCTCTCAAAATGGAATTGGTGGGACATTTGTGCCCTTCACAATGCCTTAAATCAAAACCCTGTCCTGTCATGTCAGTTTAGCTGATGCCTATTCTTCTTCACTGCTCCCAGGTGTTCCAGAGATAATGACTTCTGACAAAAGATTCGTTTACTTTGTATGTATAAGATGCGATTCGTGCATAACTTTTAATTGGGTTTTGAATGGCTGGTACCTGGGGATCGGTAAAGTAAAACAAGCCGAAACTCGCAATAGCTAACAGATACAGATAACAGGTATAGGATTTTCGTGTCGTCTTACACTCGGGCTTGGGCCGAAGTCAGAAATTCGATCGTCGTACAGAGCTGTCGGCAGTATACAGACGTGTTCTGTGACCTGTGCAATCCAAGCCGGTCCTGAGTGGACGTGAAAATCTTGCCTGGAAGTTGAGAACATTAACTTGTAATAGGTGAAGCCATTCGTCAATATATATGATATATAGCATGAAGGCGATTGTTTATAAACCGTGAATTTATTTTCGTCCCTCTGCGGTTTGTAGTTCCATGATGTTACTGATTTCATCTCTGAGGCACATCGCCGATCTTTGTTCCGTGTCCATCACAGTTTCTGGTTCAGATGCGTTATTAACCGTTTCGCCAAATGGTCCTTTGAAAGAGCACCTTGCTGGTAATGAAAACACTTAAACTTTAGATTCATTAATTTTGGAGGGGGGGGGGAGGATTTTACAAAAAGGGTATGTTATGTTCTTTTACTAACATTTTTCATGTATCTCGTTGGACAGCTGCATTTTGTCAAGTCTAAATTGTGAAATATGGCTGTTATCAATTCTTACTTTTTGCATTTGTGTAATAGATTCTTAACTTTTGAACTCTCTGCACCGTTAATGACATTCAGTCTGAACTGACCTCATGTTGTTAGCTGTGATTATGATAATCAAATTATCAGCCGTTCCGTAGAACACAGCTGCTTTGTACCCCCCGAGGCTGCTTCTGATAATATACCATGTACATGTATACTTTAGCTCCAGTCGACACAATGCCAATCTTATCGACAAACGTGGAAATAAACGTCTGTAATAAAGATTTCAAATGTTTCATAAAATTCTCTTTGACATGTTTGAAATGAACGTCCCCGTTTGAAGCCTTTGAGAGTCGGCCTTTAAACCTCTGCGAATGAATTCACGTATTCTATGTCGGGAGCGGGTCGTGGCCTCGTGGTCAGAAGTGCTTGCCTTTTAATCGCTATAAGACACACGAGACGAGAGTTCAAACCCGACCTTGGAGAGGGAATTTGTCCCGATCTGCTCTGTTACGCGGCCTTGGTGACAAAAAGGGACGCTCCGACCATATATGTGACCGTTTCGGCGGTCTAACGTTCGTTGAAGACCACTTCGCTTCCACTGATGTGGTCTGCATGACTGTATATAAAATGAGTGAACGTTCGTTAGTATAACCCGTCAAAAGTCGGTGGCTTCCGATATTCCGGTTTCCCCCAGCCATAAAACTGACCACTTTCGTATAAGCGAAACCGTCTGCATCCGAGAATATGCGTGACTACGGCACGACTAAGCTTAATAACAATTTTCTCCTACCACCATAACGCTGGTCGCCGTCGTACAAGTGAAATATTCTTGAGTACAACAAAACGCCAATCAAATAAATAAATAATAATAATTTTTTGGCATTGCAGAAGACAGAAGGCTCATATACAATAAGTAAGCACATTTGTTGCGATTCAAAGCTTGATGGACCTGGTATCGGTATAAATCACATGAACCGTGATGTACAACATGGTTGGTGAGCAAGGCATACGTAAACGGTATGACGACTAGTCCAACCCAGTTGTGAAATTGATTGATGTTGTGAGAGGTGGCCAGGTTGTCAAGGATCTAGGCTGTGATCTTCAATATGGGGTTAGGCGTAGATCACAAAGGATTAAAATATATCACAGGTTAAAATATAAAAATTCCTTAGCGGAGAAAGTCCGCGCTACGAGAATCCGTGCAAAATGAACGAACACATGAATTGGACCGGGTAAAACTGAAACAAATTATGTTCACCAAGATATCCCTGCTCTTCTGCCGAATTTTCACATTCTGTAGCCTTTACTACCAGTAAATGCAATATAATTCACATTTATGAATTACTCTTCCATGCGTTGTCGATATATAGACCTAAATAAACCGGGTTGTCGCTGTGCGCGCATGCGCATCAGTGGTTGACCTTTATGCAAATTGATCAAGGCGTAGATTTGTTTAGTATGGGTGTAAATTTCAAGATATGATGTCACGGAAAGGTCAAGCAGCACTGAGCATACGCGCCTCGACACAATTAAAAAACATGGCAGCATATGCCAACTGATCGTATTTTTGACTTCGGCTAAAATTTACATGAGAATGGTGTGGTAACGCTAAGAAGCGATTGTGGCTGAATGTGCGCAAACATTTAAGCTTTCAAAAGTTAGATGCTTTATGTGTATACAGAGAATCTAACGCGAAGGCAGCGGAATTGAACGATGGGGTAGCTTCTTACCAGCGTTATGTCGACACTGGGTCCACATAGCCCTCGGGCTAAGGGTGGCCAGCGGTCCCCGCGTATCAGTATGTATAAGCCTAGCTCAGTTTGGTTTACTTACAGATTTACTATCTATAGAGGGTGAGTCCTAGATCCTTACTACTCCTCACAGTCGTATTTTGCCAATATTCCGTGCTGTCCCTTTCAGTTTGATGTTGGCATCAAGAAAAGAGACACACACGCGTTTCGTCGGTGAAAAGAACGTTGCCCACCCAACGTGATTTACAGATGCGCTATCTTATGACGCCGGAGCAACAAGGTTTTCTTCACCAGCCGCCGTCAATCTGGTTGACTCCTTTTATGAAATTTTCAAAATCGACCGATTTTCAGTTTGCGCATGCCCATTAGCACACAACGGCACCTGTACGTTAATCCTTGATAAACTGCATCCGCCTGATTACTGGGATAGTGTGTGCAAAAATTTCATTGTCATCTGCTACATATCACGGGAGATATCAAACAACGCTTTAGTGGGAACTTACTTTTGTTGCACTGTATATTTATGTACACATGTATTAATAAATAATAACAGAATGTTTCAAACATGAACACACAACTGCAGAATAAATTATTTTTATTCAACACTGTTTCACTCACACATAGATAAACAGTGTTGCACAGATACACAAATTTTATACGTACATGTATGATAAATTAGAAGATTTGGATACTAGCGTTTTTGACACAGTCTTGTATACATATTCTTCTGGTACTTTCCGACTATGTGGTTTGACGTGATGCATTGACAAATTTGAAAAACACTGTTTTCCACATATTTTCTGTATTTATTCCTGTCACTTGTGATTCCTCACTGATGTAAACTTGTACGGCAGAATGTGTGTTGTATAGTTTTCCCTCTGCAGGGAGATTGTGTTTGAAAGAAACGAGCGCACGGCTGACCAGGGATAGAAGCCGGTTACTTGAACTGTGGTGTGCTCAACTGATTTGAAAATGAATTGGGCCTTGTATGTATGTAACTCCTTTCGGAAAACGGTGCAAAGTAACACTTTTCGGAAAAGGGTGCAAAGTAACGCCTTTCGGAAAATGGTGCAAAGTAACGCCTTTCGGAAAATGGTACTAAGTAACGTCTTTCAAAAAATACTGCAAAGAAAGGGATTTTAGAAAAAAATGTAAAGTAACACCATTCAAAAAGATATGAACTAACGCCTTTCAGAAAAGTTGCAAACCAACAGGCATTTACAGTGTTTAGAAAGGGCGTACATTCCAATTTAAAGTGGTTGACATACCATTCAGAGCGTTAACAAGGTAAGGCCAATGAAGAAGATTATCCTCTGGTCCATTGAAATGATATACATTTGGATTTGCAACTGCATTCTGTCACATGCCTAGTGCTCAGAGCCCTGCCCAGAGGTAACCAACGACATACTATACAGCAGTGGTAGTACACCCAAATGGAGTTTACTCAAAGAGACTGTACTTAAAATTTTCGGCTTAAAAATTCCATCTCACTGTTGTAATGAAAAATCCGCCAAGTTTAACAAATCAACCGACTGAGGCTGTACACAAAATGTTTCGCCTAAAATGGTAAAATCTGTGGCGTTTTCGGGAAAATCTGGGGTGTAGTGTCCTTAATCTCATAATAAACGACAAAAACATGTAGGAGACATGTCACGATAAAGAAAAACAATAATAGTGATTCTGCAGTGATAGTGTGCTTTTATCTTATATCAGAATGAATATAAAAGTCACCAAGGTTGAACATGTCTGTATCTTAGAATCAATCTTTCGCGCATGTTTTTTTTCATTTCCAGGCAGATGTTTAACTTGTTCCAAATTTAATATGGTGAAATGTCCTAACTACAGTTGGTGAAAACTAAAGTAATTCCATAAAATGTTCCTATCACTGTAAGAGTGTTTCACACTTTGGATGTACATCTCAAGTAGAGCAGCCAGTAGGTGGCCACTAGTCTAACCAGTCTGGTGAGGAAGTCCGTGGCTTCGAACAATGGTTCTGTCTCCACAAACAGCGAGATTGTTGAAGCTTCCTTGAGATTCTCTCCAACATATTTTCGAAATGGTGTAATCACTTCATGTGTCATTTCAAATAAAATAAACTAGACTCGGCATCTGTTCAAAGTTATAAATATAAGGAACACTGTTTTGTAAAGTATTTGGATTTTATGATGACACCACCTTGTCATTTTAGTAGCATAAAATACCTTGTCTCTCACAATATTAATTCTGTAATCATTTGGTACTGGTACTGTAATTTTGTAACCAGTCTGTTCTTATGCTCAGCGACTTTTGGGCAAGTTTTCATTCCCTGAAATCTGCATAATATGTGTGAGACTACCACCTTGTTTAAGCGCTTAGTAGTTGTTAAACAACACAATCCAATACCTCAGCCTCCGCTGTGTAACTGGTGTAATAAATCATGGAAACTACAAGTACCGCAAAAGAAGTTTTTAATTTTAAAAACAGAAATTCTTTTGTAACAGATTTAACACACTGGTCACTAGCACAACCATGGCCCAATGGCCTGACAACGGAAATTATCGTATATATATTTCAACTCTTAGAAAATGTACAGGTTTAATAATCATATGTGCAAATGTAGCTGGTAAACGTAGCTAAATAATACTTAAATGAAAGACATTTATCGCAACGGCTCGAATCTTTCATATATGTCACTGAGCATAAGATATACCAATGCTGATTTTCTCTTTGGTACAAGTGAAAGGTTTAAATTTTATGTAGATTTCTAGCTTAGAAAAAAGATACAACAACAACACAAAGACACTGTCCACGTTTAGCGATAAGCGATCACTGCTGATAGACAAAGAAACTTTAACAAGACTTGAAACATTCAGTCGGACTCAGGTATTTAAATATCTATAGCGTCATCTTGTTTTAAACTGAGAGAGCGCTACATATTTACAGGAATAACAAGAAATACAAAGCCTTTAGAAACTCACAAGGAGTAACGCAACAAGATTTTCGGTACACGTTTTCTTCAATGCGCGAACATTTTATCAGGATTTACATCGCTAACTCCCTTGTCTGGTCCTTGTTCAGTTTCAGATTAGTTTGCATCTTTTTTGTAACAATTCTAAACGTAAGCGCAAACAGCTATACGTTTTTCTTTAATTTTTTTTTTAATTTCCTTAACTAGGAAATTCACGAGACATGTAGCTTAATAAATAGTCTTGCTTACATCGCCTCGTAACCTACACATCAGTTTTATTGGCTAGATCTATGGGAGAAGGATCGATGGCTAATTCTTACTCGACTTTCGACGTTAAAATGAATTAACATGCGGGCTTACCTTGAAAGCCCACTGCAGAATGTTCCATAAGATGGACTAGCTCTCGTTCTTTGCTATTTCTACCATCAAATTAGGCAATGAGTCTTAATTCTCCGGGAATTTTAATAAGCAATTTTATCCATTCTCTCCAATCAGCAATGGTCTCCAGGCAGGTCGCCAATGCCGACCATGTTCCAGCCGCTACCAGTATCACCATGAATATATAAAGTATGAAATCCGCTCCTGCTGCAAAATTGCGATATGAAATGATACTGCACATTAGATGTTGCTTTGTGATACACTGTGTCGGCCTACACAGCTCTAAATGTACACGGGAATCGCTCCCATGCTAACTGCGCGTAGCCATCTGTCCGTCACAACAGGAACTTAAACCGGGTGTGGGCTAAATGACCATATGACTGGACATTAAACTGGTTTGCACTGAAATCCATCACAAAGAACAGCATATATAGGAACATACGGCTGTGTGCCTAATTTATTTTATGACAATAACTTCAAAAGCTGGCTGGCTTTAACTCTGTTATAAATATATAGGGTTTAACTGTAGAGCAAGCTGGCTAAAGCTGTTACCTTATATTATATGTTACATATGTTATAAAGATAAATATGTCTAAGTGTATTTGATAAACATCGGGACAAGTTTTATTAGAACATTAAGTTACCAGAGTTCATCTCCAGTTTGGTCAATATAGGTCTCTATTGGACCTTAAGTTTTTCCTATTATTTCAATAATGAAACCAATGATGGTCAAACAGGATAAAATATAGTCTACATGTCAGGCTATATACATTACCATCAGAAGAATCCTGCTCCATTTCGCCTGTCGCCTGTCTTAGTAACACCTTTTAAGCACAGTAAATGCACTCTTCAAAGGTGTATTTCATGGATAAACAGGGTGTTTTTAGTAAATTTACACCCTTCCAGCACCATCTGAGCTAAGAGTATATGCAAACGACGGATTTGTTTTGTTTTACCTCTCAGACCCGTATGCACCTGCCTGCTTTAAACTGTCACTCGATTTAAGTTTGTCTTAAGTCGACATAAAAGATAATCCGTGCTGCACCAACGGCGAACATTTTAAATTACAGCTTAAAGGCTGAGAATATTTAAACTTTACGGTGAAGGAAGGTCCGCAAGTCACCTGCGCATTATCGTGGGTTTCTCCCATGCCTTGCTCGGTTTCCTCTCGCTGGCCGCCGTCGATAAGTAAAACGTTCTTGAGTGCGGCGTAAAACACCAAGCAATAAGTAAATAAAGAAATAAATAAATAACCCGGATGGCAAACATGAAGACAAATCAACTGGGTTTAAAACCTGGGCTGCCAGAAATCACGTGCAATAGGGCTGGTACTAAAGACTGGTGTTTTGCGCCGTACTGAAGAATATTGCACGACGGCGGACAACATTATCGTGGGAGTAAACCGGGCAGAACCCGGGGGAAACCCACGACCATCAGCAGGTTGCTAGCAGACCTTCCCACGTATGCATGTCGATAATATCTCAGAATGACCACCTCGGACAGGGGAGTCCTGACACACACCTATAAAAGGAATTGCCAATCGTTAAACTCAGCTTAAGAACACATTTCTACTCCCTCATCCCGATAGAAAGCACCATGTCTGGACGTGGCAAAGGAGGCAAAGGTCACCGTAACCCCCTTTCTATTACAGACACTTATTGAGATTGGTTTCAATAGGATTGTGTAGTGGATAGTTTTTTGACAATATTTTCTAATATATCTGCGTCTTCTAAACTGATCAGTTCTGTGGCGTGTTTATTGGGCTTGATGTTGTTGTTGTGTTTTGTTTTCCAGGCTTAGGCCTGCCTTTGTGATTGGCTTAAAACCAAACACACTTAATATAAATATAGTTAAGTCATAAGATAATATAAGGGTTACATCTAGGAATCATTCGTATTATATAATAGCATAGCACCAAAAGTTACTATGCTTTAGGTGTAGTATAGAATTGTGGGATAGGAAATCCTGTATTTGCACTGTATCTTCTGCAACTAACAGAGCGCCTTTCGTGTCTTATCCCTGGCTCGGAGCAGCTCCCGAGCAATCTCTTCTATTTTAACAGTCGTGTAATAACTCCCTTGTGTATACACCTAATTAGTCAATAATTAGTTTTTAGTTACAGCCATGGATGATACCGAAGGGAATGACATGGAAATCGTAGAAACGCGATCCACCACCAAGCGCATGCGCGATTTTTCGTCCGAACGGAACTCCCAGGAAGGAAAAAAAGTGAAGCAGGTGGGTCAGAAACAAGGCAATAATAATAATAACGTTGGGATTTCGTCTATGGGGAGTTTGCCCATATCTGGGTGGAATCCCATTAAGTTTGGACAAAGCCTACAGCAGGCAGTATGGAATGTAAAGCAGGTAAAAAGATTAATGGTAGAGATCTGTTAGTAGTATGTAGCAGTGCTGCCCAAGTAAAAAAGCTCTTTCGTTAACGTCTCTTATGGGGCGGGATATCACATGCAAATTACAATTAAATTCGTTCTTGTCTCGTGGGTTCTATATGGTTTGGGGGATGATGTAACAGAAGAAAAAGTATTACAAGCATTGGAGAAAAATATAGTAACTAAAGTACAGCGTTTGACCAAAGGAAAGAAAAAATTAAAACTAGATGTATGTTGTTGTATTTCGATCTTGAGAATCTTGCTGAAGAAATATCCCTAGGATACGAAATATTTTCTGTCAAACCGTATGTGCCTCCTGCCGTCCGCTGTTACAAGTGCCAGGCTTTTGGGCATGTTTCAGCGGAGTGTAGGGGGCCAGCGGTGTCCAAGATGTGGGCGTACCCATACCTTTGAGGAATGCAGCCATCTAGAGAATCGTAAATGTGTTAACTGTGGGTCGGTCACTCACAGCTCTGCGTATATGGGTTGCCCCTATAGAAAAGAAATATGCAAAGCGCAATATATTAAAGTAACGCAGAAAATTTCCTTTGCAGAAGTCTTAAAATCCGTTCTTAGTGATACTCCCCCTGTGTGTCCCGAGGGCCCTAATTAGCGGGCCTTGCTGTCTGACAGCTACCCCCCCCCCCTCCCCCGCATGAAGAACCCCACCCTGCTGTTTACAAGCCGGTAAGGCCTGTTCTCAAGTCTGTAGCCACCCAGACAACTTTGTCTGGGGGTACGCAGACTGAGGACGTGTCATTCTCCACTGCAACAAAGTTGATTGCTATTTTTCGAGAGATACTAATTAAGGTTTTTGAAATTGACGACCTCAAGGGATTAGTTCAAGTTGTTTTTGGCATAGCCCAGAACCGCCTTGGTTCTGAGGTGATTGACTTCAAGAAGCTAAGCGGTATTTTATTAGCTGTGTCCTCAGAAGATCAACGTTCATAATGTATCCTTTATATAATGCAAAACTTTATCCCTATCTTATTTTACTCTTTTTACCAATGGCTTTTAACTTACTACATCAGAATATACGTGGTCTTAGTTCTCGCAGGCAAGAATTTAAATTTTATCTGGACAATCTTAAGCCTACTCCTTATGTAATATATCTCCAGGAAACATTTTTAAAGCCACTTATAGATTTTACTTACAGGTGAGAAGGGTGGTCGGGCCAAGTTTTTGAAAGACTGTCTATCGTACTTTGAATTAAAGCTACCTCCCTTACACAGTATAGCGTGTTTTTATATTGCTACTAGTAATGGTACACACGCAAGTGTTGTTAATATCTATAACCTTTCTAGTCATCTTGATAGAAAGAATTTTGATACTCTTATGTCTGGTCTTAATACCTCTTATATATTATGTGGAGATTTTAATGCTCATGGACAGTTATTGGGAAGTTCCGATATGAATTCTGATGGGAGGGTAATGACAGCCTTTATTAATGATTATGAAATGTGCCTATTAAATGATGGGACAGGTACACGGATAGACCCGCAATTTTTCGCACTTGGACCTTACTCTTTGTTCTGCAGATATTGGTCTGTCTTTTAACTGGTCTGTAGACACAGTAAGTCCTTGCCCTAGCGACCACTTACCTATTCTAGTCACTTGTAATGTTAATTATCATATGAACCCTGTGAGTCAAGCTCCCAGATGGTGTATCAAAAAGGCGAACTGGGATACATATAAAGACGAATGTATAAAGTCGTTTTCTGATGATATATTTAATGAAGATGTTGATCTCTTTCCAGATAATGCATTAAATGCAATGGAGATTGCAGCAAAAAATTGTATACCTAAGTCCTCAGGTAAGATGACCAATAAAATGCCTGTTCCCCGGTGGAATGATGACTGTACTGAGGCTATTCGAAATGGTAAACGTTTGAAAATCGTACAAGGCGTACTCGTTTATATGACGATATTTTACTTTTTAAAAGAGGAAAGGCTGTTACACAGCGAGTCATCAAAACGGCTCAGAGAGACTAATGGCGGCAATACTGCTCCAGCGTAACAGAAAATACCAGTATAAAAGAAGTTTTGAATAAACTAAAGTCAATTATAGGTAAACAGAAGTCGAATACTATACCAAATATTGTTCGTAATAATGTTATTTATATTACTGATGTTGACAAATACAGTATTTTGGCAAATAGTTTTTCTTTCGTGTCCAGCTCTAGTAATTTTGCTCCTGAGTTTATTTCACACAAGAAAGACACAGAGGAAATCCATTCGTTTGATAACATTGTTTTTAATGATATGCCAATTAATGATGATTTTTCCTTACTTGAGTTGAAACGGGTCTTGTCCTCATCTTCCGATTCGTCACCGGGTGAGGATGCTGTTACTTATTCCGTGTTGTATAATTTGCCTCACCATTGTCTTATTATGTTATTATTGTTATATAGTACTATTTGGTCTAGTATGAGACTTCCTGTCAAATGGAAACAGGCTGTAGTTGTGCCTGTCCTCAAGACACGCAAGGTCCCAACTGTTCCATCGCCCTACAGGCCTATCGCCCAGACGTCTTGCTTGTGTAAGATTATGGAGCGCATGATAATTTCTCGATTAATGTGGTTTTCAGAAAAACATAATATCCTCAGTCCTGCTCAGAGTGGTTTTCGCAATAAACGATGTACAACTGATCATGTGGTGAATTTAGAAACTTCTATCATGCATTCGTTTAAATATAAAGACTATTTTCTCGCTGTCTTCCTTGATATTGAAAAAGCATATGATATGGTGTGGAGAACTGGAGTATTAATTAAATTAAATAAAATGGGTATTGGTGGGAAAATGTTGGGATGGCTGAAAAACTTCCTTTCAGGGCGCTTTATTAAATTCCGGGTGGGTCGTGGATATTCTCGTCTGGTCCCTGTGGAGAACGAGGTCCCTCAAAGGAGTGTATTATCTCCCACGTTATTCAACATCGCCATAAATGACCTACCTAATGCTATTTCACCCAAATTAAACTGTACCTTATTTGCAGATGACAAATCTATATGGTTCAGGTCAAGATATCTTGCCTGTTGCATTAAACATATCCAGCAAGGCCTGAATGATGTCATGAAGTGGAGTCTCCAGTGGGGGTTTTAAGTTTTCTTCTGTACAAACGGAAGCCGTGGTATTTTCAAGGTGTCCCATTGGTAACGCCTCTTACACTGAATAATTCATTAATGAAAATTTCCCCTTCTTTTAAGTAACCTGGTTTATATTTGAAAGCCGACTTACCTGGGCTAAACATATCGAATATTTAATAAACAGGTGTGGTAAAGTCCTAAATGTAATGAGGTGTGTTCCGGGCAAGTCTTGGGGAGTGATAGAAAATCGTTATTATTATTATATCGTTCTCTTATTCGTTCTAAATTGGATCATTCTTGTGAAGCATCAGAGCGCAGCGCTGCGGATATGTACAGGAGCCATGCGCACCACACCACTCAACGTAATGCAGATATTCTGTAATGAGTGGCCATTGCACATCCGTCGGCGTCTGCGCACTCTCAAGTTTTCTCTCAGACTTAAATGTGCTGTTAATAATTCTTGTATTCATTTACTTGAACCCTCCTTTCATGATAGTATTTATGAGTTCTGGCCTACTGTTTAGTTTGAGATCAAATAAGGCTTCTGCAGATGCAGAATGTGGTGATTTTGATTTACAGCCTTCACGTGTCCCTTCTTCCCCCTCCCTTGGAATATACACTCCCCTGCTATATCTACTGCCCTACATGAGAGTGTGAGCAGATCTGATATATAATATGTACTCAAGAATATTTAAACTCGCATCTATCTCAGTACCTGCACGTTTCTTCCAATGCTTCCAAGTGCCCTGGCAGCCAAAGAGTGGGTGCTGCTTTTTGTGTACACTAAATGAAATATGCCAAATCTTTTAGGTTACCTAATTTTGTTTTTGTCTTCATGGCAGAACTTACAGCTATTATTTGTGCTCTTCATTTTCTCCTGGAACTGAAACCTTGCAGGGTCGTTACTCTCACAGATTCTCTGTCGTCTTTTCCAGCTATGTCAAATTATGCCTGGTATAAATCTACGTCTCTTGTTTTTGAAATCTTACATTTATGTATTACTCTTAGTTACCAAGGCGTCTCTATTTCTTTCGATTGGGTTCCAGCTCATGTCGGTGTAGCGGGGAATGAGTGGGCAGACTCCCTGGCAAAGAAAGCTTTATCCTTTGTAGACATATCCTTTCATATACCACTATATATTAACGAAGTTATGAATTACATTACGCCTAAGTTTTTGGATATTTGGCAGCGGGAATGGGAGCAATCTGATGAAGGGAGAATTTCCTATGGATATAACAGTTCTGTTTCGTCTACTTTGTCCTTCTCCCTAGGTTCTCGGCGAGACGAGGTGCTGGTTTTCCGACTTATTTCTGGACATATACCTTTAAATACCTACTTACATAGAATTAATTTGCATCCCTCTGGTTTATATGACGTATTTTTAGTTACTGATGGTATTGCCCACCTCCTGTTTACATGTACTCGACACTCTGTCCCTCGACGCCTGTTATAGCGAGATCTATGTTCCATTGAGTTAAGGCGTTTTACCCTCGCCTCTTATTTACAGCTGCCAAATAATCGTAATAAAACCTTTGAGGCTTTGGCCAATTTTCCTAAAAAGATGTCAGCGCTTTTAATTTACTAGTAAAACCTAGCCAGAAGTAACATGAATGCATTTTGAACACGCGTGGAAATATTAATGACTATCTCTATGCGTGTATTTATAAGAATCCCTAGACTAGTTAACCCCTGTTTATATGGATGTTGTTATGTTTTATCCGGAAAGGAACCTATCTGAGTTGATGTATTTTATCCTTTTTTCTTTGTCTCATCTATGTATGCTCTTCAGCTCTACTCAGTGCAATCTATGTCCATACATGTCGTAACATCCTGACATTCTAACGCCCTCCTTTCCTTACGATCTACCCTAATACATATACAGGCCTTATACCTACCTCTTCTATTTGAATATATTGCTGATAATATTCAGTAATGATCACATATATGTTTTTTTTTATTTTTACTCTGTACCAAGCCCAAAATTCAAGATGCTAAATAAATCGTTTATTTACCATGTATGCACCTGGTGTGCTGTATTGTAGTAATGTGGTGACATACAACACATAGATGTATACAATAATTACAATATCAACCTCTAGTTTGCTTCAAATCAATAACATCTTGTTTTCTATGTTATCTGCCAACAGAAATCTCAATATTGTACACCTATAGCGCACATCGGCCCCTTCGGCCGGAAAAGTGCCAATACAAATCCCCCCTCCCCCCGCCCCCTCCCAAGAACTCAGTTGCAGGTGGTCAAATGTTAATTGTCAGGCGTTTGAAGTTCGTCCGGTACATCACTGTTGTATTGAGCTAGATCTCCGTTGTGAAGAATCTGGCGAGTTGTCATTCCGTGACAGGGGATGGTGAAGTGGTCCCTGGAGGACGAGTCTCCAAAGTACCATTCTCTTGCCAAGTATTATCGTCCCATGTTTCGTTGCGATTGGGATCAAAACCCAATGGCATGGCCTCCTTTCCTCCCGTGTTTCGGTTGATTACCCTGCATTTTTATAATTTTTATTGTTTAATTCTCCATTTATTTATTTATTGCTCATCTCGAAAAAGAAAACAACAACAACAAGAAGCCTAAAAGAACACAAACGAAAAGTGTAAAAAATGAACTGCATTTTCACTGCGTCTAACAAACTGAAATGGTGCGGCATGTAGACATTTTATCAAAACCGTGGCGAAATTGCCTGTCTGATGTGTGGAAAAAGGATGCTTTCTGACATAGAATGAAACACAATGTGGCTGTGATACCAAATACATGGCTGCGGTTCACAATTAGTGTTTCTTTGTCGTATGTCGGTCCCTGTTTTGTAAAGAAAAAATCTATGTAAATCCATATCTAAGTGGTGTAGCGTGCTAATTCATAAGTCGCCTTTTCATAAAATAGGACTTTCACTCGTCGTAAAGAAAATAAGGCAAATTAAAGCTGTAACGTTCTTTACAGCAATGTCTGTGGCCAAGCACCGAGGTTTTAAATATTGTCACAAAGAAAAACGTTCTTCAAAATACAACTGCCGCAAACAGCAATGCTGGCGATCGCTCCTGGACGTTGTACATGCACATCATCGTGCTGCTAATAGGAACAAGAAAAATAGATGTTTTTATCATCATTTATTATTATATTGCTTATCGCATAGGATTATTGGGGAACGCCGCCGGAGGTGTTGAGAATTACCTATCATGCATTGCAAACAGGGTAGGTTTATACGTGCAGGAATTTTGAAGTCGTCCACAAAAGTCCGTTGAAAGTTTTTGGCGAGGAGGCAGAGTTATTCATTTCTCGGTTTGAGTGACAGGTGGCCCACGAAAGTGACACAGCCCGTGCTCGATCTACCTGGCATGTTCTGCGTGGCAAATGGAAGCACGTAAAACATAAAATGGTCTGATCTATGCAAACGACGGATTTGTTTTGTTTTACCTCTAACGCCCGTATGTACCAACCTGGTTTAAACTGTCACTGGATTTAAGTTTGTCTTGAGTCAAGATAAAAGATAATCCGTGCTGCACCAACGGCGAACAGTTTAGGTCAGAGCTTAGTTTATTTATTTATTTGATTGGTGTTTTACACCGTACTCAAGAATAATTTACTTATACGACGGCGGCAAGCATTATGGTGGGAGGAAACCGGGCACAGCCCGGTGGAAACCCACTACCGTTCGTAGGTTGGTGGAGGACCTTCTCAAGTACGATCGGAGTTGAACTCACAGTGACCATATTGGTGGGAGGCTTCTGGGTCATTGCCCTGCGTTAGCACTCAAGCCAATTGAGCTACGGAGGCCCGGAGATAAAAGGCAGAGAATATTTAAAATTTAAAGTTGAACTGAGCATTTGGCCGTTTGTTTCTTGGCCGACGGAAAGATTGATTTTCTCGACGCTTTTGAGGCATTATTTCGGAGAGAATCACTTATTCGCTACACACAACAAATGATGTTTCCGGGTCGGGACGAAGGTAGTTCATTTCTATTTACAGAGATTATTTCTTTTGCTCCCCTTGGCTGCCCTTTTTGGTTTTTTCTGTTTGTTGGGTGGTATGATGTTGAAAGGCTGGCTTCAAAGTGTCGCTCCAGGTATAAATTTGTGCGTTTTTTAGGAAATGGAGACGGTGGCAAAAGTAGTGATAAATCAGGGTTCACTGACCCCTGACTGGGTGGGTTTGGCCCGTGTCAGCTGTTTGTCAATTGATTATGCCTCATCAGGAATTTGACTGGGGTTTTCTTAGGGGACAAGAGCTATCAGGCCCGGAGGGTTTAGGGCTTGCAGATTTAGGGACAGTGCTGTGAGGGCAAACGTTAACGTGTAAATAAATGGGAAATTCATTGTGGTGTGTGGCCAATTGAACATGTGTTTCGAGATCGTTCAAATCCCTTTGGCTTGTGTTCAGATGTTGACTTCCACAGAAGATATCGCTTAAGAAAAGCTAAATATACTTGAGATTTCGGATGTTATACAAGATGATAATACTTTAAATTCATAAAGGAATTCACCGTTCCCGCTTCTCAGTTGACTGCTCAGAGCTATTCGTTTATAAGCGACACGAAACATTCAGCTGACCTCTCGACGTGCTTGTAGCTGGTGTGATCACTGACGTCATCATCAAATGGGTTTTCCGGCGGTGTTAGCTGACAGCTGTTCATTGCAGCAATTCGTTGTGTCTGAGGAGATGCATCTGCACTACTCATTGTACCTCCTCCTGTTTGGTGTCTTTCGCGTTTTTCGGCGGCAGTCTCTTTCTTATTTCTTTACTTTTGCATGGTTTCTATTATATTTTATTTGGGACACGTCCCGGTTGGTAAGGCCTGCCTCTGCATGTATTGAAAGACTCAGTTATGAGTGTCCAGGCGCACTCTTTCTGTGGTTTTACCATGGTTTTACCGTCCTTTCGTTTTTTTTCAGGTTCATGATTTTCAGTGAAATCTATAACCATTTTTTCCAGTTCAGAGAGATTATTGTTCTTCTTTCCCTTACAATAGCTATCCCTTACAACCAACTTAAACCGAAACTTAATTTACGTTGATGCAGTGAAGAATCTGTGCGAAATCAACAATGATACATCATAAATTCAGAATCATGACAGCAGTTCTTGACCTTAAAGCCAGCGACATAGTCATTGGCTGACTAAGACGGGATAATTCTGCTAACCCAGGGAAAATTAATTTCCGTCGACTTAGTGAACTAATGAGCATGCTGGATTCAAAGGATCGGCATTTCTGAACTGATCACTACTAACACGGGGGAAATAAATTGGCCCTTCGAAAATAAGAGAATAAAGAAAATAAATCCACTAACTCGGCGCAAATTGATTTCCGCCTACTTAGTAACCATTGAAAAAAACTATTATTTCAAATATCAGCATTTTGATTGGTTGGTTAAGTCAGGGGAAATTAATTTCACCCGTGTTAGCAGAATAATTTTTTGATTCTTTTTATTTCCGATGGCCATAAAAATAAGAATTGAAGAACTATGTCCGTTCTGTGTTTCCATAGTAACTGCTATATTTCCTCGTCAAACACAGATACAGGTGTTGTACCACATATATGCTCGAGATATAGAACGAGGTATAGCAATCAGAGGATATATATCAGTTGAAAAAAAACTGTGACGTCACTGTGCTTCAGCGTGCTTATTTATTTATTTATTTATTTGATTGGTGTTTTACCAATATTCAAGAATATTTCACTTATACGACGGCGGCCAGCATTATGGGGGAAGGAAACCGGGCAGAGCCCGGGGGAAACCCACGTCCATCCGCCGATTGCTGGCAGACCTTCCCACGTACGGCCGGAGAGGAAGCCAGCATGAGCTGGTCTTGAACTCACAGCGACCGCATTGGTGGGAGGCTTCGGGTCATTGTGCTGCGATAGCGCGCTAACCGACTTAGCCACGGAGGCCCCCCAGCGTGCTTAATAAATGGTCTAGAAAGTCCACCGATTACTTCCGATTTAATCACTGGGAAAAATGTTTAAAACAAATCAAGATTATATTTAATGTGGTTTGTACTCTTTAAGCCCTGGTTCCGGTGCTGCAAGCCAATGTATTATATCAATGACCCATGAGGTCCCGTGTTCGCATCCAGATGTTGCAGGCAGCAAATTTGTCGGGTGGGTTAATCGGAGCACCCCGGCTTCCTCCACACATATACCAAATTTAGCCCAGGTATCATAGAGTGTAATATACGCATGAAGCCTATGTATCAGTGACATCTATAAGCCCTTCGGGTGTAGGCCTATTTAAACGCCGACCAGGAAGTACAAAGTACACCGTGGCCGCTGTCAAGACGGCAGTTTTGTAGGGGTAGGTGACTCTGTCAGAGTACCGGGGACTTATACACAAGTGGAATGTTGCGTCGAGCGCTTAGGTACAAAGTATATGTAATGCAGAGCAAGCCGACCCTGCCATGTATAGGTCTACGTAATTATATATGTATATAGGTAACTTTTCGCGAAACGGTGCGTGGTGCTTACGTCAGCGTAGGGGGCCTTTCATTCTCCACGTCCATATATCGCCGTTGGGTGGAGTAGGCCTATCTCTTGACACGTCCCTTTGAAATTGCCAAGCCTTTTCCAGTATCGGTGTAGCTACCTAAAAGTGCCAAGTGTGATTACAGGTGCGAGGCACAGGTAAGTTATTCACAGCATATTTACACATCTGGCGTTGCAAGGGCATCATAAATTAGTGTTATGAATAAATAGCTTTTATTTGCCGATATCCATAGGGTGAACAATGATGACTTTATGCCCCAAGGGCAGTCTTCCAGCTATCTGGTGGAGAGTGTATATGTATTGTTCGTTGCCTTAATCAAGTCTATACCAGCCCCTGTGGGCAACAGGGAAGTGGTGTAGGACACTGGGCACGGCTTGCAAATGTGCATAGCAAACCCTCATTGCACATCATAATAAGGCCTGTCTGCCCTCACAAAAATTTACACGAGTATTGAAATGTGTGCGGAGTGTGCTTTCTGCCTAAACTGGCTACACGTATTTGCACTGAGTTTGTTGCAGCCAGAGCGACCTTTTGACATCGAGGGGCCAGGCTCAAATCCCGTTATCGCCTCTATCTGCTGCTTCTAGCCTGCTGTAAATTTGTAAGGTACATAATGAAGGGCGGAGAGTTAGTATCAACACCCTGGCTTATATATAGCTCCCCTCCAAATATAACACAAATCAAATGAATAACTATGTAAATAAACAAATAAATCGAATTAACGCATGACCGCCAACTGCAGATGGTCGTGGGTTTCCCTTCCCCACCTTCTCTCCTCTATGTATATACATGTGTTATAAAATAGGCTTCTGCATACAGAGTAAAACCAGGGCAGCGAGTACACTGTGATAGTTGACAAGTAGGCCTATTTCCAGAAGGGTCTATCACGCCTTTGTTCGCTCATGTTACAATCTGTATATGTACGCATGACTAACATTCTGTTCCACAAGAACAAAGACTGGCCTCGTATATAATCGTCGGAGCTAGTACTATGGTTATTTAATGCCTAACCGACCGAGAAACTCACTAAAGGGTTGTTGTATATATAGTCACGGTCTTCTTCGAGGGAACGACAGTAGTTGTAGAGAGCGACCCTGGATCGCATTATTTCTATAGACGATATATTTACCGATGAAGCCAGTATTTATTCTTGAGGAACGGAATGTTCGTCATGCGTACGTACATAAGGACACATAGAACACAGAGAACAGTATGCACTGACGAAATTGTAGTTTTGTAGTTCTTTCCTCTCTTGTAGGAAAGTGACAGGAATTAGAATATTTTTTAAATATTTCCATTCAAGTGCCCATACAAAGACAGAAAGCAAACCTTTCTTATACCGCTAGCCGATCACATGGGGATTATTCAACTCGGCCGTACACTGTTGGCTGAAAGACGCTTAAAAAAGAACTTTCGTCCCAGTGACAGCGGGTCTACATGGTATTAAAATAAATCCATGCTAGTTTGGCCAAGGAGATGTGAAAAAAAGTTCTCCATACAAAAGTGTCACAATAAGAAGAATATGCGCATTATAATACAGAAAGTTTTTTGTTGGCGGAGTAACAAGTAGAACCGCAAGTCCCCCCCACCCACCCCCAAAACGTCACGTACCATCCTAATATACACCTCTTCCGATAAATATAACTAGGAGAATAATCCACGGTACATGCACATATTTACATGTTATGGGCTGCATGTTTGAACTAGCATGATATCTGAAAGCTAGTACAGGTGCGTCTTCTTGCCTTTCACTCCCCCGTCATACACTAGCAAATTTCTTAAATAACAACATGTTTAATGAATATTAAACACAACCCAACAAATTAGGTTAGTGACAGATCCATTCAAAGTTTATCGTAGATTGAGATTCATATCCATAATTATTAATGACACCAACCTAGCAAAGTAACCGCCAGTGACTCCAACCTAGCAAAGTAACCTCCAGTGACACCAACCTAGCAAAGTAACCTCCAGTGACACCAACCTAGCAAAGTAACCTCCAGTGACACCAACCTAGCAAAGTAACCTCCAGTGACACCAACCTAGCAAAGTAACCGCCAGTGACACCAACCTAGCAAAGTAACCTCCAGTGACACCAACCTAGCAAAGTAACCTCCAGTGACACCAACCTAGCAAAGTAACCTCCAGTGACACCAACCTAGCAAAGTAACCGCCAGTGACACCAACCTAGCAAAGTAACCTCCAGTGACACCAACCTAGCAAAGTAACCGCCAGTGACACCAGCTAGTCATATAAGGGTACTGCTGGTACCTAAAGCAACAAATACATGTACATTGTAATAAAAGAAAATGTCATCTGAATGAAGATATTAGGTTGGAATTTCATAAAGACACTTAATGAGTTATTTGTTACCGAAGCCCTCAAGACCGGCATGTGCTCAGTCAGGAAGGCCACAGATGTTATAACCTACAATACTCAATACTGCAATACCTGAATGTTTACAAAATAACATTACCCTGTCCATTCATGAATGTATTCTCTCATTTTATTTAAAGTAATAAACATTTGCAAATGCTGATATATTTACAATCATGTAAATTTGAGCGGTAGATGTATTGAGCCAACAAGGTATGCACATATATGCAGTAAGGCCACAAGTGGAAGGCCACAAGTGGAAAATCAGTAATTTGCGAAACGCCCACGGTTCACCTTTGGCACTCTGGTTTTCTCCACCCATAAAACTGCTTGCCATCATGTAAGTGGAAAATTCTTGAGGTTTGCCTAAATGAACAGGCAAATATAAACAGTACATAGCCATGGTTATACAGTAATAGTTTATTATATATATTTATAAATTTAAGAGCATATAACTTTCATGTCACTCTTAATTTTAAGAAAAATACTGATACTCATTTATATGAATGCATAATTTATTTCATTTGAAAGATGCTGTTCAGATACACAAATGATCAGTGACTTACACTGGACACTGACCTATAAGGCTGATCACCATGGTGTCAGTGAAAACATTCTTCAATTTGGCCCTAATGAACAGCGGAATAAATATGCATACCTAAATATAATATATATTTATTATATATGCATATAAATACAGAAATACTCTACTATTTATACAAACTGAAGAGCATTCAAATTTTATGTTTCTCTTAATTTTAAGAAATATGCTGACGTGTTTTCATTAATATGGATATATGTGATTTTAGTCTTGTAAAGGATATTCAGTGTTCAAATATGCAATTGTTTAATTAATATATGTTGCACATACTACAACAGTAATAATAAAGCCATTTCCAGCTTTTCAAGACGAATGTATTGCCTGGGGTGTTATATATGGTGCTGGATTTCAGCCAACCAAATGTCACCTACCTGAGAGGGAACCACAGATTTGCTACTGAGAACTTGTCTGTACTGTCTCATAGATGGCTTAATGTCTTTTTATCATGCTTCATTTGGGGTATCTAACAATTTGACTAAGGTATAAATACAGAACAATGTGTGGAGTTTTTTAAATTTCTTAGTGCACCACTTCAAGGTACAGTCTGAATAGGGCTTAAATAGAGCAGATTTATATAGTGTAATTGGCTATGAATGTCGGGCACTAATCCGTCGAGGTCAAATCAACCAGTATCTAGTTCAGGGGTATTGTTAAATGATACGGCCACGACCAACCGGTATCGCTACGTATTCATGAAGTATTAGATAGACGTATACTTTGACTTCCTAGATATATATCTGCGAGTGCATTACTGGGTTGTCTGTGTATCCAGGATTGGCGAAACTTACGTCGGGAAAGGTCATTTCCGTTGTCAGTTGTGTTATATGCTCGCCTACACACACACATGAAAAGGACAAATAGGAAGGACTGAGTGAGTGAGTTCTTAGGGCTTAACGTCGTACTTAACAGTGTGTCAGTCATATGGCGGCTTGGAGTCATTCTGGTGTGTGCATGTACAGGGACTAACGTGTCTTCTTGTGGCAGGGCGAGTCCGTGCCGCCAAAGTGCTACCGCCACTGAAGACATCAGACATGACACCCCACCCTGTCACATCATACTTACACAAGGCTGACCAGTTCTGCTTTCTTGCTCTAACCTCTCAATGCTGAGCAACAAGTATCCTTTTCAAAGTCTTTAATATGACTCGACCCGGGCTTGTACATGGATGTCCCGACCTCCAGGCCGTTGCACTAACCGCTAGGCCACCGAGGCGATCAAACAGGAAAGAAAAAACGCATGTCGTTAACAAAACACTTAACTAATTTTTCCGTCAAAACGGCTTTCATGGAAGAGTGGTTTTATTTTAACTTCATTTCCAAGAAATACATTTCGAAGAAATAATGTCAGTGGCATACTGATGAGCTGGCGCGTGAAACCCCGCCGATGTTATCTAACCGGACACGACACCATTCGTGGAAGGATCTAATTAGGCCTGTTGGTTTATATAACTGAGCCTGTCATTAATATAACCCAGGACTGCTGGATACTCTAGAGTGGCAGGTTGGTGGGATAAGTGTTTCATACGTGTTCCGTAAGTGTATTCTCCGACGGACGGCATCTCTGCTTCTCAGTTGTCATGCAAAATGCAGTTTATTGTAACGCGTTTATTTCATTATACTTTAAATTTATTTATCTGACTCGTGTTTTATGCCGTGCTCAAGAATATTTCAGTTCACGGCAGCCAGCATGTGGTGGGAAGAAACTGAGCAGATTCGGAGGAAACTCACGACCATCAGCAGGTTACGGCCTTAGCTGGACTTGAACCTGAATACCTCAAATATTTCAGCCATTTCATTTTTCACTTTCAAGTTGTCTCCCGAAGTGTTATAAAATTTTGACGCTGTGAAAACGTCCAGTTTCAACCTCTGTATATATGCCCATTATAAACCTTTACAAAAAACCTACAACAATGTATCTATTTTCATCTCATAAATGTGGAATGAAGGGGGTGGCATAGATATCGTATGCAATATTTTCCGAACAATATTAGGTTTTTCTTCATTGGTTCACGAGCGTTCACTGATAAAAAAAACAGCCATCAAAAAGTACACAAACTCCGAAATACTTTTTTTTACCACATACGTTTGTCGTTTGCATTGGGTGCAAACGTGCGAAGATATATGTAGATTTTTGCTGTTGATTATTTGGAGTTTTAATGATCTGTTTGATCCCTTGCTGCGTGAGAATGATATTGCTGTTATAGTTCTTGAATTTTCATATCGTGTGTTCACGAGCATTTCAGCTCCGTTCTCACACAAGATGACGTGCACGCCTCGTGCTCGTGTCGTCGTCATTTTACTTGTTGAGGAGTATCTCCTGTTACCTGTGGCCGTTGTGCAATCGGAGCTGTAAGGAAACCGTGTTGTCAGATATTTTGATGTGATATTTTTATTTATTTATATTTTTTTCTTGTGAAGAAGGAGAATCTGTCGACGGACAGTGTACGGGTTAATTGACTCAATGCATCACACGGCCACACTCTACAATTAATTTCCCATTTTATACTTTTTGACAGATGAAATTTTTCGCAAAATTTGTACACAAGTGACAGGGGTGAAAATCATTCCGTGAGATCTCAGAGAACCCGTACTTATCAATACTTTTACCAAGTGTGCATCCGCCTTCATTTCTTCAAAAAGACGAAAATTTTATACCCGGAATGATTCCGTACAAAATGATTTCGGAAATGAATATGTAATGAAACCGGAACTTTTAACGAAATTGGTTGAGGATCAAGTATAGTGTTTAATTGAATCATGATATATTCTTAACACCAATCCGATTTAAAAACGTAAAAGATTAATTTACTGTATGTTGATGAATTTGTTATTTGTATTTTACACATTACCAAAAATCGTTTTGATAACGTGATCATGAGGCTACATTACAGGTTCATTACAGCCAGAGTATCATCTAGACAGAATTCTTTAACACTGTCACGCGATCATGCGACCAAAAACCTCGCGCATTCGCAATACATATATTGGGTTATAGGTCTGGGTGTTGGTTCACATTACATGTAAATACAGTCATGCTTTACATTTTGTCGTTGTCATAATCACCTTCTCAGCTTTGTTGTAGGTTTTCCTTTATATAGTTATGTGTTTGTTTTTACAATTTCCACAGTTCTTTGTCTTTCTATCTGCAGGGGAACCTCCGTGACTCAGTTGTTTAGCTCGTTAATGGAGCGCAATGACCCAGGAGCCTCCCACCAATGCGGTCGCTGTGAGTTCTAGTCCAGCTCATGCTGGTCTCCTCTCCGACGGTACGTTGGATGGTCCTCGGTTTCCCCGGGGCTCTCTCCGGTTTCCTCCCACCATAATGATGGCCGCCGGTCGTATAAGTGAAATATTCTTGAGTAGGGCGTAAAACACGCCCTAAAATGAAATGAATAAAATAAATATATTCTATCTGCAGACCGCAAATAAAGCTCTAAGAAAATGGCCAGTCGTGTGGAGAGAATACTCTGGACTAGGAGAAACTTATCCCTGGAAGATTTCATCGAAACTCACGGAAAAGATTTACCGAAGATAATCATTCTGAAACAGACGTCACCAGCCCTAGGCACCTTACAGAGGGACCAGGTGAAAACACAAAGCTTAATGATACAGGAATGTCTTGATAAATTCTCGGACTGACTTACTATGAGACAGTCATGACAGACTAAATGACTGACTGACTGACTGGCAGTTTTACCGACTAAATGACTGATTGACCGACTGACTGATTGACTGACTGACTGATTGGCTGATTGACTGACTGACTGACTGACAGACTGTCCGACTGATTCATAGCATGACTGACTGACTGACAATTGTGCCGACTTACTGACTGATTGACCGACTGATTGATTCACTGACTGATTGATTGATTGATTGATTGATTGATTGATTGATTGATTGATTGATTAACTGACTGACTGACTGACTGACTGACTGACTTACCGATTGACAGCATGATTTACGGACTGACCGACCAACTGACCATCTGGCCGACTGACTGACCTGCCTGCATGCCAGCTTGCCTGACTGACTGACTGACTGACTGACTAACCAGGTCTGTTAGACGTTGGTATTTGAGGTTCCGGCACTGTAAATGACTTCAAATTTCGTTCACGGCCAAGTCACTCTTTTTGTCTGTTTCTGAGAATTTTCCTCGTGCTAGAAAGGTGCACTGAAGTTTCTTATAAAGGCAGGATGATATCCTACTGCCACGAAATGTACCAGCAATTCAGAACTACAAGTAATATTTTAATGACCTTTTTAAACTGTTGATCTGTATTGGAGGAATATTCACATCATGTACAGTTATTCATGCATGATATTTCAGTGTCAGGCGCTGTTGTCATTTATTTAGAAATTGATAGAGAAGTAAATTCTGTAACAAGTCATATTTTTACTGACCATATCTTTACAGACAACGAGAAATCATCAATAAAGTGTGGCAAAGAGAAAAACCAAAATGTTGGTAATGGTGTAGAAGTATAACGGGTCATCCTCGACACACAATAAAACTTTTTGTATTCCTTCACACAGATTTTACGTGTTGACAAGATATGCACGCAGCAACGGCTGAGGGCCAAGAATTCTAAACAAGAAGAGTGGTCCATTCCGCTTGATTACCCTATCAAAGTCCGGATACTCCGTCAGGGCGAGTACTCTCCCGGTAAGTGTAGTCCATCCCCCTGGATTATCACTTCAAAGTCCTGGTACTCCGTCAGAGAGAGTACTCTCCCGGTTAGTGTAGTCCATCCCCCTGGATTATCACTTCAAAGTCCGGATACTCCGTCAGGGCGACTACTCTCCCGGTAAGTGTAGTCCATCCCCCTGGATTATCACATCAAAGTCCGGATACTCCGTCAGGGCGAGTACTCTCCCGGTAAGTGTAGTCCATCCCCCTGGATTATCACTTCAAAGTCCGGATACTCCGTCAGAGAGAGTACCCTCTCGGTTAGTGTGGTTCATCTCCCCGAATTATTACACCAAAGTCTGGATACTCCGTCAGAGAGAGTACCCTCCCGGTTAGTGTGGTTCATCTCCCCGAATTATTACACCAAAGTCTGGGTACTCCGTCAGAGAGAGTACGCTCTCGGTTAGTGTGGTTCATCTCCCCGAATTATTACACCAAAGCCTGGGTACTCCGTCAGAGGGAGTACCCTCTCGGTTAGTGTGGTTCATCTCCCCGAATTATTACACCAAAGTCTGGATACTCCGTCAGGGCGAGTACTCTCCCGGTAAGTGTGGTTCATCTCCCCGAATTATTACACCAAAGTCTGGATACTCCGTCAGGGCGAGTACTCTCCCGGTAAGTGTGGTTCATCTCCCCGAATTATTACACCAAAGTCTGGATACTCCGTCAGAGAGAGTACCCTCTCGGTTAGTGTGGTTCATCTCCCCGAATTATTACACCAAAGCCTGGGTACTCCGTCAGAGGGAGTACCCTCTCGGTTAGTGTGGTTCATCTCCCCGAATTATTACACCAAAGTCTGGATACTCCGTCAGAGAGAGTACCCTCCCGGTTAGTGTGGTTCATCTCCCCGAATTATTACACCAAAGCCTGGGTACTCCGTCAGAGGGAGTACCCTCTCGGTTAGTGTGGTTCATCTCCCCGAATTATTACACCAAAGCCTGGGTACTCCGTCAGAGGGAGTACGCTCCTGGTAGATATGGTCCATTAGCAGGGATTACCGCCTCAAAGTGTGCATACTTCGTCAAAGCGCGAATTCTCTCAGTGGGTGTGGTCCATTCCCTGAGATTATCACATCAAAGTCCGGATGCTCCGTCAGGGAGAGTACTCTCTTGGTAGGTGTGGTCCATAACGCTGGATTATCACATCAAAATCCAGATACTCTGTAAGGGCGATAAGTCTCTTGGCAGGTGTGGTCCATTCCCCTGGATTATCCAATCAAATTTGGGACACTCCGTCAGGGCAAGCACTCTCCTGGTAGGTGTGGTTCATTCCCTTAGATTATCACGTCAAAGCCCGGAGACTCCGTCAGGGCAAGAACTCTCCTGGTAAGTGTGGTAGATTCCCTTGAATTATCACATCACACTCCTGACGCACCGTCAGGGTGAGTACTGTCCATGGAAATGTAATCCAATCCCTTAGAGATTCCAGTCAAAGTGAAAAGAAAGATCACTCCATTTGTCTATCAAATATCCATCTATACATCCATCTTGTCCATCTATATCAATTACAATTTGGATAGGTTAAATTATAGAATAAAAAATTATCACAACTTGTACTCCTTTTGTACAATAAATGTATTTATTTGATTGGTGTTTTACGCCGCACTGAAGAATTTTTCAATTATACGACGAGCACATGATGGCAGGAAACCGGACAGAGCGTGTGCGTAAATTTCGCCGTCCAACGAGAAATCTAAATCATTTATCTGCCACTGTAGCCCGAAACATTGCTGATAGTGTTTCCTAACAATAAAAGCATAACTATGGATTATAAGTTAAATATAAGTTTTAAGTTATCACATCAATGTTAAGTTACAACTTTTTCATTCATCGGCCCCAGAAGTGTCAAATCCACCATCCACCAATCCAACAAGAAACGATAGACCTCTAACTATCTTTGCAGCCCAAAACATTGCAGACGTATCTGATGCGTTACCGCTCAATATTCGATTTGAAGAGGAATTCGATGGCAAATTCCATTTTGCGGGAGAAGCAGCGAATGTAGAGTTGGGACTGCTGACTGTTAATTCACTTTGTAAAGAAACATACCTGCTCGGAAACTGTATAAATAAAGGTAAGTGGAGCTGTCTCAGGTATGAAAACTCAGGTATGAAGGAAAATACAATGTTATATCACTAGGCGCTAAAAGTTCGTGTTCTCCATTTCTGTACAAAATTCAAAATCTGCATAAATGAAGAAGACAAAATGGCTAAAACTAATACCCAATTAAATCGAATCATGTTTACAGTAAGAATAAGTGTGTAGTAAATTTGAAAGCTCTATCGTAAGTAAAGTTTGTTAAAAATTTAGATTTAGAAAAACGGCGAAGTCCTAAATCTATAATTTTTTCAAAAGTCGAACATAAAATATCCTAACCTCAGCATTTAGTCAGGCCATGCCTAACATGAGGAAATTGTGTGGGTGAATAAAGAACATCTGAAGTTGTCTTCGGATTATGTCGGAACTAGGGTAGTGACACAGCACTCAAGAAGTTTCATTAATGCGTCTGTGGTAGGTAAAATCAAATGGAGTTCTTGAGTAAACCTTAACGTCATAATAAGCGAAAGATATTTTCAAACTTGCGACTTGAATGATTATAGATGTATATAGTATTTACTTTCTGTGTTGCTATTAAAAGCCATCCTCAAGAATCCTTTTTTCTTTTATGATGACTGGCAATGTTGCTCGAGTATACCTGCGGTAAACCACTGATCTCTCACAAGTGACTAAAGAACTGTTTATTTATTTGTTTGATTGAACGCCGTGATTAAGAATATTTCAATTATATGACGGTGACGGTTATTTCGGGAGGAAGCCGGGAAGAGCCTGAGGGAAACCCACGATTGTTGCAAGACCATCCCACATACAGCTGGAGAAGAAGCCAATTTGATTTATTTATTTGATTGGTGTTTTACACCGTACTCAAGAATATTTCACTTATACGACGGCGGCCAGCATTGTGGTGGGAGGAAAACGGACAGAGCACGGTTAAAACCCACGTCCATCCGCAGGTTGCTGGCAGACCTTCCCACGTACGGCCGGAGAGGAAGCCAACTTGAGCTGGACATAAACTCAGAGCGATCACACTGGTGAGAAGCTCCAGTTACTGGCGAACTATGTGTGATGAACAGATATGCACACCGTACGGGTGGCAAGTGTACTTCAAATAATGTTACACTGAGCAAGCGGCCACGCGAGTGTCGTTGACTGCATAATGTCACCAAAAGGAGCGAGAGTGGGGAAATCTACGAATTCCTTGTCCAAGACAGCATTGTTTATGGATGTTAGAGGGCCCAACGGACGCAGTTTGGTGCACTATAACTTTATCGGCTGACGACAGAGTAAAGCGGAACATTTTAAAGAATTAAACAATGAGGCCTAATAAACTACATTTTGCGTCATGTAATCTTTTCACACCAGGCACGGTAGATGGTCGCGTGGTTGCCATCCCGACAACGTGTGACGTCACTGTGGGGGTGGCAGTGGGTTTTGGGCGTGACGAGGCTACCAAGAAGGATTGGTTGACATTTCAGGAAATCCTCACCTCCGTCATAGAGGAGTTTAATATGGGCCACGTGAACGGCTGTACAGGTAGGAGGGAACCAGATAATTTGCTTATTTCAAAGTAAATTAGTCTAATTGATGATTGGTTTTAGTTTATGGAGTTCTTGAAAGGTTAGGTTTATTGCAAGAAAAATAAGAACAAACAATTACCACCAAAGAAAAAAAAACAGCAAAAAAAAAACAAAAAAAAACAAAAAAAAACAAAAAAAAACGAAGATTAATATTTAATCACCATTTTTGGGTGGTAAAAAGTTTCCTTTCAATAAAGAGTCTTTTCGTGTATGTTTCATTGGCACATAACTGTGAAAGGTTCTGTTAAGTCAAACCGAGCTCGTTTGCAAATTATCAGATTACGAGCCTGCCCTGTCTGATTAGAATGAAGAGGTCCGTGTAGATGACAATACCTAGTCAAGACAGGCTTGACAATAAACAAAAGAAATGAAGTCGCACCCTTGGACTCCACAGTGCTTTAACTCTATGGTCGGTTTTTAGTTGTGAATTAGTTATCAATTTGCAGTGTATTGTGTCGGCAATGTTGTACCGTTTTAGTCCGTGCAGTGCGATAGTCGAGTATCTGCAGTTGAGATGCCAAGAGTGAAAATATCTCATTGTAGCTCTTTGTGTGACATTAGATATCATTGTACCACCTTTGACAATCCATACTAGACGCCCAAGACAGATAGTTCTTGTCGGTATTTATTCAGGGATAGTGTTGCTATTCGTGACCCTGTTGGTTTGACACAAATTGACAACTTTAAACACCTATTTTCATCTTTGCAACGACAGTTGAAAATGCACCTGCTATATTTTTTGACGAAATAAAAAAAAGTGTCAACGGCCAGTCAAAAATTTAGAAGAGCAAGAAGTTCTGAAGTTAAGACTGCATGTGCTCTTAGCCTGAAACATCGTTATCATCTTCTTACCGCTTTACAATTTGACCCTTTTAACGAGGGATGTTTATTTCAGTAAATATGTGACGTGTATATGCAATACACCCATTTACATATTTTGATATTTTGCAACCTCTTTTCATTCTTTGATTACTCTTATTACTGAAAACATCCACCAATTTGTTTACCAGGTGAACATGTCATACTATAACCTAAAGGCTTACTAGGGTGTGTAGTTCTGGTGAAATGAAAAAATATCAGTGGTTAGATACAAATTACCACAGGCAATAGTTTTTAAGTTAGGACTACGTCCGTGAGTCTCTGATCGTCTGATCTTTAGACTGATCCATCCTGGTTACATGACACTTTAAATTATGATCTCTCTCTCTGTCTCCTTTGATTCTGCTCAATTTGGTCAACGTATTACTAACATGAAATTCATATGAGGCGAAATATTTGAAATAAATCGCTTTAGAGCAATATTAATTTGCATGTTAACAAATAGAGTAATATTTATGTGTTCGCCCTAACACTTTGAAGTAAAATTGACAGAGGCAGGACTTCACATTACATAAACTGTGTCCGAATGTATATGCCATTTTTTAAAAAAATTATATATATTATGTAATTTTGCTATATTTTTTAAAAACATCTTACAGAAATCCGGAAAATTTCTCGCAAGCCGACGACCCCAGACCGTGTGTTGTTATGTACGCCAAACTCGGATGAGATCATCTCGTACCCTCAGGTTACCCTGGACCAGAGACTACCACCGGAGCCCCCACCCAGTCGGCCCTCCAGACCCAGGGTGAGCAGTGCTCTTAGCCCCTTGTCACCCCCTATGTACGGGCAACCAATGTCGTTGTCCTTTGTATGTCATTTATTTGGTTTTCCTCCGGGCTCACCCCAGTTTCCTCCCACCATAATTCTGGCCGCCGTCGTATCAGTAAAATATTCTTGAGTACGGCGTAAAGCACCAACCCCCCAAAAATAAAAAAAAATGTATCAATTATCTGATTGCTGCTTAACGCCAAACTCGAGAATTTTTCACTTACGTGATAGCGGCCATTTTTATGTGGAGGAAACCAGAGTGTTAGACTAACACCTTGTTTTTTGGTAGGTTGCTGACGAACTTATTCCTATGTGACGTAGAGATATGCATCCCGTATCAGACAAACATGATCGATCTTCACCGCTTATTATCACCAAAGCCCTACAAGCAATGTTGAAAGACTAACGACTTTAACTACTTCGCCACGGTCCGCACCTTTCGCGGTGTTTGAACGTCCCGTCACATGCGCTGAATGTGTAATACATGACGTCACAACGAACATGGCGTCGATAGCCGTTCGGGTATACTCTTGGAAGGGATGACCGCGCATAGAGTCATAAATGGTGTTGTATAGATCCCACTAAGTGTTGTTCCTTGTACTGGAAAGAGCCAATAAATCATAAGAGGGAAATCATGATGTACATGCCGCAATGCTGATATATGATAGATCTGTGCCGAAGACAATGCGCTGTGACACATTTCGTCTTGACAACCATATTTACATGCTATTTGCTATACAGATTTGCTATTTATGATGGCTGATAAGGGCCACAGCACGCCCCCAGAAATACCAAGGGCGATGAAGCGAAGGGGCGAAGTTCACAGCGCACCTTCGCCCCTTCGCTTCGTCACCCTTGGTATTACTGGAGGCATACTGTGGCCCTTATCAGCCATCATAGCTAGTCCCGACTTGTTCTTCTTCCTGCACGGTGATCTTTCAGATTTCTTCACCACTTGTGTGTCAGATAACCATTCGCCTGTGCTTCCTGTTGAATATTTATACAGGGGTTAGGAGGAACCCGGTAGTTCGGCGATAAGTGCTTTGATTAAAATTATTGTCTGATTTGATCGGGCAGCTGACCTTAACAAAAAAATAAATATCTTACAAGGACCCAGAAACAGAACTGTGGCATATTCAGCTTGATTTGACGCGCCGCGATATTATTTCAGAAGTTTCAAGCATTCAGTACATACAATTCATATATTCTTTGGTTTGGATGAAAGTTGCATAGTGCCTAATATATTGCTTTTCGACATCGACTATAACTTTTCAAGCCCCTTTCACTGTACGATATAGAATGTAATGTAAAAGACTATATATTGCGTGTCGATACAGAGCTGCAGCTCTCCTTGACAGAGAAGCCTATCCAAAAACGTGGCTCTATGAATATTGGGTCTCAATTGGAGGGCGGGTATCTCGCGTGGAGGAAAACATCAGCAGCGTTTGGGAGCTGTGGTAAATAAAGTTACCTTAATACCTTAAAAGGCGGCCCTCTTTGTTGATTAGATGGATTAGATATCTTGAAAGCATGCGTTTTCGTTAAAGGATAGGCCTCGGTTTTCTTTCCATAAAATTTAGCAGGGCTCCTTGGCTAAGAAACGCAGTCACAAGCCTAATTTCGTTACCTTGTTCTTTGTAGCTTTACGTCTGTTGTTATATTTTCGAAAAAGGAGAGCTGCCATTTCCACCCCACCCCACTTCCCACAGCATTTAAAATACTTGGCTTCTCTTCGCAGCGTCGAGCTAAAAATGGAGCAATGGTTTCATTCATCCACTAAATCAACTGAAGAAATTTCCAGTAAGGGTACCACTATTGGAGACTAAAAGTGATAAACATATGGCCTCTCAGATAGCCATAGACTTTACACAAGATCAAAGAAAGAAAGATGAAGACTCTTGAATAAGTTCAATACATATATTTGAACAAAATAGGCAAATTTGACTCTTGAATTTATTTATTTGATTGGTGTTTTATATATATATATATATATATATATATAACCTTGTCGGGGAGTTGGATATCCTCGTAGTACCGTGCCCACTGGTGTTTGTCACTAACTGTCGTCCGTCGATTAGAATATTCCTCAGTACTGTGGATTCTGTAATTACGTGGACAGACTTGCCTTTGGAAGCCCGAATTCCATCATGATTTGGACGCTATCGTCAGTAAGAAACTATATATATATATATATATATATATATATATATTACACTATATAAATATTAATTACATATATATTATATTATATAAATATTAATATATGTAATTACATTATTTCTTACTGACGATAGCGTCCAAATCCTGATGGAATTCCAGCTTCCAAAGGCAAGTCTGTTAACGTAATTACAGAATCCACAGTACTTAGGAATACACCACTGGGCACGGTACAACGATGTAAATCCAACTCCCCGGCCAGGTGCAACTTCCCAAGGCGGACGGGTTGACAATAGTGTCCGTGATGCCGAGCCGGCGATGTATGTTTCAGTGCTCGAAATATACACTAAGTCACTTTCAGGGTTAACTTAAATGAAATGCACGTAATCGCACATAGAGACAATGAGCGATACAAGGTCCAAAACTACGTCTCAAAAAACTAGCAAGTGGCGAAACAAAAGCTCAAAAAGCGCTACACACGAAAAATGGCGTATAAAATAACGAATGTCGAATGGCATGAAAACCAAGCCCTAAGGATATCCCAGCAAAATCCTCAAGTGGACGTAAAAATGACTGCCTTCCGGAGTGAACATGAGTAAAAGACTGCGAGCTTTACAACTTCGTCGCTCATATTTATCGACTAAGGTAAAGAAAATTCTGGAGGGTTTGGTCATAAACATGAGTTCATCTTTTCAGAATGTATGCTCTATGTACAATGGCACGAAACTCATAAACACAGAAGTGTCGAGAATACTCGACTGAGTTCCAGTGCAGGCTATCACGTACACACTGACCCGGTTTCTGCCAAAAAAATATCATACAATATTTTAAAGACGGGATTCGTAACACATACATACACGTATACATACATACATGCATACAAGAAATAAAAGAAATAAAAAACAAATAATTAAATCGATGAGTGCTTCTCTTTTTTCAGACGTTTGAAAAGATCAACGAAAACCGTGACGTAACCTGGTCGACAGAGCACTACACCCTTAAGGAATTTTTTGAGAAGTACTCGGAAAATTTACCCCAGATTGTTGTCGTCACTTCCGGATTCTACGGGTTGACGGAGCTGGAGACCTTCGGGGTTGACGAAGTCAGTTTAGAGGACATGGAAACATAAAAAAATCATGCAAACTTCATACGAAAGGCTGTGAGCAATTATTTGTAAACATGTCCTCCAATATTTATTTAGATTTTTCCGTATGAGAATATTTAAGTATCCGATTAACATTAGACGTCATGCTTGACCCAACTACCCAATATACAAAAATTATCTTCAAATATTCTAAAATTCTCTTTAAAGATCGAAAAGCCTCTAGGAGATCATTAGATTTACAAATAACTTTTCAGAGCCTTCCGTATGTAAATTGCACTTTTTAAAGGAAGAGATAAATAGGTTTCTACTGGCTCAGGCCTGGTACATTCAAATTCAAGTTCTGTTTCGCCACTATATGGCTGAAAATTTGCCGATGTGGCGTAAAGCCATAATCATTCATTCCTTCATTCAAATTCTGTTACGTGCGCTTAGCAGAATTATCAGAAGGATGTTCTGTTCTGTGTTTGTAACATGATAATGTCACTCACATTTTACCCATCAGCACATACAAAGTAAGGGAATGTTTCTGGTGATATTCTTTTACATTCTCTCGGTGTCCTCCCACCATAATGCTGGCCGCTGTCGTATATATTAAGTGCACGACGTAAAGCACCAGTCATATAAGTAAATAAAATATTGTACATTCGACTTTTTTCAGTAAACAGAACATATGTGTTTTTAAATTGAAAATAAAAGATAAAACTAGACCAAATATATATATGTAGCGATAAAGAATCCCATTCATAGTTTAAAAAAACTTTACTTTTTATTTTTGTGATGTAGGATAACCGAGATATTGCAGTTCAAAGATATCAAAACGCCCACGTAGGGAAACTCGCACGACCCGGGGTGCTCTCAATTTTAACCAGTCAATGGCGAGATATTTCTAACAACGTAGAACACATCTGTTTCGGCTGTGAAGTCACCAGTTTCTAGTTCACTATTTTGCCATACAGAAGTAGTGTTAAATCAGCTGTTTTCCTTTTGTTTACGAGACAATTCTGATATACTTTAAAGCTATTTTCAACGAGAAAGTGGTATTGGAATACGTCTGGTGTTATTCCCCAAGGCCACAACCAGGAGGCCACAATGAGTGTCCTTCGATTGTAACAATAAAGGGGACCGTACGTCCCACATAAAGGCGTGCCTCGCCTCTAACATCGAAGAACATAGGGCACGGATGACGCGACATCATGTTTCCGGTTTTGCTAAAATGGTGACTGCCATGGCTTCGTTAGAATTCCAGGTTAAGGGTGATTTATCAAGATGCCAAACGGGTCATAAAGATATTTCTACGCCCGTTTAGGTCTGCATGGTCTGTATTCCTTTGAAATAACTTTGGGTACACGTTTTCCCGTCTTTTCCTCTAACATTTTTAGCATTTAAAAATAGCCGTCCAGTGTTTTACACACTGATATTTTGCCCAGGATAAGCTTTGGTCGTAATTCTGCGATATAAACATTTTGGCTTATCCTCTACAGTTTAGGCCTTTCATGTATTTGACGGCTTCCATCTTGTTCAGATGTATATAATGCCTATATATTTGTAGCGATGAATTAATGCAGTAAACATCTGAACTCTGCAAAGAAGATATCGAATTGAAGAATTCAGTGAACCTCTACGAGTCACAAATTCCATGTGCTAAAAGTTGTACCGATAAGGAAATGACCGGTATAACACGTCAGTTTTAGGGCTTTGGCTTTGTCTGCAGCAAAAATATCACAGGGCACACTTTCTGTTATGACGGTAGAGAATCACTAATCTTTCAGACAATAGACCTGTATGCGCGAGGATATGGCTATAATATTGCCGAAACCCTACACTTTTACGTGTACACAACACCAAGTACAACCAATTCACAGGTTTTTGCCCTTGTATACAATTTGTATTCCTCTTGTACAGAAAAGATGCATATGCTCCATTTTGGTTACAGTTTGTGTATCTGTGGTACATAGTCGCTTTTAGACTCCGGAAGGTCCTGTAGAAACCTGCCACTGTTTTTTCCCGGACTTTGCCTGGTTTTCTCCAACCATAGTTCTGGCCACCGTCTTATAAGCTAAATATTCTAGAGTGTGGTGTAAAACACTACACTGTAAAATGACCAACGCCCAACGCGCTTAATTAAATCCCAATCAAGCGTGTGTAATAAATATATGTGTATACATACATTTAAGTATTAAACATAAGTGTCTAAACATGTATATAGGCTTATACTATAACTTCTAGGTGTTTAATATCTTATGTATGGAAGCGTTTATACGTTGAGCATCGAAATTTGCAGTGTAGTAAATAAACAATGGTTTTAACAGAGAGTACTACCCCTGTCTGTCATCAGATTGTCCGCATTACCCGATACGCCCGCCAAAAGAGGGTCATCGCCATGGACCCTACGGAGCAATACCTGAGCATCCCACTCACCTACCCAGTCAAGATGGAGATTCTTATGGAACACGGCAAAGGTATATCTTCCGGGAGTTGTAAGGCAGACATGGCTGTGTAGGCCCACTCCACGTGACGGGCACAGTCAATGACATCATTTCTTTGAAGTGCGTGTTTTATGCACCTCTGAGAATTCAGCGGACCAACAACAAACAAAGGACAGAAACCTCAGCTTTACAACTCACACAATGTATATATCTTCAAGCTAATCCAAATCTTGTTTCAGTATTTTTCTTATTTATTATATACAACGATCACGGTTAAAGAAGTTTAAGGAAGGATAGGCCTATTTATGCTAAGTAGCACTTAGCCAAGAGTTGCCTACTTCATCTTTGTATGACATAGATTGCCATGGTAGTTAAGGCTTAGCCTACTCAGCTAAGTGTGCCTCATGAAACCGAGGCCTACTGTGCAGCAGGACGGTGTTCATGTTGTTACTAGTGTTGTCCTTAATCTCTGTTGCTCCAGTTTCGTGCTCTTCACCGTAGGATACATTTCCAAAATGCGCATGCGTTATAGGTTAAGGCGTATCAGACTTTTCTTTCTTGTTTATAGCTAGGTATTCGCCTGATCAGGTTGACAAATGAATATAAATCGTGTTAGGCCTACAAAACGTACACCCGTACGATGTACACAAAGTTCAATATAAAAAAGTTGGATTCAGCGTGGTGACAAAAATCATGGCGGAAAATCCTAAGATACACACTCCTACCGATCTTTCACCAGTTACGTGGCAATTATTCAAATTTAACTCTGTGTTTACTCTCCCTTTTGCAGTTCTTTGTTTTCTGTGTTGCATTCGTCATTTGATGCCTTTTCCTTCAGCAAGATTCATTTTCACGGAACATATCTCACAACTGGGGTTTATCACACAATGGGACATTTATCTATTTATTTATTTATTTATTCGATTATTGTTTTACGCCGTACTCAAGAATATTTCACTTACACGACGATGGCCAGCAGTATCGTGGTTGGAAACCGGGCAGAGCCCGGGGAAACCCACGACCATCCACAGGTTGCTGGCAGACCTTCCTACGTACGGCCGGAGAGGAAGCCACCATGAGCAACAACTCGCAGCGAGCGCATTGGTGGGAGACTCCTGGGTCATTACGCTGCGCTAACGCGCTAACCAACCACACTAAGGGGCATTTTACTGCTTTATTATGATGGGATCCGTGGTATCCCTCAAACTTGTTGACTATCACATCTTCACATGCAGCCTCAAAGTATTTTGCTTCAGCGATTCTTGTTCGGATTACGGGAAAATCTGTTTCTACCGTCATTCTTTACGTTCGATAGTTTAGCCGCCCATGACATAATACACCAGATCATTTGACATGTTGACTTGTAGATTATGTATTTAATGACCCATAACCCGTAATGTTTATTACCCTGTTTGCAGTCTCCAAACCAATATCTTTGGAAAGCATCATAGACGACTATCCTCTGCCAATCAGAGTGAGGTTTTCAAGGAAGGATTCTGGGAATTTCGTCTCCCAGTCAGATTCGTCGTCTTATGCAATGAGGGAGCTCGAGCTCCAGGATTGTTACAGCGAAACGTATTACCTTGGCAACAGCCTGTGTGCAGGTAAACTGTCTCTGATTGATCTTTGACTGATTTGGTTTTTATTTAAGGGTTTATTCATTTATTTAGCAATTTATTTTTAACGATTCATTTATTTATTTATTTAAATGTCCATTCTTTTACGAATTGTTTATATATTTATTCATTATTTTTTTAGCGTTTTATTTATTTATATATTTATTTGGTAGTTAACATTTTATTCAGGAATTTTCACTTCCATTGGATATGGCAGTGGCCATGTTTAAAGCTGGATTAAGCCACCGGCCTTCGTTAGGCACGAGAAAAATCCTCATGATTCCTAACTGGGTTCGAGCCGGTTGATTGCGGCAAAGAACAACCCGATATTAGCTGGTTCAAGTCCAGCCTATGCTGGCTTCCTCTCTGGTCGCACGTGGGAACGTCTGACAGCAACTTGTTTGCGGTCGTGGGATTCCCCCGGGCTCTTCTCGATTTTCTCCCAGGACAGTGCTGATCGGCGCCGTACGTGTGAAATATTCTCCAGCACGGTGTAAAAATAACAAAATGAAATCAAATAAATAAATAAATATACTAGTTGGTTTATTTTCCATAAGCGAGCAATTAGGGCATTAAATGAGGGTGAGGAATTACCACATGTAACTACATTAAAGTATGTGATAAAACCATCTCTGATGAGACGGTAGTCCTGATTGTTGAGATAAAATTATCACTGAGTCGATTACAAAGCTATGTATGCATAATGGACAATGGATAATCAAAATTGAAAATAACACTACGAAATATATATCTTAATTCACTCGTACCAAGTTTTGTTGAAAATGGATGAAAACTGTAACAGTAGTAGCATTTTAAAAGAAATGTTAATATATGGTGGATGAACAGACAGACAGACGGACAAGCGATCATCGAAATGAAGCACTGACACTACAAATTGTGTATCTTGATGTAGTCTACAAATGACTAAGTTTCGTTGAAATCGGACAAAAATTGCAAGAGGAGCTGAGTTTTGATGGAAAAGTTAACACGCCGGACAGAGAGACAGACAGACGGACGGACGTCGGACAACTTGCTAGTATATAACCTCTTCTGGTCTTTTAAATCTAAGTATAGGCAGTTTCAGAAAGATTTTGAACGGTTTGCTCTCTTACTCTTACATTTTATTAATTTTTTTTCTTCAATTCAAGCGGTTAATTGCATCCATATGCATTTCGGCTGTGGGGACAAAACTGTCTACGAATCTTTCGTATTTGGAGCAGTGCATCAAATTAAAAATATTTACAAAAGGAACAGTAAGCCTACTTACTGATTTTTTTTTATCCCTTAACCAAACTATTTACAGAGGGCTTATAGACAAGTAAACTGGAAGTGTAATTAAAAAAAAAATTAAACGCAAACCAAACATATCATTAAACACAAATAAAGCATGTACCTATCACGTGATTGTAGGTGAATTAAATACCAAGGTCACGATAATGCCTGTGTATATCGACATCAGTGTGGCCGTGGCTCAGGGCTGGAAACGGAAGTCGGATGAAGAGTGGGAAAAATACTTACTGACTTTGGAAGAAAAATCGGCTGATGTGAACTACGACATACCGACCATCGATAGGAGTAAGTATAGAGGGACCAGTGTGATATGACCTTGACATTCAATTTTTTCCCAGAATGCATCATGCAGAGTTTTCCTTGGGCGGCTCTGAGATATTTCTCTATTTTTCACCATTTTGACGGTTTGGACAGGTTTGTTTGCGTGCTCGATTAAGGCGTAACGTCACTTCCGGTCCACTTGTTGCTAGCAGCTACACACGTATCTTTTCTCGGATTTTACTACGTTCTCAACAATTTTTCTGTTATATGAAAACGAAGAGTCCTTAGAATATATAGCCTGTATACCTCTATGTGTCTTCTTGTGGTAGGGCGAGTCCATGCCGCTACTGGAACATCATCCGGAAGATTTCATACATGACACTCTACCCAGTCACATTATACTGACACCCAGCTATCCACTCATGTTCCTTTGTTCTAACTCCTCAGTGCTCAGCGTCAAGGGAGGCAGCAACAGGTACCATTTTTGGTCTTTGGTATGACCCGACATGGGATTGATCCCGGATTCCCCGATTCCGATGCGGTCAAGGTGCAAATGAAGACATGTTTACAATTAGCACCGGTTATTTTATCGCGTGTAAAATCAGTATAATGAGACTGAGTGGTACGTGGTTGCCGTTGTTGTTGTCGTTTAGTTTTGCTCTGCGTTTATATCTTGATTTCCAAATATCGCAGGGTATTCATGTCATATACGTTTATTTGTTTGCCCTCATTGCTTTCGTTTAGTTCGCCTACCTGCACCGACGTTTTTTTTTTCGTTAAATTTCCAGATATCGTCGTGTATTTACTTTCTTTACGTGCATCACATTACCCTCGTTTTCGTTCGGCTTTCCTTCCAGCGTACTTTTGTATTAGTTCAACTGTACAGGCCTCGCCGTTTAGTTTGCCGTTATTTAAGGTGTTTTCATGTAATTGTCATCGTATTGTTTACCCCTCTTTGCTGCACGTTTTGTCTGTCTAATTTTCCAGATAACATCGCTGAGTTTTCCTTACTGTAAGTCCTCATGTTCCCTATTTTTCCAAACATCGAGACATTTCCGTGAATTCACCTACAGGGGTCGGAAGGAAAGCATCGTCGTTTAGTTGTCTTTAATGTATTGTACGAGTATGTCTTTCCTGTTTTCCAACCATCGTTTAGTTCTCTTCGCTGTACTGTATGTTTTCATCGTTCCCATTTTCCAGACCTCTCCGTGGGAAGACAACGCAAGAAAAAAAACGTCGTCGTTTAGCTCTCTAAGCTGTACTGAACGTTTCTGTCTCTCCTATTTTTCCAGACATCGCTGTGTATTCACCTGGGCAGGTTAACGTGGGAGAAAACATCTACGAGTATATCGTACCCCGAGACTACGTCTCCATATCTGTAGAAGCAAAAAACCCAACATCTCCAAAGTCTCCGACTACACCTTCGGAGCTTAAACCCAAGCCTAAAACTACTAACAGGACCCCCGGCCACTACACGGCTTTGTCCGCCCAGGCGTCGGTCAAGAACCCCTATGTCCAGTTGGGTCGAACACCCTCTGCCCGGCCTTTACCGCAGAAGGCAGGCAGTGTTTACAAAGTCAACATAAGTCCGCCGATTTCTTCTCCGACTTCTCCGAACTTTACGTCTCCAGTTTCCCCTAAACCCACTTCTTCAGTTTCCCCTAACCCTACTTCTATAGCTCCCTCCAAACCTACTTCTATAGTTTCTCCGACAGCCACATCTACAATGTCTTCCAAACCCGTGTCTGAGACATCAACTATAAGGAAACAAGGAACGTTTCAGAGAGGTGTCAAGGTCCTGCCAGTTCCTGTCTCTGCAATAACGTCTCCCAGCCGAGAGAAAGGCTCCACTTTGGTGACAGATAATCGTCGGAATCATCAGTCCGATTACACTAACAGTAACCGGGCCATGGGCACGCTGAAACCAACGGACTTGGGAACGCAGCCAGCTGGATCCAAGATCCTCATCAGCAGCGTTCGTGACATTCCTCGAGACGTCTCGTGTCTCACTGTGGAGGAACTTTGCGACTGTTTGACGCTGTTGAACCTAAGTAAGTACGTGGAGAGTTTCCGAAACCACCACATCGACGGGAATTTGCTGATGGAGCTAAGTGAGGAGGACTTGCAGAACGACCCCAATTTTCAAATGACCGTCACAGAAGCCAAAATGATGGTGCGATTTGCGAAAAACGGCTGGAGACCAAAACATATTTAAGTTGCAAAAGTATACGCGCCAAAGTGCTGATAAGGTCTGCCAGCATGGATTTGAAACTGTCAATAGACATTTACTCAAAGTAACTGCCAATATGTTGATGCGACTTGAAAGAAGTGACTGGCCAGAGTGTTGATGTGATTTGTCAGCATGGACTGGAGACGGGGAACAGATAATTATAAGTACAGGCCTAAGTGCTGATGAATTCCGCTGGAGACCAAAGCATAATGGACTTAAGTTCCGAAGTTCAGAGTAAAATGTTGTCATGTCTCAGATTACTTAAAGTATACGACAAACTGTTGATGCTATTTGCACGAAACCTGATCAGCCACCTATAGCTTCCAAAAGTACACTGCAAAACGTTAATGTTATTCGCCAGAAACGTAGTTGGGACAATCATAGTACAGGCAAACGTGTTGACGTGAATTGCAAGAAATCTTTGGAGATCAGGGCCTAGTTTCAGGAAGCGTACTTAAGGTTAAGTAGGATTTAGTTAAGCGTATTTCATGTCTATATAACATACGTTGCTGGACATAGGTTCCAAAAGAAGACGCCAAAACATAGTTAAGTACGTACCCAAAGTACCCGTCGTATTCAAAGCGATGGCGCGCATCTGCTAGAAAAGCCTGAACGTCAAAACATAGGTTCCAGAGGAACAGGTTAAAATGTTAATGAGATTTCTATGGAACCACTGAATACTAAATATAGTGAGGTATCAACAGCAAAGGCCAAAATGTTAAGGCGATCTGCCAGAAAGGTTAAAACAGAAAATACGTAGCCAGGTACTCAAAGCACAGGCTAAAATGTTAACGCCTTTTCCAAGATACTAACGAATTTATTTATTTATTTGATTGGTGTTTTTCACGCCGTAGAGAAGAACGGGCAGAGCCCGAGGGCAACCCACGACCATCCGGAGGTTGCTGGCAGACCTTCCCACGTACGGTTGGAGAGGAAGCCAGCATGAGCTGCACTTGGAACTCACAGCGACCGCACTGGAGGCCACTGTATGTATATAATACACATGCAATACTATTGTGCCATATTTATTAGTGCTTTTATACCATACTCAACATTTTTATACTTACTTAACACTTAAACAACGGCGATCATGAAGGAAGGGAACCAAATGTGGAACCCACATATGCCCTTGACCACCGAAGAGGAAGCTTGTCTTAGCAGAACTAGAACTCACAACAAGCCCAATGGTGAGAGGCTCCTGAATCATTGTGCTAAACCGCTATGCCACGGAGGCCTCCTGTACAGCATGGTGGTACCAAGTGCACTTACTGACAGATTGACCAGTACACACTCATTCACACAACACCAATGTAGAGTACCACGAGGCTAATATATTAAACGTATTTCACAAATGTACATACATGTGCATATGCAGTGTTTAACATTCAGGATAAAAAAGACCATTTTGTTTGAATTTAATATACAACTTGTTACTGAAAAAAAATTCTTGTGCCTTTTTATTTCTGCGCAATCCTCTTCACATGAGAGATTAACAGACAGATATGTCGATATCTGTTCATTGTAATTATTTTTCGTCTCTTTAAGGAACAAGTACATGATTTTTCTGACAAGTCTGAACATATCTCAGAGAAGTGATTCAGTTTGCACACATACCGTACACTCCTCAAGTCGTGAACATGAGCAATCCGAGGAGTTTAATCCATGTTTCTGTTTATGAATGAACATGATTTGATTGGAAGATGGCATCTAAATCTAATTCCTCTGTGGGACAAAAAATGAGAGAAATCTGTAATTTTCGGACTGCTGAGTCCATGCAATTGTCAGTGAAGGTAAGCGTTTTTATTGCAAGAAATTTTGAGAAAATCGGCGATGTGTTGAAGATTATTTTGGCATGTTAGTTACTTGTACATTCAATTTATTTATTTATTTGATTGGTGTTTAACGCTGTACTCAAGAATACTCGCTTATCTATGGCACTGAAAGTTATCACCAAATGATTTAATTTCCTGATCTAAATTCCTTCTTAGGCATTGCAGAAATGAAATGAAATAAAAAAAAAAAAAAAAGAAAACAGAATGAAAAGACCAAAATGAGGGCACTATTATTAGATATAATACAAGGTTGACACATAGCATACAATTCTGACCAAATATACATTGATATTCTTTTAGTTCACTGTCCTTGTGATTCCTCACAAGAATGGGTTAAGCTCCGCATTGTAGTCGTCTCTTTGAACTGATTTCTGTCGCACAGCAGGTGACGGATCTGTCACTAAAGTTACCTGAAACAGAAAATTTAACCAACAGCTAGAATCTAGGTGTCAAAAGAGACACTTTGACTGACAGCTAGAATCTAGGTGTCAAAAGAAACAATTTGAGAGCTAAAATCTAGGCTTTGAAACAGATAATTTGACTGACAGCTAGAATCTCCATTTTGAAACAGATAATTTGATTGACAGCTAGAATCTAGGCATTGAAACTGATAATTTGACAACTAGAATGTAACAGTCAAAGGAGGCAAGTTGACCGACACATAGAATCAAGGCGTTGAAACAGATAATTTGACTTACAGCTAAAATCGGCACTGAAACAAGACAATTTGACTGACAGCCAAAATCGGCATTGAAACAAGACAATTTGGCATACAGCTAAAATCGGCACTGAAACAAGACAATTTGATTGACAGCTAAAATCGGCATTGAAACAAGACAATTTGACTGACAGCCAGAATCTTCATGTCGAAATAGAAAACTTTACTGACAGCTAGAATCTCCATGTTGAAAAATATAATTTGATTAACAGCTACAATCTAGGCATCGAAACAGGCAAGCTCACTGACAGCTGAAATCAAGGCATTGAAACAGAGAATATCCCCGACAGTCAGAATCTAGGCATCGAAACAGACGTTTTATAGACTGCTAGAATCTATGCTTCGAAACTGTCACAAGCCTGTCTGTGCAGCCAATCATAATGGATGCTTCTGGTCAATAATTTTACGCCATATACATATTGCACTGTCCTTGATTTTGCACCATACACATATGAGGGCTTCTGAGGTCTAGCAGGTCACTGGGCTCTTGACTGTAATTGGCTACCCCTAATCTGAATGCTGGCTACAAGCTTAGTGCCTGGGTAAATTAATGATTTCTTTATTTATTTATATATTTGATTGGTGTTTTATGCTGTACTCAAAAGTGTTTCACTTGTATGGCCAGCATTATGGTGGGAGGAAACCGGGCAGAACCCACGGGGGAATCCCATGGCCATCCACAGGTCGCTGCCAGACCTTCCCACGTACGGCCAGAGAGGAAACCAGTATTAATTGGACTTGAACTCACAATAAACGCATTGGTGAGAGGCACATGGGTCATTTCTCTGCACTAGCGCGCTAATCCTCCTCAGCAACAGAGGCCCCTCCTCCGTTCACAAACCTGACTGCTATAGAGGATGTGAATTATTCTGACATTAACATTCGAAATGTCAGCATACATAAATAAATTGGTGCAAATCTGTGACACAAATTGCATATCACAGAAACTGTAAAGAGAAAAAATAAGAAAAAGAAAAATTTGCCAACGCTTTCAAATATCTACAAAGGAATAAACTGATGCAACAAAATGTTTGATTTTGTGTTAATACTTAGCTTTAGAGAAAATGGGCCTTGCTCTTACATTGATGAATTTTTACTTATTGAAAATTATCATAAAGCAAATAAGTCCCATTTCTTTACCTTGTTGAAGACTCCTCTGCCAAAGTATTCGGCCACCACAGAGAATCCATCAGGAGCTCGCTCAAGCTGACAAGCACAAAGAACAGACAAGCATTAGTTATTTTATTGATTTATCTATTTCATTTTTGTTGCACTCTATAATCAAGAATATTCCATTCACTTGCACATGACAACACCCTGCATTATGATGTCAGCAATCAGGGCAGAGCCCTAGCAAATGTCATAACCATCTTCAGGTTGCTGACAGATCTTCTCATGTGGCACTGGAGAGGACGCCATTATGAACACTGGACACAGAAGCAATCCAACAAATCGTGTCAAACACTTGCTACATAAATGTTTCCCAGTATGGAGATTTTCAGCTAGGACGTTATAGCATAAACTTTTTCGCTGCAGATTATTTAACTCTCTACCATCCAGGATTCTTCGGCAGTGAGGGATGACATTAAGTGACATGATCGGCCAAATATTGGGTATTTTAGCATTATTACATAACCACATGAGTATTAGGCACTTTTCTCAAGAAGTGAAAGCTACAAGCTTTTTGTTAATCATAAGCATTGTACGTTAAGTGAATCTTTAAAACTAACAAAAAAACTGAAAACTGAAAGGTCTGCCAGAATACTGAAATGAGGAGCTGTCAACTCAGTGCACAGGGCTCAGTAAACGTCACATGTAAAGAAAGATGGCTGACGATATACGTAAGAGAAGGGCTTAGGGCTCGATCCTAACAGGACTGGTCAAACAGAGGAAAAAAGCAGAGCTCAACAGGTTGACAAGAAAGTCTTGACTTGTAATTGATGGGCAGTTGTCACAAAACTACCCTGCATGATAGGTGGGTGCAAATGTTGTTGTGGCGATGTTAAACGTCGAACATGGCCCGCCCCTCTTTGTACTGAATTCGAATAACGACAGAACTTGTCTGGGCTCTTACAAGCTACATATTCAATGAATGTTTTTTATTTCAACATAACTAATTTAGTTTATGAAACGAATTTCAAAACATCGTTAAGACATCGCAATCAGAATTTGTTTTAAAACCAAAATTTTGGGAGACCATTACTCTTTAACTCTTTCCCTGCGGACTATTTAACTCTCTGCCATCCTGCATTCTTTGGCAGTGAGGGATCTTTAGAACACACATTTACCAATCAACATCAACTTTAATGTAGCTAGAACCAATTAGAAGGCACTGAAGAGTGGTAAACTAAATCAGTTGATCAGAGCAGCTTTCCGGCTTGCCATGCCAGTGAACACAGAACTTGAGCCGATGTGAGAGGCGAGCCGCAACGAAAGAGTGATGTTGATGAGCTTTGTGTGACGTCACTTTTGATGAGCATTAATTACCTGGTTATGAAAAAATTCATGTAAGTCTTTACTCTGTTCCTGAGCACGGATGAAGTCCATTATTTTCCTGAAAATACCAAAAAAAAATATATATATTTATTTATTTGACTGCTGTTTTCGGCTGTACTCGAGAATATGGCACTTATATGATGGCTGCCAGCATAATTCTGGGAGGAAAACGAGAAGTGCCCTGGGGAAACCCACGACAATTCACAGGTTGCTGGCAGATCTTCCCACATACAACTGGAGAGGAAGCCAGCATGGGCTGGACTTAACTCAACACGAGAAATATATATTTGTGCTATACCTCTACCACATAGCAAACAGCACCAATACTGTGCCACATAGCAAACAGCACCAATACTGTACCACACAGCAAACAGCACCAATACTGTCCCACATAGCAAACAGCACCAATACTGTACCACATAGCAAACAGCACCAATACTGTACCACACAGCAAACAGCACCAATACTGTGCCACATAGCAAACAGCACCAATACTGTCCCACACAGCAAACAGCACCAATACTGTACAACACAGCAAACAGCACCAATACTGTACCACACAGCAAACAGCACCAATACTGTCCCACATAGCAAACAGCACCAATACTGTACCACACAGCAAACAGCACCAATACTGTACAACACAGCAAACAGCACCAATACTGTACCACACAGCAAACAGCATCAATACTGTACCACATAGCAAACAGCACCAATACTGTGCCACACAGCAAACAGCACCAATACTGTCCCACATAGCAAACAGCACCAATACTGTACCACACAGCAAACAGCACCAATACTGTACAACACAGCAAACAGCACCAATACTGTACAACATAGCAAACAGCACCAATACTGTACCACACAGCAAACAGCACCAATACTGTGCCACACAGCAAACAGCACCAATACTGTGCCACACAGCAAACAGCACCAATACTGTGCCACACAGCAAACAGCACCAATACTGTACAACACAGCAAACAGCACCAATACTGTGCCACACAGCAAACAGCACCAATACTGTGCCACACAGCAAACAGCACCAATACTGTGCCACACAGCAAACAGCACCAATACTGTACCACACAGCAAACAGCACCAATACTGTACCACACAGCAAACAGCACCAATACTGTACCACACAGCACCAATACTGTGCCACACAGCAAACAGCACCAATACTGTGCCACACAGCAAACAGCACCAATACTGTACCACATAGCAAACAGCACCAATACTGTACCACATAGCAAACAGCACCAATACTGTACCACATAGCAAACAGCACCAATACTGTACCACATAGCAAATGTACATGAGCTGTAAAGTTAGGACCATGTCTTAAATTGTATCATATATGCATGGTGGATATCAAATCAGCAAAAACTTAACATCAAATCATCATTAACATCCAAGAACTGAATACATCAATGTGAAGTAAAAGTGATTTCATTACTTTTGATTGTATTTGCTTTGCTCACAGAACCTTGTCACAATATCTCACCTATTTTCTGGCATACAGGCTGGACACTCGTTCTCATTTTCAGCATAACTTTCAAAGCAACTGTAAAACAAGAGTTCCAGACACAATAGAAATAACATTTCTTTTTGCTCACTGAAAGAAAATTACAAAGCATATCTGTCACAAATAATCTGCCACTTCTTACATCAGGAAAACAATCTTAACAGAATATGATCATGAATGATTCCAAAAGTGTTGAAAATCTAAAATAAGAACATGCAGTTCAGAAGTCCAAGTTGAATTTAACATCTTTGTTTAAAACATGATCTGCGACAACGACCATGGCTTGTATTTGGTTCAAGTGTAGGTCCTAGTTATTACGTTGTTGTTTCACATTCAACAAATTTTAAAGCACTGACTCGCCTCGACCATCATCCACTTCACCAATGAGGTTGCGCGATTGAATTCAAAGTAGCACCATTTGGGCTGTGGCTTTAAATCAAAGAAGTTAGTCTGGTACCAAGAGAAGATTGGTTTTTTGCCTCGAACATCAGGGTTTCTTCTACCCATAAACCCAAACACTATCATACAATTTAAAAATTCCTGAGCAGAGTATTAAACAGGAGTAAAGGAAAAACAAAAATAAATAAATAAATAATGCATTTCACTTAAAGTTTGGTATGTAAAAATCCACCTTCAGAAGAAAATAATGGCCTTCATATGAAACTTTTGATGCCAACACTTAATTTTTTTCTGATAAGAAATTACTCAACTTTCATAAAATCTCTTTGGTGACCCACAAAGTGGTCTGTGGTCAGTCAAGCAAAATGTGTCACTTCAAAATTGCTAAACTTTCTGTGAAAACAGTAAATAAGAACTTACTGTAAGTGGTAAGAGTGTGGTTCACACAGGAAGTGGACAGAGGGAACCTCTAGTGGGTGGTTACAAATACTGCACTTAGACGCCTGGAAAATCTTGGCTCTAAAATGAAGAAAGCATTACTGCATGTGCTGTATTCAATTTTTTACATGTAGCATTCATACTGTCATGTCCCGTTACAATGACAGAATAACACTCCGAAACAATCAGGATGTTACTGAAATGCATTAATTCAAGGAAAATACCTGTTATCTGAGTAGCAGACATATTTTCATTAGTTTTTATATTTTAAATCTTCTTATCACTAAAACACACAATGAAAATGTAGGGAGGAACATTTTAAAACGGGGTTGGACTTTGTCAGATTTGTATTCAAAACCAGAAAGACAAAACCTTTTAACACAGTACTGGCAAAATTCCTGCAGGCTAATATTAGGGTTAATTACCACTACAAATGCAAGATGGATTCTACATAAGGTTTCCTATCAAACTTAATGGAACAAATAACTATCTACTCACGAAGTTTTGAGCTCCTCAATCTGTGCTCGTGTCCTCTCGGTATCCTCTCTGTACTGCCGAATCAATCGCTCATCCTCGGAGATTTGGTCGTTCTCCATCTGTAGCCGTCGGATGATGTAATCCTACAAGAGGAAAAAACTCACAGGCATGTCAAAGCTTGTTTGACAGGATTTATGAATGAGCAATGGTTGGGCGCATTTATAATAGATTTATGCATTAATGTTTTTGTTTGTTAATTTGCTCCCTACCCAAGTATATTTTGTTCTATATTCTGCGCATTTTCCAGACATCATTTCGGTAATTATAAACCACGACACGAAGTGCTCATGATAAACGTATAATTAACACGTACAATATTCCAAATCACTGTGTTTATAACATGCCTCTACCTTACTACCGAAGTCATTTCAGAGCCTCAAGGAAGGTTTGTTGACTTTATCCAGCATGATGCATCTTCATCATATGTATAATTTACACCTTTATTATCACTGTATTTAATCTACATGTAAAGTTTAGCTTTTATTTTTGAACGACACATTCTTCTTGATACTCATTCATCTTATAGTATGTTTTAGTTCTGAATTGAGGAAAAACACATGTGTTGGTAGGAAAAGTGATACCTCAAGGCTTTTTGAGAGCATCTCAAAGAGCATTTTTACAGACAAAACTTTTGGTGAAATACAGTACTCCCAAAGAGGTACATGAGCTGGGGAAAATGAAGCATCCGTTTCACCAGGTACCTGAGAGATCACCCACACTGAACCAGTGAGAGCTGGATTGTAGTCTAACTACGGCATGATTGGTCACGGCTTTGCAGTCTCAGTTTCCACGCTTTTTCCAGGCCTAGCTACAAAACCGTGATATTTCTGGCTCTTCAACACCCGAAAAAGTTCCAGGCTTTACAACGTTTACAAGTTCCCTTACTAACCCAGGATAACATCAATTAGGCCAAAATGAGCCAATGAGGTTCCCTGTCAATCAAATATATTAAATCGAGCTATTTCAAATGATACAAAATGAAATTTTCCTTACCTTGACAACTGACAAGGTGGCTGTGGAATTATGGGCCAGGGTCTGAATCACCAGCAAGGGAGGTAACAAGTTCTTCTTGTCAATATTTGAGAACAGTTACGGAAATTAATGGCTGCAAAGATTTATTTATTTATTTTTTTGATTGGTATTTTAAACCATAGATTCCCATAGTCTAGAATACTTCACTTACTGGTGTACGACAGAGGTCAACTTCATTTATATAGGGAATAAAACTGAGATCTTTCCACCTACTCCTTACAGAGACATTTTTCACGCTTTAAGATCTACGTTACGGATAAGTGAATATGGTAGAAATTCATAGACATGAAAATGACCAACATGTAGAAGGAAACGGAAGAGGCATTTCACAGTCATTATCCTCCATCGTGATACATGACCAACATACAAGTATAACAACAATACCTATATTCGTCATGAAGCATTTTTTCGAAGCAAATTAAGGTAAAAAAAGAAAAAAAGCTATACTTTTGAAGTTGAAAGTTAAATTCCTCCAGTTGCATATCATTCCACCTTGTATACAAACCTCAAAACATCTTTCAAAGCAATTCTCAGAATCTGGTAAAAATCAGTAACATACATTTAAGTCATGGATGACATTTCATTTTCATACAATCGCGTGCATTTCACCTGGTACCAATGTTACCCTAATTCTTCTAATTTTGGGGACAGATATTAGTTCTGTTGAAAACCAAACATTACATTTTTTTCCAGTTTTTGGGGAAAAGTTAAGATATGTTTTTCATTGAATGAGCTAACCACGTAGTGGAAAAAGAAAGTGTGTATTCCCTTCACATCTACATTAATATTGGATAAAAAGGGCAGAGCAGATGTCCTAAAAATTAAAAAAATTTGGGTATATTTTACACAATTTATACATTTGTAGACAGTCAACAAAATTAGTTCACAATGGATATGGGTGAGAACTTCCATCAGCTGAGTCTTACAGTTGTCTTCTTTCCTGGCAAAGTAGGCCAAGGCCTGCACCCAGAGATTGGGATCATGTGAGCTGAAATGAGATACATTCAAAAAATTAAACACAGATGTACGTACAATATTTTTGTGGAAGTGTTTAAATGCTAAGGTTACAAAGTTTTAGGCTGCTCATTGTGGAAATCATGGGTGATCGTCATGAAATATGAGACTATCTCTGACAACCGAGATACCTTGACAAATCAAAAGGATATATAAAACTGTGAATTTTTTTCTGCAAAGCTGTATTCTATCGATTTTATACGAGGCATGGCAAAATATACAACCTTAGCAGGAAAACTCTGTTCTCTTGAACATCTAGTGAAAGTAAACAGCCACGTTGTGTGCTGAATGAGTCCCAGCATGTCATAGGACCATTACAAAGCACAGCCTATAAGACATCTGATTTATTATTTGGTTGGTGTTTCATGTCATACTCAACAATAGTTCATGCCATGATATACACATGCACATATTCTAGGGAAGACTTTAATTTGTAATGTGGCATGAGGTAACTATTACATAATTTGTTCATAGTTTACAGGAAACATACATGTACACATACACATGTGTATTGTTATCATCTGTCACAGAATCTGCATCGTAACTTGGACTCACCCAAAACGTTTACAGGCATCAATGACATGAGAGTGTTCGTTATGTTCCATATGATAGCGTAGTATCTGCTGATACCTGTGAACAATAAAGAGCTGCAGGTATCAGTCGGGACAAAATACATCGTCTCAGGCAATGAAGTCCACCAAGTGAAGAAAGTGAGGGTTGTACAGAAAACCAAAAGTGATTACAGATCCACACTTTTTCTTTTTGTAAAACTTTCAAAAAGACTGTTATCCTTACAGAGGAATAAAAGTGGGTATTCTTGTGGTGCATCTATAATTTATCAACTAGGGAAAATTTCCATGTGAAACTTTGGCATAAATAATGCAGAAAATGCCACATTCCGAAATGACTAGGTTGAATAAAGAGAGGAGATTTATTACATGTACCTGGTGTTTAACCCTAAAGCCATACTCGAGAATGTCTTACTCGTTCAAAGCTGTCAGTTTCAAGGGTGGAGGAAACCTGAGTGCCAAGAGAAACCCACCAGCCTTTGGTGAGCAACTGATGAACATTTCCACATCAGACAGTGTGGAAGTGTGTCAGAAAATGACAGAGGTTGAAACCATCTACTGTGAGGAGTGTGGAAGTGTGTCAGAAAATGACAGCGGTTGAAACCATCTACTGTGAGGAGTGTGGAAGTGTGTCAGAAAATGACAGAGGTTGAATCCATCTATTGTGAGGAGTATGGAAGTGTGCCAGAAAATAACAGTGGTTGAATCCATCTACTGTGAGGAGTATGGCAGTGTGCCAGAAAATAACAGTGGTTGAAACCATTTACGGTGAGGAATATGGAAGTGTGCCAGAAAATGACAGAGGTTGAAACCCTCTTCTGTGAGGAGTAAGGAAGTGTGTCAGAAAATGACAGAGGTTGAAACCGTCTACTGTGAGAAGTATGGAAGTGTGTGAGAAAATGACAGTGGTTGAAACCATCTACTGTGAGGAGTGTGGAAGTGTGTCAGAAAATGACAGAGGTTGAAACCGTCTACTGTGAGAAGTATGGAAGTGTGTGAGAAAATGACAGTGGTTGAAACCATCTACTGTGAGGAGTGTAGAAGTGTGTGAGAAAATGACAGTAATTGAATCTGTCTTCTGTGAGGAGTGTGGAAGTGTGTCAGAAAATGACAGATGTTAAATTCATCTGTTGTGAGGAGTAAGGAAGTGTGTCAGAAAATGAGAGAGGTTGAAACCTGTACTTTGAAGAGTATGGAAGTGTGTGAGAATAAAAAGCAGCCGTTGAAACTTGCACTATGAGGAGTATGGAAGCGTGTCAGAAAATTGCAGTTGTTGAAACCTCCACAAAGAGGAGTGTGAATGTGTCCATCAAAATTGCAGCCGTTGAAACTGAGAACTGTGAGGAGAATGGGAGTGTCTAAACATTGTACTCAATGAACCTTGGGTAGCTTGTGAGGAAAGCAAAAACAAAACAAAAAACCGAAAACTGCTGATACTTACAACTGAGCCTTTTCATACAGGTAGAGAATTCCAGCCTTGAAATTGTTCATCTGACAGAGGACAAGGGCTTGGTCCAAGTCATATCCTGCCTGTAATTTATTTGATTGTTGTTTAAAGCCTTGGTTAAGAATTTTTCACAGTGGTCTATTTTTCATGTTTATGGCTGGAGAAAACTTGAACGGTCAGACTAAACCACTGGCCTTTGGCAGAAACCTCACAAACCTCCTGACTGATCCTAAGCCTGAGACCTAAGATCACATCCGACTGAGCAGGGAAACCTGAACTACAACGTGTACAATGACCAAACTCAGCTCAGACAAAAGGCATGTTTACACCTACAAAAACTTTTCCAGAAAGACTCTACGTATAATTTTGCAATACTTGGAAGTATAAGCAAAAGACAATCATTTTTAAATCATCACACATTGAGACATTCCATATTTACTTCAAAACAAATTCATGTTCCTTTCAACTTATTCATTTTATTACGGGTGTAAAGGTGTTAAGATATGCTACTTTTGAAGTTTTCATATATGCAATGGCAGTTGTAGTGGTGGAAACAGGAAGACCTAGGCAATCCAATGTGACTGCACATGCTGGCCAAAAGCAGGATGCAAGTGCCTTACTTCAAAATTAAGCTGATTTTAATACAGGTATTAAGAAAAGAACTGAAAAGGTCAACAGCATAATAAAATGGGATAACTTACGTCTGGATTTTGAAGAAGAGCTAATGTTTTCCTTTCCTTATCTGTTCGTTTCTGAAGAAAGTAAAGGGACTTATTCGCAACTTTTATATATTCACAAATATTACATAAAAAACCTTGGTAAAATCACATTAAAGACAATTCTGGACAGTTTTAAGAACATGTTCTATGTATTTATTTATTCATTTGGCATTTTATGCCTTTCTCAAGAATATTTCACTTTATGGTGGGAGGAAACCAAGCAAAGCCTGGGGGAAAGCCACACCCATTCGTAGGCTGCTGGCAGACCTTCCCACGTAGGCTGCTGGCAGACCTTCCCACGTAGGCTGCTGGCAGGCCTTCCCACGTAGGCTGCTGGCAGACCTTCCCACGTATGGCTGGACAGGAAGCCAGCATGAACTAGACTAGGTCCCCAACATGTTATGTGACATAGCGTTGAGCAACTGCTGGCACAGAATGTCAGGGTGTCACATTTCTGACACCTTACACTTCGGCACATCAGTTTAATTGTTTCTGTCACATTATCATGAGATCGGCAAGACCCATTATCACTACTTAAATTCATGCACACAGTCCCTTCAAATGCACTCTTTTTTTTAAAAGCTTTCAAGGAGAGCTTTCAAATAAAAATTTTGATGCTCAATTTGCAATTAGTCCCTTTTTGTCAAAGTGTAAGTGAAATTGTCATAATACATGTATCAAACAGGATTCTTTTTTGTGAGGCAAAACTGTTGCAGTGTCCACTGCACTGAAACACCCACAAGGTGTGATTTTTCATATAAACAAGCAGAATTCAACAAAATCGCACATGACTGCAGCATTACCTCATATTACAATAATAATACTTGTGAAACTCAAGTCCAGCATCAGTCCAGGCTGTAGACATCACACAGCCTGCAAGACTTCGCCAATACATTACCCAGACTCTGCTTCCCAATCTGACCAAAACGGATGTTAAAAGTTTTAAACCCCATGTACTTGCGAATGTGGGTGTGTACTCAGGGGAGACAACTCACTGTGATATTCTGCTCATGTGTTACTTCCTGCAGATAGAGCTCTAACAGTGTATTGTAGACCAGACATGGAGAACTGGGCTGGACCTGCAAACAGTGCACAGAGTCAATACTATAAGTATTACACTTATGTACTTTTGTGATACAAGTAAATATGTTCAAAACAAAATGACAAAAAATACCAGTATTTTTCAATATTACCAGACATATCAAGGTAACATTTTTAAGAAGTTGAGCATTTAGAAGTTGAGTTGGACAACATAAGACAGTTATATGGATAACAACTTATGTTCATTCTGAAGTGAAAATTCAGTATAAATACTGCTAGCTTGAAAGCCAGAAAAACTTAGATGTGGTAGCAAAGGCTATCAAAGAGCTTGCCTGTAGAGGATAGATTCTAATATGCGGTACACTAAGTAAGGAATTCGTTCATTTACAGTATTTAATATGAACACAGAGAATCAACCAAGGAATATCCTCCTCCTGTTATTATGCTCTACAGGTGTGCAAACCCTGAACTCAATACATGCAGTATTTTTAGGATACCACCCCTCACATGTTGTTTAACACAGATTCTAATACACAGTACACTAAGTCAGGAAATTGGTAATTTGCGGTATTTAATATGCATACACAGAATCAACGATGGAAAATCCACCTTGTGTTATTGTCCTCTACATGTGCGCAAACACTGAGTTCAATGTACTTAGTACAGGCAAGCTAAAAATGTCACAAAAATGAGTTTCCTAATGAATTCAATCTCTTTGTACAACAAAAATTGTTTTCCCATGAATGGGAAGTTATCTATCTACGTAATATGGTTAACAGAAACCAATTTCATAATTTCAATGGCTCTTTGTCCTCTGAATTACATATCTATTAGACTGGCTTGTAACAAATTACAATACTAACTGTTTTGAGGATGGAAAATGTCAATACCTACCCGAACCATGTGTTCTAAAAACTCTGTCAACTTCTTGGAATTGTTGACAAAAATATGGATGAATTCTTCTGCACTTGCTTTCTGAATCTTGGCAATACCTCCTGAAGAAATGAAGACAAAAAATGAAAGAATGGAACCAACTGTTCACAACTGTTCCCAGCAAACTCAGCAAGTACATCAAAACCTACAGGTCACTAAATCTTAATCCTACAAACAAACTGAAATCGTTCTGAAATCAGCCACAATGTATAATAATAAGGTGACACACGTAGTAAATAAGCAATGTATCTAAATCTTTCGCCATGGAATTTTAAACTGTCTGCAACCCATGATTCTTCAGCTGTAAGGGATCTTTAACATACAAGTTCAACAATCATCACCGACTTAAAAAGAAGCAGTAAAAAATTAGAAGGCAATGGTAACTAAAAGAGTTGATGAGAGCGGCTTGCCAGTCAGCCATGCTGAAGTGTATAAGGACTTGAACCAAGAGTGGAGAGTCATAGTGAAAGAGTTAAAGAGCCTCTAGCAAACACATCTATAAACACATCTTCAAGAAGAATTGACAGTAATTTGGTTGATAACGGACTCTCAATTGCATAAAGTACTGAAGACAGTAATGAAAAGACATTTACTCAATGAGCATCATCTTACCTTCCAGCACATTTTGATCCACCAAAGGTTCTGAAAATGGCAGAAAATATAATTTCGCTTGTTTCTGAAACATTTTGAGACAGTATCTGGAAATCTTTTCCATGTTCTACCATGAAGGAAAATATTAAGCTCTATCTTAATGCCAATTCCATACTGCTATTTTTAGTATCAGTACAGGTTTACATGGAAAAGAATGCCGGGTTAACATGCATGTGACCTTCTTAACATTTACAGGCAAGAAACCCTCATCAAAACTTTAACTTTGGGCCTTAATGCCTACACAATAACTCTTTCTGCACATGTGCAATAGCTGTGAGGTTTATGAAGGAAGGAAGATGGAGTGCTTGGTTCAGAAGTCAACCAAGGCCGTTCCCTGGGCCAGTCTATGTTGTTCAAGTGCCGCCGCCACTGGACCATCACGCCGAAGGATACCAAGCGTGACACCCCACCTGGTCACATTACACAGACACCAGGTCTACCAGATCTCTTTTCTTGCTCTAACCTCTCAGTGCTAAGCGCATGCTGAAAGTCTTTGGTATGACTCGACCTGGGAGTGATCCTGGATTTCCTGACCCTGAGGTGGATGCTGTCACAACTGCATCACCGAGGCTGCCATTGCTATTTGCATTATACCTGATAAAAAATCCTGACTCAAGCTACGGACAAACTAGCACTGGCTAAGTTCGAGATGGAGTCTATGAATGGTGAAAAATGACTGGCTTTACATCTAGAAAAACAAATGGAACGTCATGTGATATTTATCTTTTAATCATTGTTTGTACCATTTCCACTTGTGATATTTCACTACAAACTTTGTCATCTTACGATCGGAGGGCCTATAATCTGTACAAAGCCTCTTCAAAAGTTCTGTCGTCTGGTCTGGTGCTTCGTTCATCAGGACCTTCCCATACTGCTTCAGATTGGACTCAGCCTGAGAAGTGAAATATCAGAATTAAATTTAACTGTAATGTCTGAAAGTCCATTAGAAGACATTGCCAAAGAAATTTTTGTTTTCTGAAAACTTTATTTATTGTCTACGTTTTACACAAGAATATTGCATCATATGATGATTGACAGCATTACGGTGGGAGGAAACCGAGCAGAGCCCAAGGGAAACTCATGACCAATGGCAGGCTGCTGGCAGACCTTCCCACGTACCGCCGAAGAGGAAGCCAGCATGAGCTGGGCTTGAGCTCACAGCGACCACATCAGTGAGAGGTTCCTCGGTCTCTCTACTGTGCAAACACCCTAATCACTCAGTCACAGAGGTTCCTCGGTCTCTCTACTGTGCAAACACCCTAATCACTCAGTCACAGAGGTTCCTAGGTCTCTCTACTGTGCAAACACCCTAATCACTCAGTCACAGAGGTTCCTCGGTCTCTCTACTGTGCAAACACCCTAATCACTCGGTCACAGAGGTTCCTCAGTCTCTCTACTGTGCAAACACCCTAATCACTCAGTCACAGAGGTGCCTCGGTCTCTCTACTGTGCAAACACCCTAATCACTCAGTCACAGAGGTTCCTCAACATGCCCGAGAGGCATATTTGTACCTCTTCTGTATTGATTCAGATAAAAACTACCCTGTCCTGTGTGTAACAGATGCCCCAGTAGCCTTGACACCCCTGCAATCAGCACTCTAACGATGATGTCACAGAGGCCCTTGAGTGATATATTTGAACCTCTTTTATAAAATGTTGGATTTATTTATTTATTTACTTATTTGAGGGTTGTTTTACGCCCTACTCAAGAATATTTCACTTGTAAGACGGTGGCCAGCATTATGGTGGGAGGAAAACGGACAGAGCCCAGGGGAAACCCCAAGACAATGTGCAGGTTGCTGGCTGATCTTCAAATGACCATGTGCAGGTTGCTGGCTGATCTTCAAATGACCATGTGCAGGTTGCTGACTGAACTTCCCACATAGGTCGGCGTAGGCTGGAGAGGAGGCCTGCAAGAGCTGGACTTGAGCTCACAGCGACTGCGCTGGTGAAAAATGTTGAATCACATCAACCAAGTTGTAATGCAACAATTTCTATGCACTAGTAAATTTGATTGCTCTGGCTCCAGCACTGGTGAAAAAAGTTGACTCACATCAACCGAGTTGTAATGCAACAATTTCTATGCAGTAGTAAATTTGATTGCTCTCGCTCCAGCATCATACCTTTCTGTATTTTCTACATTTATTTGGATAAAAATTATTCTGATGTGTGTTGTAACAGATCACATTTGTGTGCCCCAGTAACCTCAATCAGCCTGGGGTCACCCCCGTCATACCTCCAGGAAGCTGAGTTTGCCGATGTACTCCAGGGATTTGGCGTAGTCTTTGATGTCCTCCAGCTGAATCTTCAGGTACCATTCGTGGATGTTGTGTTTCTCTGCCAGGAACAGCGCGTGTTTGAAGTAACCCGCCTGACGACACACCTTAATGGCCGTCTCCACGTCAAAGTCCACCTCACGGTCCTTGGTCTGATTGAAACAACAAAAATGGTACATGTACACGCATTTGAGATGGGTGCACAGAACTAGGGTTAGAAGAATACCCAGGAGAGCTTGTGATTTTCAACTCACAGAAATGATAGTATGTGCACAGACAAATACAGTCTAACCAGTCAGAGTTTGATTGATTCATGCGCCATGCTCAAGAATTTTTCACGGCAATCAGTTTTATAGGTGGAGGAAACTGGAGTGCCTGGGGTAAACCACCAGCCTTTGGCAAGTTACTGATGCGCTTTCACACGTGTGGTGTACAGGTATGTACACACTATTGGTGGAAATTCCATTTTACATGAGTAACGGACAAAGTCCTCAAGAAAAACCCTGACATGAAAAAGTGTATTTACACACTTTTCCCCATACAGTGAATAATGGAAACAGAGATAGAAGCTACACACAACCCTTACGCAAGCACTTCTAGCACTTCAAGCCCAGCTTATGTCGTATTGCTATAAAACAGAACTATTGGCAACTGAGCGCACTAGCGGCTTATGTCATAGAGGACACATTACACACTAGCAACTGGGCAAAAATAACTTGAATTAGTTGATCACAGTCGTAAGATTGCTCATATCACAGTGCAAAGTTCCAGTCAGTAGTCAGCTTGGACCACATGACCCTCACATGCAAAATGGTTTAGTGAAAGCCCACGTCTCTGACTATATACAAGTATACGATTGGCAACTTGTGCAGGTGGCACTGTAACACGCACTGTGTCGGTTGTGTAGAACCGTGACCAAATCCAAACTTGTTCCAACGGGACGCGCCAAGTACAACATGCTCTACTTTCAAATAACTGATTGTAAGCCATTGCTGACGCTGAGGCGCAGGAGCGCTCCTGTCAAATTCTTAATCGCAACTGATCAGTTGCCTATAGACGCCGACTGGTTCCTGGAACTAGTTCTGATTCGACGTAACTGCAACATAAGCTACGTTTTATACTCATGTACTTTTGTACGTTTACCATAATGAACTCGTCAAGCTTGGAGACATCCTTGAGCTTGGTGTAACAGTTGAGCAGCAGTGTAGTGTGTTCCTCGGTGGCCAGCTGAGCCTTGTGTAACGCCTGCAGGTACTTGGTCAGATTGTGGATTCTCTGGGCATCCAGGAACTGAAACACAACCAGAAGGTCACCAGGGATTTACAGCATCTATGCCCTCCCACCACCTCCCGCCCAAACCAAAAAAAATTCATAAAAAGTTTGCAGTAATTTGGCAGGCAAATAAAGGTCATAAACTGAAATATCGATTATGTTGATGTTGAAGGTCATCTTTTCAGTTGGATAACATTTTATCTACAAAGCACACATCAAAACACCTTCGAAATTCTAAGGTGAACAAAACCCTCAGAACATATCAAAATCAGCAACTGTTGCTAATAAAATTTTGTCAAATATAGCATTTCATAGTTGTTATAGTATTAATTTCATGAATTGATTTATTCTACATACAAAACCAGCTGAACAGTGTTTTACAATGCTGTACTAGAAAATATCTCCAATGCAAATAAACACTGTGATTAAGGTAATGGAAGGAGGCAAGCAGAGCATGCAGTAAATCATGGCCCTTTGCCAGTTTGCAAAGCCACTGATTGGTCAGCTCATGATCCTTCCGAATGCTTTAACAGAACCAGCCAATAAGAGACCATATCTATTCACATTGTCCACGCAGGTGGCAATAAGGTTCAGAACTGACCTGTGTACTTTGATCATGAACTTGAAGTGAAAAATGTGTAATTTACACAGGTTATTTATATTTTATTTATTGTCATATTACATGTACATATACTTTTCAAAACTTCCTCAATTTCTGTCCCAAATCTCAGTCTGGGATATTTAATTTGAGCTTGATGCTGCACTTTAAAATTGTTCGCTGATATGACAGTGGTCAGGTTTATTTTATCAGGTATGTAAGAAAAAAATAAATGCAGTTAAAAGTGGATTTGAGTTTGTGACCTCTTTGGTCAATGGCCTGAAAGTTGCAACAAGCCCGGGATTTAACCAGCGAAGCCAGCGAAGCCCCATGACCTTTTGACAGCCAAAAACAGCTAAAGTAAGAAGCTACATGTCCTCGTATACGACTGTCAGGCTGTGCAGGTGACCAGTACCTTTCGGATGACATAGGAGGCCTCCAGTTTGCCTATGGTCTTGATGTACTGGTCGATGGCCCCATCATGGTCTCCTTTCCCGTACAAGTGGTCCCCGTATTGTGTGAAGATGTCAATCAGGCCTTCCTGGTCGTATTGCTGGCTCTTGGCAAGGCTGAGGAGCAGAAGACAGAACAAGCCAGGGTAAATGACCTGAAATTTCGCCGTGACAAAGCTGCAAATTTTGCCTGATTCTTTGGATTTTACTGATAGAGTAAACTTGTGTAAGCCGACCATACCCGGTTGCACAGGAAAATGTCGGTTCTGACAAGAAGTTGGTTTGTGGAATACAAACCGTGTGCAACAACAACACTTACTCCCTTGTACACAGACTGTCTAGATGTCAACAGCTAACAATTAAAGTTCTCTGCACGCAAGGAAGGTGAATTTAGTTTTATTTGGCACAAGGTCTTTAAATACGCAGGGGAATAGGCCTACATGGAAAAAAATTATTTGTAAGCCTAAACATGCATGATACTTGAAATGCTGAAGTCCTGTTTGTCACATCGGCTTTTTCATACCTGCCGATTACAAGAATACCTGTTTCCATCTTAGGATACCCCTGCGTGTAGATTTCCCAACAATAATCTTAATCGTTAGTCCTCTTTGTCTCGGTTTTCGGCAAATTTTCGCACGACTGAATGGATTGAACTTCATCATTCAGGGACTTTCCGCACAATGTCTCGTAGCAGGGTCGTCAGTCATGCCTCATTCTATCAAATTTAGGAAACAATGTGACCATGCAGTATCTATTGATACCTGTATCACTCAATACCATCTCTTCTAAAAATGTGTGGAGTGTTCCAACCAAAATCGACTTCAAGAGAATGTCTTCATCATTTAGTGAACTGTCTGCTAAGAGGATGTTCTCCCTTTCTGACAACACCTCTCTGACCCCACAGCGGTAATAAAAGCTGCACCTTTTGCTTCATTCTTAGGGTTTTATTGATTTTGGAAAAGTGATCATTAAGCAAACTTACCTGTGGATCAAGTGCATGGTGTTTGAACTTAAACCAGGAGAGCCACAATACCAATTACGATACAAAATTTTATCAAAATCAGGCAACATCTGATGGGGGGTGGTAGTATGACAGGCTGAATGACAAATCTAAATCAATATTATCTGCTTTGTCAGACATAATGGACAACAAGGTGTTGACTACAGCATCACTGTAGGCCATGTGCATCCCACACTAGGTCACATGTCTTTGTAGTCACATGTCTTTGTAGCCACATCAAACAGTAGTCATATGAATTCTGTGTAAAACTAACAATCCTCTCCGGCTGTACGTGAGAAGGTTTGCCATCAATTTGTGGATGGTCGTGGGTTTTGCTCGGTCTCTGGCTGGGTTATTCCCCACCATAGTGCTAGCCGCCTTTGTATATGTGAAATGTTCTTGAGCACTGCGTAAAACACCAATCAAATAAATAAATAAAACTGAACACTCACCTGATGGCCAGCATGTACATGTTCTTCTTGAATAGCATCTCTAGTTTTGTCTGTGTGTCTTTCTCTTGGAGATGAAACATCTAAAACAGAAGTCCATTGTAACCGGAGACAACACAAATGACAGACTACAGAACATGTAAATACTACTAAGAGCCACACAGTACAGTCTCCAATACAGGTGTTTTATGGTTTCGTCATTAAAGTGGTACATCATCGGCACAGATCTGGTCAATAAAACCTGAGCTGAAGAATAAGAATAAAGACTCTGAAGAGCTTTGCTCCATAACAAAGAACTACAAATTATTGTTTAAAAGATCAGCAGCATTCGTAGCAGTGCTTTCTCAACATTGTACACTAGAGCTTTCTTGTGGAGAAAACCTGAACAATACATTAGTCTGCTGTAGGGTAAAAAACTTAAAAGTGGGGATGGCATAAAAATCAGTTCAAAAATCTGAAGTTCAGATTAAGGAGTGCGAAAAGTTTGTTCCAAATATTGTACTCAATATTTTTTTTATTTCTCTTTAAGGAGAAAAATACACTTGGAAATAATTCTTGCATCGTGGGTATTTGGGACCAATTTTTGGTATATATAGTCTTTGTGGAATAATGTTATAAATGAGGATGCAACACATGTTTAAAAAATATCTTTGCACTAGAATTTACCCTTGTCAGCCAACAAATGTGTTCAATCTAGATTTGGACAATATTTATATTTTTAATATATTCATAAATATTGTCCTAATTCAGGTTAAATGCATATGTTTGGATACAAAGTACACATTTACATTCAAATAATTTTATTAGACATGCATCACATCCTGAATTAGAACATCAGCACGCAACAACAATAAATACCAAAAGTTGGTCCCTAATACCCACCATGCAAAAATATTTTCAGATACCCCTTTCTCCTGAAAAAAAATTTTTTTTTAAAAAATATCAAACATCATATTTGCAAATATGTTTTGAGCCTCTTTCATCTGATTTTGGCATCATTTTTATGCTTTTATTCTCCATTAACGACAGGGAGTAATCTTTACCTTGCCGTCCCCACAGATCACATAGAGGGATCCCCACTCGCTGACGACGTCCACCACTTCCGGGAACGGGGCAGAGTAGCCTATGAACTTGTTCTGTATGTCATACACAGTCACGATATTCATCTCCCGAGACTGACCCGCTCTGCAAACAATGTCATGCGTATAATGGCCCTTGTGGTTTATTAATAACACACTGAAGATATGACACATGTAAAATTATGAACAAGAAATGTGCATGAAGACATTCTAATAATAGATACATGAACATGTGAATACAGAGGAATTTCCTTACACTGAAATGAACTCTTCCTATAAAAATATTAAATGGAATATGCATAGCTGACTGCGTCATGCATGTGGAAACTCTTGCTCATTGTGACTATGGACAAATTTTCCAGATTATAACAACATGATTGACAAGTCAATGCTCAATAACATTTAACTAAGTGTAACTGTCGTCAATTCAAAGAGGATTTGACTTATTGGCGGAAAGAAGGAAAAAGAAGGCCTTTAACAGTGACAGCATTGGTTGCATCAACTGCAGCTAGACTTTACCTTATGACATCATTTATTATAGACCAATCAGCTTTCACAAAATGTCAAATAAGCCAGTGATGGTCCTGGCTGGACTGTGAGACTCAATACGGCATACCTATGTTAGGCAAGAGTTCTTTGCCATCTGCAGTTTACATTTTTTAAAGAGCTGTGGCCATTTTCACAAAATTTAGTATTCCCCTTTTTTGTAACTTTTCTTGTAGAGGATGTTAGGGCACCATAAGGCGACATGATTTACGAGAAAAGTTACAAGGAATTCATTTCCCAAGTTTTGTAAAAGTTGGCCCTGGGCTGTGATACTTGACTTACATGGCAGCGGCTCTGGGCATGGTTTTATTCTCCTTTCCCACAACGACCAGATAGCCCCGGAACCATTGAAGCAACACCTTCTCCCCTTCAAACGCCAGACAGGGCCCCCGGCCATCGTGCTGGTAGAAATACACCGCCTGTCAAACAATCAGAACCTATATGTAACGAGTCATGCACTCATTCATTCATTTATTTGCTTGGTGTTACACGCTGTACTCTTTGGCCACAATACGGCTGATAATCCGATAATCTGTTAATCCATAACCATTCATTCCTGCTGTCCTCATGAATATTTCACTCAGGAATACAACAGCAGCCAGCATTACGTTGGGAGGAAACGAGGCAGATTCTGGTGGAAAACCCACAACCGAGCACAGTTTGCAGTCAGACCTTCAGCAACTGCATTAATGAGTGTCTTCTAACCCACAACCGAGCACAGTTTGCAGGCAGACCTTCAGCAACTGCATTAATGAGTGTCTTCTAACCCACAACCGAGCACAGTTTGCAGTCAGACCTTCAGCAACTGCATCAATGAGTGTCTTCTAACCCACAACCGAGCACAGTTTGCAGGCAGACCTTCAGCAACTGCATCAATGAGTGTCTTCTAACCCACAACCGAGCACAGTTTGCAGGCAGACCTTCAGCAACTGCATCAATGAGTGTCTTCTAACAACCGAGCACAGTTTGCAGGCAGACCTTCAGCAACTGCATCAATGAGTGTCTTCTAACAACCGAGCACAGTTTGCAGGCAGACCTTCAGCAACTGCATTAATGAGTGCCTTCTGTGTCCTGCCCAAGCACACAGTCCCTTGGCCACCGAAGCCCCTGTACATATTTGATGAATACATTATTTGTTTACATATTTGACTGATGATTAATGCTGTGCTCAAGAACTGATGAACATTTAAAAGACAGTACTTAACAATATTGCACTTGTACCATAATAATAAAGGGGTGTTTTCAGGCAAAATGTCCAATACATATTTTCAGGTTTTCAAACAAAGGATTTTCTCTCATTAGGATGTAAACATTATTTTAGCCGTATTCTGTTCAAGCACGATATTTCATAAATATGAAAAATTATTTCAGCCAGTAAATTGTAAAAGTCTCTTCATGATTTCGACTGACGTTCATGTCTGTAGTAATGCATGTTTGACTGTTTTCATGTTTTAAAAATGCCAATATACACATACTGTTTCTACTTGTCCACGTATTGTTTACATAAAGGGCCCCGGCAATTTATTTATTTATTTAATTCATTGGTGTTTCATACCGTACTCAAAAATGTGTCAGTTCTACAATGGCGGCCAGCATTATGGTGGGAGGAAACCAGGCAGTGCCCAGGGGAAACCCACGGCCATTCGCAGGTTGATGGCAGACCTTCCCACATACATGCAGAGGAAGTCAGCATGAGCAGGACTTGAACTCACAACGGCTGCATTGGTGGGAGACTACTGGGTCATTGTGCTGCAATAACACACTAAAAGACTGAGCCACGGAGGCCCCCCCCCCCCTCAGGGCTCATGGGAAGATGAGACTGTACAATTTGACAGAGCTGCCCTCTTTGAATAATGGTTGCATCCATTCATCACAATGGGGTCTCCTTGTAGTAGGCACGACCCAGTGCCGACATATAAATATTGCTGCCTCACTGGAACCCCATGCCAAAGACACCCGAACCCATATTATACAGACACCCAAACACCCGACCCATATTATACAGACACATGACCGACTTTGGCATATTTCTCTCATGATTGGCGCTGAACACGGTAGTGCCAAGGTTATCAATGTTTAAGTCTGAGGTATGACTCTCTTTGGAACTGAACCCCAGAACTACCAATTACGAGGCAGACGCTCTATCCACTGCACCACCGCAGGTTCTTCTGAGGGACGCTTTGCTGGAACCTTTACAAGATTTTTTCGCTGAACACTCACATCTTGTCTGCCCACGACCAGTTGATTCTCCTGACTGATATCACTCATTACAGAGCAGCCCTGAGCACAGCCAAGCTTGTCCAGTTCAGTCTGCAGAACAGAAATAATATCTACACACTGGTATTTATTTATTTACTTTTTAAATACATAATGACCTTAAAATGATACTTTTGGTGATAACACTTGTGTTTTTCTGATAAGACATTACTTGAATGTAACAAAACACCTATAACTCTATATCATGTATAAGGTACACAAATCAGTCAGAATCTAACAATATAAATTTTATGAGAACTACACTCTACAGCAGATGCAGAAATATATTTACGAAACACCAGCTGTCATCGCAATGATTCTTTCCGCCATAATACAGTCATAAATATCACCTACATGTGCGTCGTGACCAAGTGCGCGCACATCTCTCACCTTCTGATCACTAGCTGTAACGTTGATGGTCATAATGCTTGACTCGGTGATCGCGAATAGGATGACGCTCTTCCCCACACTTTTGAAGTGAACACCTGTGATAGGCTTGTTAGTCTCATATGCAACTCTCTGTTTACTATGACTGAAGAGAAAAAAAGTGATAAATACATAAGATTTTGACTATTCTGTAATTTACAAATACATCTTAACACATAACACTGACGAATTATCTATTTATTTGTCCAATTGGCATTTTACACCAAACTCAAGCATATTACACTTACACATGTACAACGGTGGCCAGCAGTACGGTGGGAGGAATTTGAGCAGAGCCCAAGATAAACCCGTAACCGTCTCCAGATTGCTGGCAGATCTTCAAATGTTCAATTGGAGAGGAAGCCAGCGTGAGCTGTGCTTGAACTCACAGTGAGAGGTTCCTGGGTCATTTCGCTACACTAGCACATGGCCACACAGGCTCTGACATTTTCCTATAAGGGTAGAGGATTAAACCACTATTTGTCATTACCTCCACAAATACATTTTTGCTGATTGGTTAACTTTGTTAAAAATCCTGAACAGTGGGAACTTTTGTCCATACAGGACCCAGCATTCTCCAGGCATAATGATGTCAGGAAACATTGAGTCTGATTCATCACAATTCATTCGTGATGTCAGGAAACACTGAGTCTGATTCATCACAATTCATTCGTGATGTCAGGAAACATTGAGTCTGATTCATCACAATTCATTCGTGATGTCAGGAAACATTGAGTCTGATTCATCACAATTCATTCGTGATGTCAGGAAACATTGAGTCTGATACATCACAATTCATTCGTGATGTCAGGAAGCACTGAGTCTGATTCATCACAATTCATTCGTGATGTCAGGAAACATTGAGTCTGATTCATCACAATTCATTCGTGATGTCAGGAAACATTGAGTCTGATTCATCACAATTCATTCGTGATGTCAGGAAACATTGAGTCTGATTCATCACAATTCATTCGTGATGTCAGGAAACATTGAGTCTGATTCATCACAATTCATTCGTGATGTCAGGAAACATTGAGTCTGATTCATCACAATTCATTCGTGATGTCAGGAAACATTGAGTCTGATACATCACAATTCATTCGTGATGTCAGGAAACATTGAGTCTGATTCATCACAATTCATTCGTGATGTCAGGAAACATTGAGTCTGATACATCACAATTCATTCGTGATGTCAGGAAACATTGAGTCTGATTCATCACAATTCATTCGTGATGACGCTACACTCCGTGAGCACCAACACTTCAATGCAATAATTTCAGAGGACACATGGAATTATCATTTGTTTCACTAATTACATTGTGCAATGAATCTGTTCCAATTATGCAGGTGACCTTGTTCAGATTAATACTGAGTACCCGGTACTTTTTCCTCTGACCGCTCTTCTTACCGATCTCTGGTCACGTCCCCTTTCAGCAAGACAATGCTGCCATTCTCAAAGCCTATAGCCATCCAGATAAGGTTTTCATGTACTGTAAAACATGTGACCTATAAAGAAATGAATGAGTGAATGATTGATCGATTATGGGTTAATACCACTTCAGCAAAATCGCAGGACTAAAGTGGCAAGGAGACGCCAAAAGCAGGAGATGGTACACTAAATGGTTTTGGATGCAACAAAGAGATCATTGAAAAACAAACAAAAAAGTATGGATATTTTTTCAAAACCAGCTACAATGACATTAATATCATCTGATTGATTCAATGGAATACTTCCAAAACAGTGTACTATACTGCAGACCACACTGCATTACATGCACACGGACTTGTCAAGAGAAAAACTGTAGGTTCTGATCCACAAACTTAAAGGTGGAATTGTGAAGGTGCCTAAATAAATTTTAAAAAATGCACATTAAAATCATCTATTTATTTGATTGGTGTTTAATGCAATACTCCAGAAAATGTCACCTACATGTATGCGACGGCTGCCAGCATTACGATGGGAGGAAACCAGGCAGAGCCCAATGGAAACACACAGGTTGCTTAAGGGTTTAACACCGCTGTAGCAGTGCTTGTTGTGTAACCCAACACCACAAAGCCTTGTTCCGTACAAAGTAAAATCCCGACAATGCACAACAACAGTACAACGAAATATTATTCTGGGAGGTAAATGCACCCGCCAGTATACTGTGTGACACACTTGATGTTCTTTGAAAGGTCATCTCTACCTCTGACAGCACCGTAGAAAGGCAGGCCTTCCGATGTAAGTAAAAACTACACTTTTCTTTATCAATAACTTGTTAGTTTCAATACAGCTTGATTAGTTTAAGCTTCTAACAGTTTGGTAGCTGACATGGTTCTGATCACAAACTATAAAGGTGTATAGACTGGTCACTGAATTGACTGTCAGCTATCAGTTTTATGTCTAATAATGTTACAGTGTTTACATGATTAGAGGATTTATAAAACCCAGATGTCCACTGTCTACAGGAAATCCCCACTATATTACTCAATATGTATATACAGAAACTGTTTACTCTGTGTGATATGATCACTCTCTGTTTTCAGACGGTCTGCTTACAGGAGTGGGTTTGTTGCCTGGAATGGCTCTGGCAATTCTTGTGCACACTGGACTTCCTTTCTCCATCTATACAACAACAACAACATGTTCAGCAGCAAAATTCAATAACATACACATAATTTGATATTTCAAGATAATTTAACTTTTGCAGACATAACTATGGACATGTATCTGGTGTTTAAAGTTTACAATATCTTAGTTTCAGTATTGCTGATACCAAATGGTTACTGTGAAACTGAAAGTATAACGTACCATCTCGTAAAATATCATATGAAAAAACATCCACTGCATCAACAGAGCCAGGATATAGCATGACAGAACCACTGAGGCCATCATTAAAAGTATGTCTGGTTAGCGTACCCTGACCGACTCTTAAAGAAATCTAAATGTGTTTATAGGTACATGTACATGTACATGTATTTTGACAGAATATTTTTTCTCTCTGCGTTAATTACTCTAAAATTTCTATTTTCTTCTTCTTCTTTCTATCTTCTCCGAAAAAAAAAAAAAAAAAATTCACTGATCCCCAACGCTATTTTTCTCATACTGTTTGGTTACTCCCAACAAAGAATTTTTCAAGGGTAACCGGAGTACAAGAGTTCCATGTTCAGCATGGAATTTTGCAAATTCCACGTTCTGACCAGATATTCTTTTTCTTTGCTTTATCACATAAGTGAATTACATGTACCTTATCCAAGTTCCACACTTTAATCAGTGGGTTGATTCCCTGTTCATCTTCCTGTAACAAAATGCACACAATTATTCACTATCAAGAAAAGCTGATCCCTATATATATAACAACATTTTCCCTTACAAGTACTTTAGAAGAATTAATCATGGGTTGAAGTCTTATACCTTTCAACTTGTTCATTCAAACACATCCTCGGAACATTATTCAGTGTGATAAAATTGATACAATTACATTTTTGTTAAGGCCTGAAATTGGACAACACACATGACGGAGCTTTGTCACGACCTCTACCCTCACACAAAAAGTTAAATCAAGTAAAAAAATTTCACATATCGCGAAAAGGTTGAGGAATTAGCACCAAAGAAAGCTGAGAAAAAAAAGGAAAACTTACTGAATTCCTGAGACTAGGTTAAATTAACTGCACGCTTCACAAATTGTACACTGCGAATTTCACTTTAAATTTTTTTCAAAACTGATCTTTATTGCTTAAACCTCTTCATTTCAAACAAGACACATACATGTATGTAAATTGGGGCTTTTGAGACGTTATGGAAAAAGTTATGCTGGTATTTGGAGGAAATTTTAGGCTAAGGAGTACCATATTAAATTCTGATGGTCATCCAGCGTTGTGAGCCAGGAATTTTGTAAATGTTTTATCCCTTCTGACAATTAGGACAGACATACAGAGTTTGGTCCCTTTGTCTGTAGTGCTGGAATTTGTTCATGTAGCCATAGCAGGATACTGAACTCTTTGAGTACCTTCTGGTTTAACATTCTATGAAAATTTCTTTCATCATTCTCATAATATTAAACATTTTAATTACTTTACCCCGATTGTTAGAAGAAGGTTGTGCTGTTTCATCTGGAATATGTGAGAGACTCTGATTTCATATGCCTTGAAGGCAGACATCTGCAGCTGTCGTGTGATGAAGTACAGCACCCCCTCATGGTCGCCCACGACGATCTGACCACGCCCACTGGCAACTGCTGCAATATTGACATCCTGTAACAAAGAATGCATGTACATCAATTCAACCACTATGTGAATTACAAAAAGAAACAACATATTTTGATACATTGAAGTTTGTGTACATGAAAAATGTGGTTATACTTCACTCTAATTCTTCTAATTATTGGGACAGATATTAGTCAAGCTGAAAACAAAATATTACAATTCTCTTCCAGTTTTTTTAAAAAGTACAGGATATATTGCTCAGTTGATGGTTTAACCATGGCAGAAAAAACAAACTTTGTATCCCTTTAAGATTTACCTGTTTGTTTGCTAAAAATATCAGATCAGGTGTCTCAAAAACTAGAAAGAATTAGGGTATTAACATGTTTTTACATATTTGCACTCCTTGATTAGTTTGAATACTGTAGTCAAGAATTCATAATTTAAGCGCATATAGATAAATCAGCCACATAAAAAATGTGTGAACAAATAAATGGGATAAAAAGAGTTGCTTTGCTTACTGCAAGTTTGTCAAAGACAGTATTTCTTTCTGGCTCCTTCACAGCCTCCTTGTCAAAGAAGTTGAACCTTCTCCACTGTCATGATAAAACACACATGATCTAATAATGCACATGTAAAGTTTCAAGCATCAATGCCAAAATTTAGCTCAGACATCAGTTAATGGATTTATAATAAAATTTTAACTGAACATAATACCACATAAATCAAAATTTTATTATCAATCCAATAGGTGATGCCTGTATTGAAAATGAAGACAGTCTTCTGGCACCATGCAGAATTGTTTACATCTCAGATCTCAGAGACTCAAGAGAGCATGCATATGTAGGGTTAAGCTGCTGAGCTCTCTGTCATGTCTGGTGCTGATAATGTGCAAATGCATGCTATATTCGTAAAGAGCATTCAATATTCATTTATTTACTTGATCAGAGTTTTATTCTACATGTCCAATGGCAGCCAGCATAATGGTGAAAGGAAACGGCACTAAGCTCTCAATTTCTTGTACAATACAATAATCACAATAATTAAACGGGCATGAAACCCACAACCATTTGTCTGCTGTACAATGGTGGAGAGCAAGTTCTCTCCAAAATACTTTAATGCAGTACCACACAAACCATCCACACGAGCAATTTCAATCTACGGCTGAAGCAATGAAAACAAAGTTTGGCTTAGCTATTGAATACATGAGAAAGAAAATACAGGAGTGTCGGGAGATGTTGCCAGCTGTCGATTTTCTCAACACAGTGAACAAATGCTGTAGCAGATCAATGAATTAAAAATAAACTTAAAAGCTTAACTCAGTCAACCATATATTTGCAGAATATATTGCTCCAGATTGCTATATTAATTGCTACTAAGTGCCAAGCAGTTCTAAATCGCAGATCTCAGCTGATGTGTAAGCAACCTTCAACATGCTGAAGTTCATTGTTTTCTTTGTCCTGTGTTGTGGTCTGTGTGACAAGTTAGATTCTGTGTATCTTTACTCATGATAATGACTAGTGCTTGCCAGCCAAGAGTTATAAACTAGGGGCAGCAAATGACATCACGGAAAGTGTTTCCCTTGTCAATTCCAGTTTGGCAACATCCAGGTTCTTTGGAACATTAAGTTAATCAGTTTATTTGTTTCAAGTCTTCAAATATTATTGGTGCGTCAATAACGCAAAAATACAGTATGCCGAGAGAGAAAATTTATGGACTTAGCCGGGAAGCTCATGTTGGTTTTCGCCAGAGGAGCCAACATATAAAACGGCCCTAGTCCAGTCGCTACAGTTGCATGGTATCTAGCCCCATGCAGCGTCTTCAGCCTGCATTTGCTAAAGATAGCAGGCCTTCCTGGTTTAATTTTTCAGTTCCTTTGGCGATTAGTCAATTTTCGTTCAACTAAACACGCTTATGGTAAAATTACACGAAACTTAATTTCCCTCCACAGTCATTTCACATGCAAATACTGCTGTCAATCTTAAACTGGCATTTGACGTAACGGAAAATGAACCCGTGGTAATGGAATCTTTTCATATCCTTGCATCAATCAGGGAATACACAGGAATTTACTGATCATATGAAATCATTCTTGTAGCCCATTTTAAGAAAACAGAAGGGACAGTAGTGTAATCATCAATAGCATTTTAAATATCTGAAAAACTGAGACGGAAAATATGATTTTCATCAGAAAGTACCACCCACCTGAATGAAAGCCATCCTTGTCTGCTGACAGCTACAGTTGCGTATTTATTACTCAATATATTATTACAAGGCTCAAAGCTTTCTATAGACCCTTTAAAATATTTCTTGAGTCAAGTAATTAGAATCTATGGTCATATAACCATATGTGGTGTTGATTCTGAATACGTTTGTGCGGCGGTTAGTTTGAGAAATAGCTTCGCTTGACAACGCACTGCCGCGTCGTAACTTGTCAAATTTTGACATGTTTATGTGATAAAACGTTCAAACGGTTTGCTCATCTTGGAAAGGCTGCAACTCAAGGTAAAGATTTGCATAATCAGCAACATTTGCACAATGCACGAAACTTAAATTTACCGAAGATTTAAAGTGGCATTCACGTGCAGCTTGCGGCCCAAAATTTCGGTAAAATGCACCTTTGCAAAGCATTCATAATATCATATGCAGCGCCTGACTTCAAAGGCGGTACCGGTATTTATTGTGCTGCTGGATATTCTTTTCTGCTTCCCTGTAAGTTTAAAATGTTTCTTGCTTATTAAGCCAACCTTTTGTGGAATGTGCATTCAATATTAGACCTACTGTGTAGTTTTGTATGAGTGATTTGTGCAACATTACGCCAAATAGTGAACAAGCTTGTGCATGTATTTGTTAAAACTCTATATTACAGGGAAGTTTGTGTGCAGGCAATGGCGGGGAAGATCTCACACACTGTTCCACAGACACCCGATGTCTTGGGGTGGAGTCAATCCCTCAGACGGCTGAGGTCGCGTTCTCCTTCACCCAGCAGATCGGGTGGACGAGGTAAGTAAAGACTTGGCGGTGGTGAAGACGAGGTTGTTGTCACATGGTGTGGTGTACGGTGAACATTTGAGTGGTGGGTCAACAATTAGTTTAACAAAGACATCGATGAACATTGTCATTACCGCCATTACAGCTAGGACTTCATAAAGATCGGAAAAGTTGCTGGTGAAAATAGCTGAGGAATAAATAACTGTAGAATAAATAAAAACTTCCTGCAATATCACATTTTATTGATACAAATTTAAGTTATGTTACCAATAAATATGACTGTAAGTATACAGCATGGCTAAAGTTTTAGGAACATGTAGGCTGCCTGATGAATTCTTATCAGCATCTGAATTCAATTGGTTAAGATTTTGCTTTACTAGCCATTGAAATTACAGCCTCATATCAACTTAATTGTTGTCCTGCTGTTATTATCTATTTGTAAGTAGGTATTTATTAGGATATAATGATTCTTTAGTCATTATTGTACATTTTGGCGCAGTTGGTGTGGAAGATTGAAGTTTAAATGTGGAAGATTGAAGTTTAAATGTGGAAGATTGAAGTTTTAGAATGATGTGTTGCAGGCACATTTACTGAGCTAAAATGAACAAGAATGACTAGATAAGCAATCATTATTTCTATTCTATATCTGCTTAAAGTTTTACATATTAATTAGACTGGAAAACTGAGCTAACGCAGAACAAATTTAAACAACCTTCTACCCCTCTGCAGCTACATCCACTTGCCCACTGTCAACAAATGTGTGAGCCTCTGAGAAAACCCAACCTCCCACACACAGCTGAGAGGTGAAGCGTGTTTGCAGCAAATCAGTTTTTGTTTAATAATTTCAAAAATTTCTTATTAGTTTTCTCATAAATTTCTTTATATTCGCTGTGCTCTGTTGTTTATTATTCATACATTGTGAAATTTTGTTCACTGATGAAACTGAAACTTTTGTTATTACATAGACCTATTTATATTACATGGACCTATTTATATTACATAGACCTATTTGTATTACATATACATTTGTATTTCAAACCAAGATGTCATGCTGTCAAAAAACGAACATTTTTTTTTATAACATTCCAATATGAGCTCAACAGTATGGCGTCATAATACAAGTTACTACATTATTACATTTCTGCTTCACACAAGAAGACACGACCTCATAGAAGACATCACATGAGGTCACCCCATAGAAATGTCTGTTAAGGCCTACAGCTGAGAACAGTGCATTGTTCTTAAAAATACACCAAATCATGATATTTTTAAAGTATAAATAATTGCACAAATATTGTTTTCATTTTCACCTCTCACTCGCATGATATTAAGGTATTTAGACTTTATTTCCCGATATACTCTGGTTATTTATTTGTGGAACTTTACTGTCGTTTCTGTTAATGAAATTGAAGCACAAGTGGGATAAACACCTGTGTGAAGCCCCTACATTGGAATGACGTGGCCCAAGGTCAGATATTGTTACGCGGGTTGTGATGTCAGTATGTTCTGATTCGTGTGTCTGTGATTTTAGATGTGTTGACGTTCAACGTTGTATGTAGTAGGAAAACACAAAGTATGATAGAATTATTTATTTATTTGATTGGTGTTTTATACCGTGTTAAAGAATATTTCACTTATATACTTACTGTTATATGAAGGTAGCCAGCATTGTTTATTGTGATGGGTGAAAACTGGGTAGTGCCGTGGAAAACCAGAGAAAAAGCCAGATCAGCTAGGCTGGAACTGACGGCTACTTCAATCAGAAGCTGTTTTTAAATCAGGAGGTTTATATGTCAAGTACTTTGTAACTGGCAGTGCTTTGTCAACACCATGTACAATGCACAATTTCCCATAAACCTGATTGACAGGTCACCATTGTTCATGTAAAACTCTTTGGTACCAGTGCCATAGTTTATGGTGTCATTCTTTGTTGGCAGATATGACTGGCTCCATGATGAAGAAAAGTGACAGTTTCAAAGACTTGAGAAAAAGCACCGGAAGCCTGGCAGCAAACTTTGGCATTAATGGGTTTGTTTGTGTTAAACATTTTTGGAATCGACATTTTCCTTATCAGCACTTTAAAAAGCACATGAATGTGCAAACTAAATTTCATTGAAATTTGAAATTTAGTGCAGACTGACCCCCCTCCCCCCCAAAAGAAGCTTTTTCAAATAGTCTGCTGAGATACTTTTCAGGTTTTTCCTTTATCTGGTGTGATTTTCCTCATTTTCTTGCACTTTTAAAGTCTGTCGAGACATACATGTTCAGTTATTATTAAATCAATGTTCAGCTATGTTGCCTGTAATCTAACAGAAAATTGGGCAGAAAGGAAAGGAAACGTGTAGAAATGTGAGGGTGTACAAATTGCGAAAATGTTAGGTTGAGATGAAAGACACATTACATGTATTGTTAAATGTCACAGGGCATATATATATATCAATGTGTATTTGTTCTCTACCATGTCTACTGTGCATATTTCACTTATTTATGCCAGTACAGTTAACATGGTTAAATGTGCCAGTGATGAAGGATTCTTACAGTGTATTGACAGTCATCCCGGGTTATATTGCCAGTTTGGGGATCAATGCCTCGTTGGCGACGTAACCAGGCTGGAGATATAAAGAGGGGCTATAGCCCCATACGGGTACATGAAGTATATTCGAAAATGAGAGGCTTGCGTAAGGTGTAATTTTCAGCCTTATGTTAGACAAAGATGCACATTGCCCATATCTTCCACTTGTACAGTATATTGTTGGCTATCATTACACATTACATACAAGAGACCAAAGATTTTCTGAGCTTCCCATTACAGCATTAGCGATCGCGGCTAAAACAACAACAACTCGGCTTTGATAATGGTAAACGGCTTTATCGCCGTGATTTGGTTAAAAAAGAAGCAAGTTAAGATGCAATCTAAGACAATGGCCAGGGAGCCAGATAAATTATCAAAGGAAGCTGTTCGTACACGAACCCACAGGAGGTTGGATTATTTCCTATCGTTTGCCCTCTGCTTGTGGCCAGCTGCTGTGTGGCTTTAAACCTCTGTTTGCCCTCTGCTTGTGGCCAGCTGCTGTGTGGCTTTAAACCTCTGTTTGCCCTCTGCTTGTGGCTGGCTGCTGTGTGGCTTTTAAACCTCTGTTTGCCCTCTGCTTGTGGCCAGCTGCTGTGTGGCTTTTAAACCTCTGTTTGCCCTCTGCATGTGGCCGGCTGCTGTGTGGCTTTAAACCTCTGTTTGCCCTCTGCTTGTGGCTGGCTGCTGTGTGGCTTTTAAACCTCTGTTTGCCCTCTGCATGTGGTCAGCTTCTGTGTGGCTTTTAAACCTCTGTTTGCCCTCTGCTTGTGGCCGGCTGCTGTGTGGCTTTTAAACCTCTGTTTGCCCTCTGCTTGTGGCTGGCTGCTGTGTGGCTTTTAAACCTCTGTTTGCCCTCTGCATGTGGCCTGCTGCTGTGTGGCTTTAAACCTCTGTTTGCCCTCTGCATGTGGCCGGCTGCTGTGTGGCTTTAAACCTCTGTTTGCCCTCTGCATATGGCTGGCTGGTGTGTGGCTTTAAACCTCTGTTTGCCCTCTGCATATGGCTGGCTGGTGTGTGGCTTTAAACCTCTGTTTGCCCTCTGCATGTGGCTGGCTGCTGTGTGGCTTTAAACCTCTGTTTGCCCTCTGCATGTGGGCGGCTGGTGTGTGGCTTTTAAACCTCTGTTTGCCCTCTGCATGTGGCCAGCTGCTGTGTGGCTTTAAACCTCTGTTTGCCCTCTGCATGTGGGCGGCTGGTGTGTGGCTTTTAAACCTCTGTTTGCCCTCTGCATGTGGCCAGCTGCTGTGTGGCTTTAAACCTCTGTTTGCCCTCTGCATGTGGGCGGTGGCTTTAAACCTCTGTTTGCCCTCTGCATGCTGGCTGGTGTGGCTTTTAAACCTCTGTTTGCCCTGCTGTGTGGCACCTCTGTGGCATGTGGGCGGCTGGTGTGTGGCTTTAAACCTCTGTTTGCCCTCTGCATGTGGGCGGCTGGTGTGTGGCTTTTAAACCTCTGTTTGCCCTCTGCATGTGGCCGGCTGGTGTGTGGCTTTAAACCTCTGTTTGCCCTCTGCATGTGGGCGGCTGGTGTGTGGCTTTTAAACCTCTGTTTGCCCTCTGCATGTGGGCGGCTGGTGTGTGGCTTTAAACCTCTGTTTGCCCTCTGCTTGTGGCCAGCTTCTGTGTGGCTTTAACCCTCTGTTTGCCCTCTGCATGTGGCCGGCTGGTGTGTGGCTTTAAACCTCTGTTTGCCCTCTGCATGTGGGCGGCTGGTGTGTGGCTTTTAAACCTCTGTTTGCCCTCTGCATGTGGGCGGCTGGTGTGTGGCTTTTAAACCTCTGTTTGCCCTCTGCATGTGGGCGGCTGGTGTGTGGCTTTTAAACCTCTGTTTGCCCTCTGCATGTGGCCAGCTGCTGTGTGGCTTTAAACCTCTGTTTGCCCTCTGCATGTGGCCGGCTGGTGTGTGGCTTTAAACCTCTGTTTGCCCTCTGCATGTGGGCGGCTGGTGTGTGGCTTTAAACCTCTGTTTGCCCTCTGCATGTGGCCGGCTGGTGTGTGGCTTTAAACCTCTGTTTGCCCTCTGCATGTGGGCGGCTGGTGTGTGGCTTTTAAACCTCTGTTTGCCCTCTGCATGTGGGCGGCTGGTGTGTGGCTTTAAACCTCTGTTTGCCCTCTGCTTGTGGTCAGCTGCTGTGTGGCTTTTAAACCTCTGTTTGCCCTCTGCATGTGGCCGGCTGCTGTGTGGCTTTAAACCTCTGTTTGCCCTCTGCATGTGGGCAGCTGGTGTGTGGCTTTTAAACCTCTGTTTGCCCTCTGCTTGTGGTCAGCTGCTGTGTGGCTTTTAAACCTCTGTTTGCCCTCTGCATGTGGGCGGCTGGTGTGTGGCTTTAAACCTCTGTTTGCCCTCTGCATGTGGCCGGCTGCTGTGTGGCTTTAAACCTCTGTTTGCCCTCTGCATGTGGGCGGCTGCTGTGTGGCTTTAAACCTCTGTTTGCCCTCTGCATGTGGGCGGCTGGTGTGTGGCTTTTAAACCTCTGTTTGCCCTCTGCATATGGCTGGCTGGTGTGTGGCTTTAAACCTCTGTTTGCCCTCTGCATGTAGCCGGCTGCTGTGACTTTCTTGTCAGTCACGTTGGATGTCCGGTGACAACCAGCTGGGCACAAAGACAGTTAAATCCTCTAAATTACTCTGCAGAACTTTTATGGGTACAAGGATTTTTTCTGGAATTTATCTGGATCATTAGTTATGGGTGTGCCACTTACATGAGTGCGCTAGTTACACATGCGAATACAGTAATAAATAGATGCACTTGATGCTGCACAGGCGGTCATCGCTGGTGGTGTAACCATGGTAAAACCAGTATTAAAAGTACTGTTTGTTCACAAAAGGGGCTTGGCGGATGGTGTTAAGTCAGGGTGGTGGGAGCGTATGGAGAAATGCATTAGGGATTTTTGTACTGGGCTGTTGAGCTGGCATTAAGTGAGGGTGGCATTACAAAGAGGGGCGGTAAAGCCAGGGATGATTGTATTTCTTCAGTTTTATAATTACAGGAAAGTGCCCAAGTCTGAAGAGCTGGCTAACATAGAAGGAGAATACATAAAAAATCTTCAACAACAGATCTACTTTCTGGAGCTGGAAGCAAACTATTTATATCCTTTTTAATTACACAAGTAGCCGATTCATCATGCATTCAAAATTTAATCCGGATCAAATGGAAGCCAGGTGCAAAAAAGTCACAAATTCACATGATTGTATTCAAGCTGGGTTAAAACCATCTACTTCATGAAATTTTCCCTAGTCTCGGTCAGCTTTAAGCCAGTTATTATAAAGTATGATTAATAGCATTATGCACTTCTAAAATGCACATCGAGGGCATTTGATCCAGTTATGTCAGGTATATTTGTACCTGGGAAAACGGGTAAATTACAGTGGCCATTTCAGTTTCATTTAAGCATGAACACTTGAGATCACCACTCTCATATTATGTAAAACTTTCTTGAATTGGGTATTATGCAATGAACAAATAAAGAAATATTGCACTTACACTGATGTAGGAACACTACATCATGTTCTTCAACCCTATACTGCATTTCCAATACCCTAATTCGTCTAATTATTAGGACACCTGACCTGCCCTTTTTAACATGCTCATAATTGTAACAGAGATGAAAAGTTTCTTTTTTTCTATCATGGTTAGACTATCTAATAACCCAGAAAACCATATCTTTATTTTTTCAGAGAATTGGGAGAGAAATGTAATGTTTTGCTTTCAGCAGGACTAATATCTGTCCGCATTATTAGAACAGTTTGGGTATATCCACTGTACAGGTATTTGATAAAAACATATCACTTGCATGTCGATATATTACTATATGTATTTCCCAGTTCTTCACAACTGAAAGAAGCTATATGGAAGATACCTGGAAAGAAATACATATTTATCAAGTCAGACTTTCTCTATGTACCAAAGGTAGCTCTGAGGCAAATAATTACGTTTCAGACTCGTACTTATATTAGGTATAGTATTAATATGAATCTAACATTCCAAAAAAGGTATAAAACGTAAAATTTTATGAACTCCATAGCCAATTTTGATGGCTAATTTCGCACTGCAAAGCCTGCTATGATAGGGTTTGTGGTGATGTTTTTTTTTTTTTTTTTTTTTTTTTCACACCAAATCTCAGGTATAGCCTCTTAAACTTGTGCATCATGTTATGGTAGTTCGTTAGTGATTGTGAGGATATGGGTCCGTGTCACATTGAGTTTTCCCCTTAACAGTGCAGTAAGCGTGAACAGGCCAAGAAGGCGACGGACATGCACCCCCAGATGAAGACAGAGGCTGAGAGGATGCTGGCAAAACTAAGGGTAAACATAACCATGGCACAGTCGTTGTGTTTGACCGGAAAGTGCATTTTATAAAGCACATAAAGGCCACAAGATAATTAAATTTGTGGCTGAAACTAGTACTTTTCCAGGAGAATATCACCCTACTTTCCAAACAGTCCTCGAAGCACCTTTCTTAGGTCAGTAAAACTCTCTGAATTAGGCAAAGAGGTTGAGTGACCAAGTCATGGAGAAAATTTGAGATCAAAAACATTAGATGTTATTTATGTAAACACAGTCAGTAAATGTTTAGGGCAGTTCCTGTGATGTCCTGCATATTATAAATCCTACGGAACCATTTAAAATTATCCAAATGAGGTCTCTGTATGAAAGTAATCTTTAAGGTGGTAGTTTGTAAGGTCTAGAAAGAGACTCTTTCCAACGAATGGTACCAGTGGACTGTTTGGTACCTGGGTTCAGGTGGTGAATGTGCTGGCTGGCTGTGACTCTCATGACTGTCAGGCCCTTGACCAGTTAGGTGTTCAAATCCAGCTCCTGCTGCTTTGGCTGCAGCTTTAAGTCAGGATGTATGTCAGTTATCAAACCAGTTGGAAGTTTACTCCGGTCTCCTCTACTCCTCGTCTTGACGACTCTTGTGTAAGATGACAGTCAATGGGGTGTTTAACACCAATCCCATAGGTAAGTTTTTTTCTATCTGACGTGTCTGTGTGAACAACTGTGCATTGTGGCATTTTAAGGATACGGGAAAGTAGCTCTGAGAGTGGTTGGCCATGTTCTCGGCTGAGCCTACACACTTGTATTTCTGATTGCTTCATGTAAGCAGGGAAGAATGAAACAGATCTCAGATCTAACCAAAGGGGTACATTTTTCTTTTTCCAGCAAATGCAGAAGGAGATGGATGGGATGAATTTAGAGATACAGAGGAAGGATTCCAGTTTGTCAATTACGTCCTCAGAGAAAGAGAGGATACAGGAGAGGCTACATGCTCAGGAGAGTAAGTCTGGCTCCCTGGCATGTGCTGTCAGGTCTTATAGTGCTCTAGGGGGCCTCCGTGGCTGTGGTTAGTGAGGTAGAGCAGCACAGTGACTCAGGAGAATCTCATCCAATGTCTGTGAGTTCAAACCCATCTCTGGCTGGCTTCCTCTTCAGACGTACGTGGGAAGGTCGGCCAGTAGCCTGCAGATGGTCGTGCATTTCCCGCGAGCTGTGTCCAGTTTCCTCCCACTGTAATGCTGGCTGCTGTAGTGAAATATTCTTGAAAATGGCACAAAAACACCAATCAAATAAATACAACTACATGTTGTTTTATGGTGAATTCACATTTATTTTTCGTCTCTGTATACCTGTAAGCAAAATCGTTTCTTCCTGTTATGGCTTCAGTTCTGTTGTCACTGAATGTTTCTAAATATTGTAGATTTACTGGAGTGTGGTGAATGATGTTTTTGCCCAGGAATACACATAGACTTAAGACTGACAAGCACATGCTGATGTTAGGCAGTGATTTTTCTGTAAATGGTTACCCATGGAGCAGATTGTGTCTGACGGGTTAAAGGTGTTTGCCTTTCAGTTACTGGGATGCTGAAGTTATTTGTTCTATCCTGGCCATATTTGCGCATTTTGCCTCTGTCGCTCCTTCTGGGGTGGTGGTGATGATATCTGGTCAGTGACGTTAGTGTGGCCACTAGCAATCTACAATATGTTGAAAATCACTTGTCTTCAGCCTAAGTTCTTCATGTCACAAGGCTGAAAGTTTTGTCAAAATCTTGCCATAATCAGTGGTTCAGACTCAGCCAGAGACAAGGCATGTGTAGTTTTCTTGTCACTCTGTGTTTGTAGGGCCTAGGAGAGAGTTAGCTGACATTCGCTCATGTGTCATATTATGCTGTCTGACATTTGTTGATGAGCACTTGTCTTCCATCAGACCGGACAAGTATGGTGCATGTGCATATATGTATATATATATGTACATCCCACGTTGGAAAGTTTGTAAGTTACTTGCCAACGGTTGGTGCTTTATTTCAGGCACACCTGATTCCTCCACTCGTAAAAAGTTTTGCTGTTTTGAAAAGATTTGTGAACATGGTGTTAAACAGTAATTAAATGAAATAAATACAAGATTATGGAGATACCGACAGCCAAGAGCAGTGGGGAATGCATGGGTTCAGGATCAGTGGTTCATTTGATCTGTACAGTTCATGATCGTATGATAAAACACTTACAGCTGCACAGAGCGTGGTTCATTTGATCTGTACAGTTCATGATTGTATGATAAAACACTTACAGCTGCACACAGCGTGGTTCATGTGATCTGTATAGTTCATGATCGTATGATAAAACACTTACAGCTGCACACAGCCGAGACAAGCGAATGTTGATGGATGAAATCATCGAGCTGAAGAAGGAGAAGGATCTGATAGAGAGGAAGAGTTCGCAGAAGGACAGCACACTGATGGAGCTGAAGGCGGAACTAGACAGGACCAGCACAGCCCTGAAGTCCGCCGAGGTCAAGATCGCTACACTTAAGAACCAGGTACAGTCGGTGGTGATTGAGTCAAGTACATTGTCTGATGAAAGTGATTAAAACTGCCAGAATGCATGGATTTTGTTTTTGCTTTGGTATCAGATTCTAGTAATGGGTGAATGACTGCCATGACGTCAGATTGAAAATGTAAAATGATTTATTTTATGGGATGAGAAATAACTATGAAGTAACTGGCCACTTACACATTTATTTCTAAGTGAAACCATTTGACATTCAAGTTGTACAATAATGCGGACTTTGAAACATCATTATGAATCCCCCCTCCCCTTCCCTCCACCAGGTACATATGAACATGTTGATTGGTGGCAAATACTGCAGAGGACATCTAATGATTGATTCGAAGGGCTTCCAAGGGAGATAACTGTCAGAGGCATAGTCAATTATAATGACATGAATGATGTATAAATTTGCTCTGTATTAGCAGAAATGGGGTGTAGCAGTCTAATGGTGTTCATAGGAAGGAATTAAATTGAGGTAACGAACAGTAAATGACCTGGCATTTCACCCCAAAATGTCATTAATATATAATACTTTTGGTGCTGAGATGTATTTCATTTTTTCAGTAGGATCTCATCTGGCAGACTTTTGAGGTCAAAAGAACTCTCAGAATGAAAAAAAATGTGCAACTTTAACAGTCAAGGGTGAAGGTTTTAGGTCATTTTATAATGCATTAATAAACTGTGCCTTCATTTGTATTAGTGTGTTGGGGGTGGGGCCTCCATGGTCGAGGGGGTTAGCATGCCAGTACGGCATAATGACCCAGGTTCTTCTCGCCAGCTTATGCTGGCTTCCTCTCCGGTCCTCTCTGCCAGCAACCTGCGGATGGCTGTGGGTTTCCCCCCAGGCTCTGGTTTCCTCCCACTGCTGGCAGCAGTGGTAGAAGTGAAATATTCATGAGTACAGCATAAAGCACCAATCAGATAAATAAATGACTGTGTTTGGTCGTGGTACAAGTACTTCTGTTGGATGACGATGCAGGTGGAACAGCGCTCGGAGCAGCACAAGATGACGCAGTTCGCCCTGGAGGAGAAGAGGTCAGAGCTTCTATCCGCGGAGACCAGGCTTAAGGATCTGGAGGAGAAGTATTACAACAACACCATCCAGCTACAGGATAAGGTCACCTCTGACCTCAGGGTAAGCTACACTCTCATAGGCTGGCTGTAAATCTAGTCTGTAAATTGCCATTCTGATCAGAAAACAAACTACATAGAAATATTAAAATTATATAAAAGAAATCTTACAGAACAAGCCTAACAACATGCTACAAGGGGATTTTTGATGAATAAAACAATATTTAATCCACATAACTGAGGATTAGCTGAGGCAGCTGTGACGTTGAGTAAGGCATTTGTGCTGGAATGACGTCAAGAGCATTTGAATATGTTAAAAGGACAGCATCATTTGTGGATACACATCAGCAATTGGTGAGGCGTTTGTGATGTCACACCAGGCACAGTGGAAAGGACAGACAAATTTTGTTGCTGTATTCTCTGAAGAAATGTACGATTTCAAATTTAATACACTTGAATATTTTCACAATTTAGGAAAACAATTCAGATTGTCTCAATATTTATCATTTCACCCTGCTTTCAAAACACAAATGTTTTGATACCAAAGTAACTCTTTAGCTGACAATGATTTCTTCACAGTTTTCCAAGAAAAAAAAGTTAGAAAAACAAATGAGATCATTAATTGTGTTATTTATTCACAATTTCACAAAAGTTAAATCTTTTTTTTTGTATGTTAAAAATGCTATGTTACACATGTTCACATGTTATGTGAAATTCTTTGAGAGGCCATATTCACAAAGCTTTCCTAGATGAAATTTCTTGGTAAACTGTGGTTGTAAATGATGTGATACATGCCTGATATATATATATAGTGATACACTATATATATATATCAGGCAGTGTGACAAAAGTTACAAAATGTTGAGTTATGATGTTTATTGATATTTGTTTAGGACCAGATACGTGTGTTGAGCCAGAAACTGAAGGAGTCAGAACTGGCCAAGGAACAGGAGAGGTATCTGCGGTCAAAGATATCCGATGACACAGCCAGTATGGTGCGAGAAAATACACTGCTCAACCAGCAAGTTCTTGAGCTGCAGACACAGCTAGAGAGGGTAAGAGCTGTGAGTTACATCATCGTGACAACAGATGTTACAGATTGACATGTCAGTTCAAAGAGGAAGCCAGCATCAGCTGGACTTGCACTCACAGTGACTGCCTTGGTCATAGTCATTGTGCTGCGCTAAACATCGGCAAATTTTGAAACACCTCATACTTTATAATACATGTTCAGATACAAATTGAAATTTCATAACCATGCGACTTGCTGTTTTCTCCAGAAACACTGGACAAAATTGTGGAGAATAATAATAATAATAATCCAAACGAAAACAAAAGGTATTTAAGCCTGAATGGCTTGAACCCTAATAAGTATAAAATGTATTCTTTGACTGAAATTCAGTTTGCCCTTCTTTTTCCTCAGCTGTCAGACTCTTGTCCCATGGTGTCCCGTAATCAAATCCAGCTCTTACTGTTTCAGTTACAACCTAAATCTGTCAACAAGTTAAGTTTGTCATGTATGGTTGGTTTCCTCTAAGCAATTTGGTTTCCTCCAGGCACTTTGGTTTCCCCCTAGCACTTTGTTTTCCTTCAGTCATAAGCCTGACAACTATCATATGAGTGTAAAACAAAACATTAGTCAGATAAATGCATAAACATATGCATGTCTTTTTGGGAGAAGAAATAAATAAACTTTTGCAACTCCTTATTTTACCAGGAGAAGGGCTTGCGAGAGAGTAATGAGGCAAGGCGGTCACAGAGCATCTCGGAGTTTGTCACCCTCAAGGATCATGAGAAGTCTGTCAGGCTAGAGCTAGAGCAGGTCAAAGAGCAGCTCAAACGAGAACAGGAGAGATGCCAGTTTTACCTGGAAAAGGTGTGTTGTGTTCAGATATACATGTGGCTGTGCTCTTTTTATATACTTATTTGATTGGTATTTTACACCATACTCAGGAACATTTCACTTATACTGTGGCAGCCAGCGTTATGGTGGGAAGGCCTGGCAGGAACCCTGACCATCAACCATGTCTGCAGGTTGCTGGCGGACCTTCCCACATATGGCTGGAGAGTAAGCCAACATTAGCTGGATTTGAACTCACAATGATCGCATGCATGAGAGGCACCTGGGTCATTGCACTACATTACCACCTCATTCTGTCAATCTTGGAGAGGTGTCTTGAGGATATTGTTAAAATCGTAGGATGACATCATATAGGGAACGGTGAAGTGTCAGCACTGAAAGTAATATCTTTATTGTATTTGATCTAAATTTAGTTTGCTTGATTCTGATTGATTCATCAATCTTATAGGACCACTTACATAGGCTTTTATTATAGTATTAAGCTGACCTAATGTTTCATCTCCCAAAATGCAAACACTATATTTAAGCTACAGTTTGGCCTTTAAAGATGCACTTTCAGAAGGGCTTTGATGCCAACGCTTAATTTGTTTTTGACAGGAAATTTGTCAAATTTCATGAAAAGTTATTATTGAGACCTTATAAATGAATCAATCCGAATGAAGCAAAATGTGATACTTAAAAAAAGCTAAACTTGTGGTAAAATGCAGTATATCTCTGTATTCTTCATCTTTACAGCTAACAAAGGAGGAGAATCTGATCTCTTCCCACGAATCTCAGCTGACAACGGCTAAATCACGGCAGTCAGAGCTGGAGAGTCATTGTACTGTGCTGGATGCTGAGAATTCTCAGCTGAGGAAGGATAAGATGCTGCTGGTGGATCATGTGGCTGATCTACAGAGGAAGGTGAGCTCAAAGTGAAAGTGAAAGTCAGCTGGAAATGAAACTGAAGCTTGTATGATTAATCATGTTAATAGTAAAGATGGATGAACGAAAGAAAAACAAAAATAAATGGTTATAGGATGTTCACGGTTTCTCTGGAATAAGTGCATATTGATTTCTCAAATATTTAAAGTAGGAAGATAATTGGGATGGTAGCTGGTAATTGACGTAGGCAGGGGTGAATGTTTATTACAACTGAGGTTTGGAAGACATTTTCTAATGAGGATTACATATGTAATTATACCTTTGCAGAGGTTTTTATGACAGTACTGCAGGGTACAGGTGTTTAAGAAAAAAACTTGTGGCATGTAGGCTTAAACACTCTTTGATTTTAGCCACTTTTTTTTAACCGACCATGGTGATACACTGAGAGAGAAGAAGAAAAGGCCATTTGGCACAGATGGGTAAAGCACTTGCTTGTGGGGACTGTCAGGCCATTGAGGCTGCAAGCCTAGAGTCAAAATTCTCTTCACGGAATCGGCTCCAGACCCTGAAAGAAGCAATCAAGAAAGGCAAATATAACAAATGATGATTATGTCTGTTTCAGCTGGAGGATTCGGAGAGGGAGTCCTTACAACTCGGGGGTGAGATCCAGGCCCTGCAGAAACGCCTAAATAGCCTGGAGCACCTGAAGGACCTGGAGAGGACTCTGCAGAGCCAAAAGTGGGAGGAGTTTGGGCAGCTGGCAGAGAACATGAGGTCACTGTCCAGCACCATGGCGACTCGCCGCTCAGCTGCCAGGGACTTCCCATGAGCATGTTCACAACAGCCGTGAACCATTAGAGAACTATCTGACTGTCTTGGACTTCCCATTATCTGTAGTGTAAAGAACATCCATGGAGCTGTAATGGAGCACCTTGGGCATCCCACTATCCAAGTGTGTAGAAGAACATTTACAGACCTATACAGAACCACCTTGGATTCCCATGATCCCTAGCATAAAGAACATCGATAGAGCTGTAGTGGACTACCTTGAACTGATATAGAAATAATAATAGAAATGCTAAACAGCTGTAGATTTTCCATAGACAAATTAGCGATGAATAAACACTGTCACAGAACAACCATAAACCAATATAGAATTACATGTACCATGGTCTTACCATGATCCTTAATGTAAAGAACATCCACAGACCAATACAGGACTACCTTGAACTTACATGTATGCAAAAATAGCAGGAGTCTATAGACAAAACAGCCATGAACTTTCAATGAACCTAGGCACAGTTGACATGAAACAGCAGAGAACAGCCATTAACCTATAAAGAACAACTATACAGAATAATCATGAAGTAATACACAACAGACAAAGAACTCCCACGAACCTTATTTTATGGGACAGCTTTGAACCTCTACAGAATAGCCTTTAATCTAAACAGAATAGCCATGGACTTCCCATGAACCTTATTGTACAGAACAACTATGAACCTATACAAAAAAAAACCATGGGCACACCCTCGTGATGCGTATTTAGCAACCATGGGACATCTGTGAAGCTCAATTTGGCAATGATTGTCAACTTGTATATCTTAATACATCAACCCGGGCCTCCTGGCGAATTTATCGGTAGCAATACTGGTGTGTATTTTTAAACCTGAGGGGTGGCCCTGGTGAGAAGAAGGCCATCAAAACACTGTTACCTCACATATTGTTTGTTGTAAAATGGCTACAATGTTATAATGTGTCAGGTCCTACTGGCATGACTGAGAAAGGAATGTTTGTCAGTGAAATGAAGGTTGGATGTTGGCAATTCAGGCTTTTGTCAGATCAAGAGGTTACAGTTCTGAGAGACAGGTGGAAAGAAAAAGTCACGTGTCCCTTGTGATTTGTTTTCTAGCACATGGTTCTTGGAAATTGTGAAAATATTTTTGTTCTGGAAATATTGAACAAATTCAAACTTTGGTCTTAGAACTTGGTCATCAGGATGTTTTATATAATCAAATGGCATAGCTTTGTATAATGGCACAGCTTTGTATAATGGCACACATGAAAACTATTATGTAACACAAACAAATAGTTTAGAATATTTGGTGTTTTGCATTTTAAGGTTCTAAAATAATTTTTGGTTTTAGTGTAGTATGTATCTGTTGCAGTCTCATCATTTTATTATTATTTTTTTTTTTTTCATTTATGAGCCAGTTGTAATCATGAAACAAATTTATGCAAAAAAAGCACTTGCGCACCAAAGTGGTATCCAGGGATTCATGGAGCTATTTGTTTCAGTTTACTTTGTTAAACAGCTGCCATCCACTTGCCAGTGTGATATTGGCTTTCACTTCTTAAACATTCTACATTTTAATGACTGGAAGGCATTTTATACCTGGTTACTTCTTGTTCATGCATTAACATTAGGAAAGTTAAATAACATGAAGCCTGCTATTTTATGTCTCTATCTGATGTAAGAAATGTTACTTGATACAATCCACAAACTGACAGATCTGAAAGCTGCCATTTTTTATGTACAACATCATTAAAGATACATGTATGAAGCAGATACTAACTGAATGTTACCTAATTAAGATTGTTAATGATTATTTTAAGGTAGAGTTTGTTTTTTTTATGTTTTTTTTTCACATTGGCTTTAAAAACCATATTCAAACCAGCAATGTTTAACATGCTCTGTTATGCTGTGGGTGTTATTGTACTTGTCACTCTACTGTATGTGTAAAGACTTCAGGCATGTGAGGTAGAGACTGGTGTAGCATTAAAATGAGAGACCAAATTCCAAGATGCACTGGTATATAAATTACTTTTTTTCACATTGTTAAAATAATTTTATGAACACGCAAATACCAGTGTTCCAGTAAACAATTCCAGATTTTGATTGGGGAAAGTTTGCATTGGGGAAAATTTGCAATTTGATTTTACTTTCTTATTTGGTAATCCATCCATTGTTTTGTATGTATAAATGCCACAGAAGAATCACCAGTATATCTTGCCAGCATTCAACGTGGCCAGTGTTCAAATGCACATATTACATGTATCATGTTGTTCCTTCTCATGTTGAAATTCTCATGTTTCACAAACACTGATGCTTCCATTTGGAGCGCTACAAAGGCCGGCACACCAGCGACACATATAGGCACTGTACATTCACAAACATATATGTCTTATAAAAGGTTACATCTGTGTATGATAAGTGAATGAAATGCCCATGCGGATATTTTGTCAAAAGCAGAGTTGGAATAAAGGTACATGTATCTCTTAATGGGCGTCACCCTTAGTCACACCATCAGGATAGAATCACTGGGATTGGCTACTCTGGACTAAATAGCATTACCATACTGATAACAGGACTGGTTACCTGGGTGACAATTAAACTGGTCAATTTATAAGGAAGGGAATTTGATTCAGTGTGGAGGGTAATGGCTGAAGTTCGAGACAGTGGATGGAATTGGCTGTGGTTACATGGGAATGAGGTGTACGTGGACGAATACATGTATCTTTTATTTTCTTTCTTCTTTTTTTTGTTACATATTGCTGTATCTAATACACATATAGGTGTGTTGAACTTTATCAACTAGGCCTACATTTGTTTGACAGAAAATGTGTTTCATTTCCATGTGTGGCAATAGGTAATTACAATTAACGTTGTGGTATTACATGAACGCATAGAATAGTAAATAGCTGTTCAAATATTTTTTCAGGATAGACTTGGTTCAGTCAAAGGCCAGTTGGCTCTTATGATTGGTGACATTTTGGTAATACATGTAAAAGACACAAGTAGCTGAGTTATCTGCCCCTTCGTCCTTACCGAAGGTCTATTATCATGATTGTGCTGATTCAGTACAATTGGTCACCGTTTTAAAGGCAGGGTGCAGATAACTCTGAGTGCTTGTGGTAAATCCCTTCTACATAAGCACTTTTTTGTTTCTTTTACTTCATATAGTGGGTGTGAACTGGATGAAGCATTATATTGTGGTTCTAATTGTACATGTATGGCTCTGATTTTCAAGTACTAGTGTGTTAAAGTTTCATGTTTACCAAAGGTTGATATTTACATAAAACGTTTGTCAAAGAACTATATGCTGTGATATATATATTACTTTACATTTTACTGGCCTATTTAATTTTTCTTCTTCCTTGTTATTTTTTTTTCTTGGTTAGAATATACTGTATGTTTTACACATGCTTCTTTTAGACGGTATGTTACCGTGAATAGGTATAGAAATTACCACACATTTCCTGTCATGTTACATGTTTGCCTCCGTCCATTTACCCCAGAACTAATTTGCTACAACATACATATATTTAGTTCAGATGTAGGATAATCTTCTACCATTCCATGTTGATCATAGCCACTGCAGTGTGTCTCATTTATTTTTTAAATAAAGCGTTCATATACCAAAGTAAAAAAATGAATTTTCTTTCCGGTGATTTATAGCTCTGAAATAAAACAGAACTCGTCCTGTTCAAATCACTGAAATAACGAACAGCAGACTGGGATTGTCCACTGTTTGAGAACATCAATACTCCCTTCACCTAGTGAGAATCCTAATTGAAATACTTTATCCCCAATTTATTCCTTAACATAATGAAAGCTAACTGCAATGTGTCTGATCATGTATATTGTACATTACTATTAACTGATTAATTTATTTATTTATTTGATTGGTGTTTTACACCAAACTCACTATTTCACTATGCGACGGTCGCCAGCATTATGAAGGGAGGAGGATGTGGGGCAAACTCACTACAATCTGCAGGTTGCTAGCAAACCTTCTCACGCACAGCTGGAGAGGAAGCCAGCATGAGCTGGATTTGAACTCACAGCGACGACATTAGTTAAGAGGCTTTTGGGTCATTACGCTACACTAGTGCGCTATAAACAACCTTGGCCACGGAGGTCTCCTATTCTCCACTTGAAAGTCCATGAATACTGGCACGAGTATGTAGCTCCTTACTGATTACCAGTGGATGAATACAGTGAGCGCCTGAGGTAAATCCTGGCCAGGACTAACCCACTCCTCTGCTCCAGGTTCAAGTACAGGACAGACAGCCAAGACATAACTGTCTGTCATTAATTAATAAACCCAGTACGTAGTAAATAATTATTAATACCACAGCAGTCAAAACAACAACAACAAAACAATCTTAATACATCATATTTGTGCAGTCTGATTACGTTGTGTCATACATACTTTACATCCTGCATTTTCCTGGCAATTCTGTCTAAAATCTCAGTGAATACATGAACACTGTGAACAACGACACTAGCAAGTACATAAAATTTACATTACACGGTTACCACTTCATATGAAAGTCACATGTACAAAGTTTGTAAGCACATTAATGGAGCTATTTTGCACAGCAAGATATCTCGTTTGTTGTTACAGTTTTTGTTGTTACAGTTTTGTAAATTACACATACATGGGAGGGGACATTCAACTTTTGCTTTCACTTTATTCCATATTATCTAACCCAAACTGTTGAAAAGAAAGAGTTCTGGAGCCTGAAGGCATGCTCATTATGACATTCAGTGAATTACATACAATTCTATCAGGCTTGGTACTGATTATCAAAAATACAGGACTATCGTTTTTCAAGTCTTGAAAATTAAGCAGGTTTACACTCAAAGAGCAGAATGCATATATCACACAAAGGGCATAACGGTGTCAAAAGTGATGTGACTCGTGTTAACCTGGCAAATGTTCTTGTGGTCAAGACAAAAAGTGAACACACTTTATTTCCGCAAGTGGTAAAGCCCATAAATTTACAGGACGATGATGGATATCCATCAGTAATGCCTTCATAAGGACACATACAAGCTGCAGTCAAAATACATATTTAGGAAAATTTGCAAATGAAGATAAAATGAGTAGAAAACATTATTACAATATTTTCATAACAATCAAAAAAAAGATAACCACTTCTGATTATTTGGTTCATTCTGCATGTTCTGTATATATATATATGTATTTTGCTTGACACATTTTAAAAACATCAATGTCTTGGGTTTTCAGGAGTAACAGATGAATCAAGGAACAGACAGGAACTACGCAATACTAGTGGTACAATAGGACCCTGAGCCTTTGTGTTACTCTATTTCACCATTTGACCTGTAAAAATGATCTTTCAGGAACAGAAACGGGCCCTAAAATAATGCTTTTGATGAGAGAGAGATGATTTTTAGATTTCAGCACAACTGATACCCGTCCAAAAAATTAGAAGAATTAGGGTATTAACAATAATCACCACAGCACAACCAATCAGTGAACTTGTTTGGTGTCGTGTGACCAAGACGGCTTTCTCTTCTCCACAAATGCTTTTATCCCTTCCTGTCCATCAGCAAAAGTTAGATTTTCAACCATTACCTTTTCTGTGAACCTGAAAATGAATGATTAAAAGACTGAAAGAATCAGTGAGTGAGCAGTGTCTGGTGCCACATGTTATAGGCTGTTAACATTTTCCATTTGATACAATTTACCATAACTTTAATGATCCCCCTCAGCAGTAGAGGTCACCCACAGTTGACAGGGGTCACCTGCAGTATATGGGGGTCACCACAGTGTATGGGGGTCACCCAGAGTAGACAGGGGTCACCACAGTGTATGGGGGACACCCACAGTGTATGGGAGTCACTCACAGTTGACAAGGGTCACCCACAGTGTATGGGGGTCACCCAGGGTAGAGAGAGGACGCCCCAAGTAGACAGATATCCACAGCAGACTGGGACCACCAACAACAAAGAGGGGTCAACCACAGTGGACAGTGGGTTAACTAACGGGGACAGGTTCATCCATAGTACACCCGTAATATACATCAAGTGCAACATTCTTAACTTACAGTTTACCAGTTTCGGGAATCTAGAAAAAAATACAGGGTTGAAAGTGGCTTACTCCTGCTGGTAAAACATACTGTGGACTGAGTAAAGGGCACATGCTGTGGGCTGAGTAAAGGGCACATGCTGTGGGCTGAGTAAAGGGCACATGCTGTGGGCTGAGTAAACGCCACACGTTGTATTAAGGAGACATTTCACCTTCCAAGCTACATTTAATTAATATATATTAATATTTACAATTAATTACAATAATTTGTGCCCTAAGTTTTCTCTGGTGCATGTACTTGTTAAAAATGGGTGCACAGTGTGCATGCAGTTTTTTAGAAGTTTTTCGAGTCTTGGACAGCGGTCATCCATGGTAGGCAGGGGTCACTCACACCAGACAGGGGTCATCCATAGAAGACAGATCACCCACACAACACAGGGTCATCCACACTAGACAGCAGTCACCCAAATTAGACAGGGGTCATCCAAGGTAGACAGGGTCACCCACATATGAAAAGGTCATCCAAGGTAGACAGGGTCACCCACACTAGACAAGGTCAGTCATGGAAGACGGGGTTATCCACGTTACACAAGGTCATCCAAGCTAGACACGGTCACCCACATTAGACAAGGTCATCCATGGTAGACGGGGTCATCCAGAGCAGAGACTGATATGGGCCACAGCATGATAGAAACCTTATCACTGACTGCACTATAATGTTAGTGAATACGGCGAGAGAGTCCTTACAATGTATATACACTGTGTCTTCTTGTAGCAGGGCGAGTGTATGCTGCCAAAGAACATCATGCTGAAGACACCAGCCAGTCACATTACACTGACACCAGGCTGACAATTCCTGTTCTAACCTCTCAGTGCTGAGTGTCAAGCGACGCAGCAACAAGTATCCTTTTCAAATCTTTGGTATGACCCGATCCTGGATTGATCCTAGATCTCCTGACCTTGAGCCTGATGCTCTAACAACCAACATGCCACCAAACATGCCAAGGTGGTCATTTCATCCATGATTAAGTTTAATTTTTCATATTTCTGAGAGTTCTATTGATTGTATAAAGGTGTTTGAGGTTTGTTTGAGGTAAGATGATATTCCTACTGAAAGAAGGTACGTTTCAGTTTTCAATACCAAATGTGACAACTTTTGACATTTATTTTCCAACAAAAAACACAAAAAAGTTATTTCCCATCTTAGTTGTAGCAGCTTTCAGGAATGGTTGGAGACTTTACAGTGTATTTCCGGATCGTTGGATGCGAACTTACTTGTATGCTGATGACTTGTCCATGTTAATCTGTTTATAGTAGGCTGCCTTCCCCAGGGCTGTCACAGACTTACTGAAACTACAAATCTTTGCTGCTAGCTTCTCTGTCTGAAACAGGAAATGTGCAAAACATAAAACATCAAAGGCTGCTACATGTGCATGCTGCTGTTAACATAAAAGACAATGTAATGCATGTAAGTCAAGTGGTTTGCGAAACTGACTTAATATTTAATGTCACATTCGCTTTTTGGTTTTGCACATGCCCACATTACATGAGTACAGTTCACTAGAATTTTACTCAAACCTGAACATAAACCTATAGATAAGGCCATCCTTAGAAAACTGTTCACTGGGTGATTCTCGACCCTGTGAGAAAAAATAAGATCTGTTGATAGGGAATTTTTTTTTATTCCTGTTTTTGACAAAGATAGAGATTTTTAAGCAATTAACATGGACAGAAAAATAAAACAAAAACTTTCATCAAAATAGCAAACTTTCGAGAAGGGCCTTTTTCTGGAGTGTCGGTCGGCTTACATCCAATGAACATATTTAAAGGATGGCCCAAGTTGTGTGATACAACTGGACCATAAAACCCACTTCATTATTTAAACATCTATAGAGGTGAAATATCCGGATTTCCTTCACAGATAAAACTGATATTTTACAGTAGAGGAATATCAATTTCGTCATTACATTTTGATATTTCACACCCAGAAAACATGAGGTCAAAAAAGGAACATTTTGTTTTTATAAATGTTCCAATCTGAGGTAAGCGGGAAGATGTCATAATACAAGTTTAGTCAACTGCTACAATCCTATGTCATGCCAGACATCATGCGTGTGTTTGGTTGACAGCTCAGTCAGGTCTATTTGCACGAGATTGTCTGCTTTTGGCAGGAGATAGATAACTATTTGCACAAGATCATTGTTTAATAGCTTATGAGTGAATAATCTGATAACTGCTGCATATCTGGTGACCATTAAAAAACTAATTAAACCGATAGCCATGATAAAATATAGTAAATAAGGCCTTATGATGTGACATTCAATTTACTTGTGCACATATTAATAAATTTAAAAATTACCTCCTCCTCTATGTTATCTTCAGGTACAACCCTACTGATCAGGCCATGACGGAGAGCATCTGTACAAACAACCAAATATCGTTTATCAGTAATGTCGAAAGAGGAAATTCGGATTTTACACTACTCAAACACATCCAATTTTCTATGAGACTCCTTCAGCGTAACTGTCTAATTCAAATAAATTATGGGAAAACATGGTAAGGAATAGGATGTTGGCATTTCCACTTGAGAAACAGTGCAACAAGACTAGTCAAATTCACACCAAATCATGGCGTAAGTTCTCCACCTTTCATGGTGTAAGTTCTCCACCTTTCATGGTGTAAGTTCTCCACCTTTCATGGTGTAAGTTCTACACCTTTGAGTTTCAGCAGAATCATAAATGGCTGGTCATGTGTTTTCCCCAGGCTCTGCGCTCTTTCCTCCCATGGCTGCTGATGGGCATAAATAAATGAAATATTCTTGAGTAAGACTCCAATTAAATAAATAAAAAAGTTCTGATATACAGTGTCAATCAATGTGTGTTCTTCATGCATATAATTTGTGTGTTACAAAAGAAACAAAACAATGCACCTTGGGCAGAAATTGGTTCCCCTGTAAACAACATTTCCATGGCAACTTTTGACGGTATAGACCGTGCCACTGCAACCGCGGGGGTGGAACAGAACAGTCCAACATTTACACTGTTGACAGAAGCAGAAATACTTCTGTTAATACAGTAAACACCTGGATATCAGATGACACATGAACTACCTCAGAATTACTTCCACAAAAGACAACATGGCTTCCTTACAATCTGGTGTTCAAATTTGAATGCACATAACAATTATCATGATTATTCACATATTTACCAGCAACTAAAATCTAGTTTTCAGTATTTTATTTGTCTAGTGCTAGGCTGTATCTATTAAATCCAGGCTTTATAAATGTTAAAAGATTTCAAATTTTCAGCCTTTTCAAGGCTTTTCCTGGTATAGTGACAAATGTTTTCAAGCTACTTTTCAGTTCCAATGCCCTGTATGCAGCCTGAAGATGGGAACTTACCCTGGTGTGGCAAATCTGGACGATTCTGTTGCTAGAGCAATGTCACAGCTTGCCACCAACTGACAGCCTGCAGCTGTGGCCAGTCCTACAAAACATAGATGGCAGTTGATACACAGTGTTATAATTTTTATAGAACCTGGTTTGGCAAATCTGAACTTTTCTCTTGTTAGAGCAATATAACAGCTTGACACAACGAACAGCTTGCTGTGTAATGTGGCCAGTCCTACAGAAGACAGTCAATACACAATGTTTTTCATTTTTCAGCTGGCCACCACATGACAGCCTTCTGGTGTGGTCAAACTTAAGTTAATCACAAGTGGATCTGGTCTTATTCTGCTGGTGAGGTTGTGGGTTTAAACCCAGTTGGTTAGGCAGTAACATTAACTCAGGGGATACTCAGGTATGTACCAGGTGAGGTACCCTGGGTTACTTAAGGTGTTCTAATTTCCTACATCCATAAACCTAGTTGTTATGAAGTGAAATATTCTAGAGTATGACTTGCAACATCATGTCGTACTTCTGAAAATAAATTTTTACATACTAAACTACAGGTGAAATACAGTCTTTTGTCACTGAAGAGTTCAACCTGAGATTACCACTGGTGGGTTGATGGAAATTTGTGGTGCGACGATTCTTTTAAAACAAAGGGCAAGGCTTGCGGAACTTAATTCATCATGGAAAATGGATCACTTTTCATATTTTTCTTTACAATGGCTTACCTTTAACCTGAGCTATCACTGGAACTGGTAGCTCCTGTGGGGGGTGAAACATAGAAACACATGCAAATTTATGAATAAGCTGCAAACTGAAAAAGATGATGAATTTGAAGATACATTTGTCACATCAGTTTTTCTTCTTATGAGCCCAACCACAGCTAACAGATGAAGGCTTATTGAGATCAACAGTCTTTGTAGTCAAAGGATTTAAATCACGTTCATGCATAGGATTATTGTATTATCTTCATAAATGTTACACATATATAGACTCTACCACGGAAATACATCAATCATCATATACAAGCCCTAGTTATGGGAAACTCTGATGGGCCACACCAAAAGTGTCCCCGTCGCCGTGAAACGCGTCATTTCCGGCTGTGACGCTGCATTGCTTGTGTACTACCTTAGTGTTTAATGCTGAGGAATTTTTCACTTACACCCATGATGGTGGTCAGGTTTCTGGGTGGTGGGAACTCACCTGCAGAAGGCTCATCACTGTTGTACAGGTGCTGAACACCTGGGCATGGTAAGCTCTGCCTTCACGGCTCGTCTACAGGTACAGGTAAATCACGGATAAGATTACTCAACACAAAATCAAAAGTGAGATAGAAAAATCTAAGTAAGCAATCACTGAAGACATGCAGTAATTACTGTAAATGACATAAAATTTTCCCGCAAAAAGTGCATTTTTGCAAGCAAATAAATGCTTTAAAAATTTTACTTTTTGAGACGAAACCTACATTTTTCATTCAGGATATCATCTCACATCCCAAACAAACCTCAAAACCCCTATCTACAATCCACAGAGCTCTCAGAATCATGGAAAATGAGCAACTTTGTCATGGACAAGACTTTAGGTCATTTAGGATAACTGACAAACAATATTATCCTTCACAGAACCAAAACCAAATGGCTTGTGAGAAGGATCCTGTTACTGAAATCTTTGCCATCTCATCAGAGACATCTTCGTATTCATAGCTAGCTTTACAGTGCCACTTACACAGAGTTTTGCAGTAGCAGAGGAACCTTATTCAATTAAATTTATTTATTTATTTATTTGATAGGTGTTTAAAGAGGTACTCACGAATATTTCACTTATATGATAGCAACCAGCATTATGGTTTGAGGAAATCAGGCAGAGCCTGGGTGAAACCCATGACCATCCGCAGGTTGCTGGCAAACCCTTCCACGTACAGCTGCAGGTTGCTGGCAAACCCTCCCAAGTACAGCCGGAGAGGAAGCCAAGCAGAGCCCTGGGGAAACGCATGACCATCCACAGGTTGCTGGCAGACCCTCCCACGACCATCGGCAGGTTGCTGGCAAACCCTCCCAAGCACAGACGGAGAGGAAGCCAGGCAGAGCCCTGGGGAAACCCACAACCATCCGCAAAGTGCTGGCACACCCTCCCACATACAGCCAAAGAGGAAGCCAGCATGACTCAATTAAAATCAACAGTACATGTAGCAGAATGCATGCCTACTATTGCTTTTCCTTTGTAATGGGTTTATTTCGGTCAAGAAAAGCAACTTTTGAACACCTGCCAATCTGTTAGGATTGAAAACATATAAACATAAAAATATACCAGGCTTTAGTTTCTGGAGAGTTCGCCATGTGTTCAATTTATGATCACATCTTTATTTACAATCAGAATGTAGCCTGTGTCATATCAGTGGTTCTTCACTTATCATTCATTTCTCTGATTGCTGTTTAACACAATCCTCAAAAGTTTTTTCACTTATATGATGTAGGCAGTCTATTTTGTGGGTGGAGGAAACAGTGTCATATCTCGGGAAAAAATTGCAGGTATTGATCCAAAACTTCATATGCAGCATCATGACCAATCAAGACTTTAAATTAGTGAATCAAACAATGTTCAATAAAAAGTAAACTTTTTCACTGATAAAGTCTTTTCATAAAATTGTACATTTTGATTAGCTTGTTACATATAATGTCCTGCCAAAGTGCCTGTCATGCGTTGGTGTTTTAATGCATTCTACATATTCTACGTACCAACTCTTTCAAGTCGTGTCCTGCCGAAAACGCGGGCCCGGTATGAGTAAGTATTATAACACGAAGGTCCTCGTCTTTGGCGGTGAGATCTGCATGCAAGGCCTCAAGCATGGCCAGAGACAAGGCATTCCTGCATACACACAAGAAGTGAAAATATATCACAACTGTAAAGTACAGGTTGGTCAAGATCTGCAACCAAATGGCAAAACAAAACTTAAAACATGAGTTCCGATGATTTAATATACCATTAAAAGCCTTTTCTGAACAGAACATATACATTTATTTTTTTCATTTAGAGCTCATTCTGTCAATAACAAAAATACACTACAGAATGGCAAACCTTTCAACTTGACATCAAGGAACATCAACATTTATTCTGATGCACCACACAGCTTTTGTTCTCATTCTATTTTCACCCACATGCATTAAAAAAATGTGAAAATTTTATTCACAAAATTTTTTGTTGTTCAAACACAAAATAGGGGCTGCTTAGGTCAGAAAAACACACCTAGAAGTTCAAATTTTTTGCTGCGCTGTATTTAATTCTATGTAATCTTTTACTACAAGTAGGTTTTCTGATGTAATTATCACTAATATGCACTGTGAAGGACCTAAAATCTGGTTTGACATCTGTTTGTTTTACAACTCATTTTACTTCTTCGGCCTCTAAAAATTTCATTAATTTTAGAAATCTGTTTTTCATTTGGTTTTTTTTCAGGTTTGTTTTGAAAAGTACGGTGATATCTCAATCAAAAATGTAATATTTCTCACCCCTTATTTTCACATAAACGATGCATTGCTTTAGGTGAATTTTTAGGGCATTTTAAATTCAAATAGAAAATGTCTTTCCATAGCAAGGGCTTGTGAGGACTGACTTTGGACAGGGATTTTGTATATTCCCCAATGGGCCCTCTGTGGCTCACTTGGTTAGCATGCTAGCACAGCGTAAGGCCACCAATGCAGTTGCTGTGAGTTCAAGTCCAGCTCATGCTGGCTCCCTCTGCGGCTGTACGTGGGAAGTCTGCCAGCAACCTGCGCATGATTGTGGGTTTCCCCTGACTCTCCCTGGTTTTTTCCCACCGTAACGCTGGCTGTTGCCGTGTAAATGAAATATTCTTGAGTATGGCGTAAAACACAAATCAGATAAATAAATAAATAAATAGATTCCCCATTCTCAACATTTCCGGGGATTGTTGTGTGAAAAAGGTAGTCAGCATAGTATGACCGTTTGTCTTGTCTAATGGTCAACAAAGACCACTTGTTTTACAGCAATATCGTATCCGTATCTGTACATCACACATAAGAAAGTTTGTCAGTAACTTGCCAAAGATTGATGCTTTACACAAGTCACAAGGATTTTCTTCACTCCACCCATAAACCTGACGGTTATTGTCCAGTAAGTCAAAAACCCTTGAGTCTCTTGTTAACCATGAAATAAATTTACTATTTGTACAGCAGTGAAATCCCAACATTTTTCTTCACTGATAAAAGTGATATGTCATTCGTTACATAACATTTTCGTTATAATAGTTTTCACATTACACACCCAGACGACGTGACTTCGAAAATAAAACACTGTGTTTATGACATTCTAATCTGGGCTCACTGGGACGATGTCATAATGCAAGTCAAGCCGACTGCTATATTCCTACATCATGCCAACAAAGACACGACATCATACTAGACGTCATGTGTACGATGTGGATAGATCTCTGAAGACCTGCAGCTAAAACCTTGTTTAGAACTTCTTTAAATACACAAAATCACCATGTTGTTAAAATATAAATAATAAACAGAATATTGCACAGTCTGAATATCATTAATAATGTTCTTGTGATGCTCATGAGAGGGTTTGCCAGCTCTGGGCTTCGCGTCTCGCGGGTTATCATTACCCCCTCTCATGAGAGGGTTTGCCAGCTCTGGGCTTCGCATCTCGCGGGTTATCATTACCCCCTCTCATGAGAGGGTTTGCCAGCTCTAGGCTTCGCGTCTCCTGGGTTATCATTACCCCTCTCACTCAAACTATATTTATGGTATTCAACCTTCACTGTGCAACATACTGTGTAAACATTAGAAAGCATACCAAAATGAACACAAACTGATAACCTTCTCTTGGTGTCATTGAGGCATATAGTCCTGACCCCATTGACATCGCTGCGCACTGTGAGAGGACTGGTGGGCTTCTGTACAGGCTGAGATGATAAGGGTCCGCTGGTGGAAAGAGCTCTGGCAGCAAGCTGTCAAAGAAGAAAAGTACATGTAAGATTCATTGATTGAGTTTTGAGCATTTGGGTTCCTTAAAAGGAAGAGAAGGAGATAAATAAAATAGATCTAAAAGGTTTATTTCAGAAACGATGGTTTCTAAACATGTATTAAGTTTTATGTCCTACAGGGCACTGCAACTATCAATGTGAAGTCTAGACATATAACCATTGTCAAGAAAAGAACAGAAATGCAGGTCAAAATTAAAATAACCAGTCAAAAGTATCAATGGAAATACAGCACAAAGTTGAAAATGTCAGTAAAGCTGGTTTAACACATTTCTGAAAATGTGACCCTCCTCTAAACTTTTTTTTAAATGCATGGCACTCTGAAGCCAAACTGTCTGGCTGTGACATAGATTGGAGTCCTCGGACTTATCTTGACCCACATCGAAGTTGAATAATTACCCTTAATTTATAGACTTGTTTATTTAATTGATGTTTTGTCGTGCTCAAGTATATTTCACTGATACGCAAACAGCCTGCATGTACTATGGTGGAAGTCTCAATCATTAACCATATCTAAACCTTATATGCACAAGGTTTTGTTACAAACTCTTGACATACTTGTAATAGTAATTCAATGTGTATGCCATGAAATTTGCGGAGTACTGCACGGACCGCATTCACCCTTGCACGTCAGAGGGTCGTGACCATAACATTGTGTCAGTTTTGAGTACAGCCTACTGGTGGTACTCAACTTCAACACAGATTGGCATTATCTTTTTCATACACATTCTGACAGCAGGCGAATTACTCTTGTAGATACGTCGGCACGTCGAAACCGCAATCCCAGTGAAACTGAACGCTTTAAAGGTACAGGATAAGTGAGTGTCAAGTGTGAACTCTGTATACGTGTTGTTGTTGTAAGGAACTACTCGTGATTCCCTTTCTCTGCACACTCCTAACATTCACTTAAGTTAACATGTGCCACAGAGACGAGGCTATAGGTCTTTTCTAAGCTAGAAACATTCAAGAATACTTGGATGGATCTTTCTATCTTTACCACTGGACATTCTGCTGCAACTTTGCGAAGACCGCAAATGATCCGTGCCACAACCAGCGCCATTTCTCCTACACTGCCCATTGATGCACGTGCTTGTATTATGACAAAGGTCATTGGTTCAAGCAATCCAATGAAAAACCGTGTGAGAAATAATATGGGCGTGGCCTTGCTTGTCAATAAATGTCACTAACAGCCCGCCCCAGAGCAACCAAATGTTTATCTGTTATTTTGTATGGACACTGGTATAACGTATGAAAAATCTGTGCATGTTTTCTGCTTTCTGTCCAGCTCTAGCGGTTGTTCTGGGGTTAATTGTAGATTTGTGAGCATGTGATCAATAGTCAGAATCTGTTATCACACCTTATTTCATTCACGTGTCGGCCGGTAAAGATGAAAGGCATTGTTTTTTGTTTCACCTTAGCACAAGTACTCTTCACTTTGACAGGTAAGAACTGTATATATGGATTTTCAAACATCACCATTTCAGGTGTTTGGCATGGAGGTGAGGGGTACAGGGCAGAGCCGGTAAATTGAACTCATTGTTTCATGTAAATAACACACTCAAATCTCAGTTTAATCGAGTTGAAACTGAATGAATGAATGAATGTTAAGCCATAATCATTCATTCATTCATTCATTCAGTTTCAACTCGATTAAACTGACATTTGAGTGTGTACGCTGTAGAATGACTCGAGGTATTTGACATAGAGTCTGTTTAGTCTATTCCTCCATGTATGCTTGTGGCGTTCATTACACGGGCTTTAACAAACAAATATACCTGTACTGAAATAATATATCTAGAGTTCTGCTCGCTCTCGGCCCACCATAATATGCTAGACGCCGTTTTGTAAGTGAAATATTCTTGAATATGGCGTAAAACACTAAACAAATAAATAAGTAATAACATACAATATACATGGGCCTAAATGCTTGTTCAGACGTATCGCAATCACTTTTCATTATGTTAAGAAATAAATTGGGGATGAAATAAATAATAGCAAAGGAATAAAAATATTTTATTCATTTGATTGGTGTTTTACGCGGTACTCAAGAGTATTTCACTTAGCAGAGCCCGGGGGAAACCCACGACCATCCGCAGGTTGCTGGCAAAAAAATAGTAATAAATATAAGCTGTTAGAAAATCAAGGGGGGGTACTCATGTCATTGTCCATGCTGTTGTTCCTTCAATTTCAAAATGCCGGTTATGTCCCTTTGAAAAATATTTTTTTCATCGTACATTGATTCAGCTGTATAAGCATATATCCTATTCAAAACGGCGAACTTGTGGAGATATTCCAGTTTCTTTTGATATTCGTTGAACATGTGATTTAGAATTGAGACTGTAAATAGGAATACAGATAATCTGTTCATCACATGTGATATGATAATCATCAAAATACATGTATAACAATAACGATTCATAAGTACGTTTTGCACGCCAAATACGTGGATTTGTTATAGGCCACCCGGGTGAAAAACTGTAAGGCCAGTGTTGTATCGTGCTGTAGTCATAATGTTGTTTCTGTACATTAGTCAGTTAGTTTCCATACATTCGACTGATTACATCATGACTACAACTTATCCTCTATCAAATGTGTGCCAAGTGTTTTTGATAAGCTGTTCATCTATAATTAAAGGTAGGTGCCTAGATGTATAGGTCCTTTTTTAGGTTCAATGTCATTTATGTGTTTATTGGTGTTTTACGCCGTAGGCGTACTCAAGAATATTCCACCTATGCCATTTATGCGACGGCGGCCAGCATTACAGTGGGATGAAACCACGTGCGCTCGAAACAAGAGTAATGATTTTTTTTCGTGCGTATGCCATACAGAGATTGAAGGGAAGTGTAGTGAATGTCGGATATTTATCCCTGTGGAGCCTCACCAGAGAAGAAAATTTGCAGTAAAACTCAACTATCATCACAGAAAAGTATATATATCAGCAGATTCGAAGGACTCCCACAGCCCTCTCATGCCAAACACATCGTAGTTACTCTATCGAGCTTGCCCTATGCTTAACTAATGCGACAAATCATGACGATGTCACTATACACAATAGGACTGCCTGTATATAAAAGTCATCATATGGCGAGTACGTCGAAATTATGACAGCCAAATCCGTGACAATTTATCGCGCTCACGACATCTGATGCATTCGGAGCTTGTATTATTTTGTAAGACGTTGGCGATAAATATTTGAACTGAACTAAAGCTACCGGTATGCCGTAATTACATTGTAATTGTCTTCTTGTGGCGGGACGAGTCCGCGCCGCCAAATTGCTGTCGCCACTACATAATGCCGAAGACACCAGACATGACACCTCACCCAGTCACATTATACTGATACCGGGCCGACCGGTCTTTTTTCCTTGCTGTAACCTTTCATTCATGAGCACCTAGAGAGGCAGCAACGGGTATAACATTTTTAAAGTCTTTGGTAAAACGCGACAGAGGATTGACCCTAGATCTCCACAAAGACGGTGGCTAATAATTTCGGAGAAAAAACCTATGTAAGAATCTCCAGCAACAATCGCACTTTATGTTATCAGGTGCGCAAGTCGTGAAGGTAGAGTTCTACAACCTCGGCCTCAGCAGGTGGAATGAACAGGGGTACACCAGCGTCGTCCGGTCCGCGCTGGCCTCCCAGGCTAACAAGTACTGTCCCAGTCATCTGACAGGGTGCGCATTGCAGGAGTGGTTACCGAACATGTGAGTACGTGTGTATCGTATACTTACATGTATGCACTTTATGTTTATTTCTGAAACTTGGTATTATATTCATTTATTTAATTTTTTCTGTACACAACCCCAGAGTTTCAGTTATTAGTATATGTTTATTTATTTATTTATTTGTTTGATTGGTGTTTTACACCGTACTCAAGGATATTTTACTGATACGACGGGGGCCAGCATTCTGGTTAGATGAACCGGGCAGAGCCCGGGGGAAACCTATGAACGTCCGCAGTTTGCTGGCGGACCTTCCCACGTATCGCCAGAGAGGAAGCCTTACTACTCTATACATGCACGACGGAGGCTGCGTTGTGGGGGTGGGGTGGCGTGGCTTGACTCGTGTACAAAACTATAAACTTGAAAAGTCCTCCAACTAAATGCCGGGGACAAAATTAGCGAGTCGAACAGTTGGAGTCTGAGAGTCGCTACGAACCAGGGTTTTTATACCATCTGAGTCAGCTAGAGAGGACTCGTTATTAATTTAAAGAAGCCTGGTTTATTCATTCAGTTACGTCATTCTTGCCTGATGACTTGCCAGGACTCAACATTTGTTTCACTTATTTGGCCCCGGCAATGTTCATGGATTGGCGTGGCAGTTTTTAGCCTTCTAGCGAAGCGCAGAGACCCAAAAACCTCTCCCCAATGGGTTCACTGTGAGTTAAGGTCAGCTCTGGCTGGCTTCCTCTCCGGCAGCACGTAGGAAGGTCTGCCAGCAACACGAGGGTGATCTGCCTGATGTCCTCCCACCATAATGCTGGCCACCATCGTACATACATGAAAGTGAAATATTCTTGAGTACGGGGACAATCATCACTGAATAAATAATAAAAAATGCTTATGCGGCCTATTTCGGTTTATTTAGGCGTATCTATACCAGACAAACCTTCAATTTAAAGGTTAGCCTAAGACATCTTACCTTCAGTTGCTTTAGGATAAAGGAAATAATTAAGAGTTTAAAATGACCGTTGTAACGTAACGGTATGGAGGGCCAGTTATTGAGGATTAAAAATGTCCACTTTAAATAATCTCAGCCTAGCTTTTCGGTGACGTCAGTTGTAGATAGAGCTGTACTCTATTTGGCATTTTGTTTTCTGTTCAGTCTGCTTGTGAAATAAGACATCTGAGCTTCAATCAAATGAATAAATAAGTCAGCAAATAAATAAATAAACACATAAAATATGACGGTCTCACCTTTGACCTTTCTGTAGACCGTTCAGAGCCGCAGACGTGGTCTTGATTGACGGATACCCCGCCCAGATGAGGTCGAACGTTGTCATGGAGATGACGATTCAGTTAAATGCATCTATGAATACCACCTCGCCAACACAGACTCAGCTTTCGTCGGCCACAGTAAGAAGTACGTATTGCAATTTTTTTTGTGATTATCTTGTTGTCGAAGCGAAATGGTTGATTCAGTTTTCAACACGCCCATTAACATCACCTCGGAAAACACAGATTCACCTCTGTTCAGCCTTAAAATGATGTAAAGGTTACGTAGTGGTGTACAATTTCTGTATTGTTTGTACACTTTTGTGTTGTAATTTTTGTTTTCGAAAATGAAGTGGTTCGAAGTCAAGTTTAGATCTGCTGTTGGGGCAGACTAGATCGATAGCTTGCTTGAATGAAAGGTATTTACCATGATCTCGAAGAATCTCAAAGCAGGCAAGTATCGCGGTGTCCAGATTACATATTGTAGTGTCTGCTTGTATAACGTGGCTAATGAATCATTGCTCGAGTAGTACGGCGAGAATGTAATCTAAGAAGAAAACTCTTTTCTATCCAACTGAGACAATCTTTATATATTAGGGGTGAAGTAAAAAAATGAAGTAAATATATAGGTATATGTGTTAGAGTACATAACTGGCAATATGCCTAAGTTCAGAACACTATGGAACTGATTATTATAAACTGATAACATTACATGCATGAAGAACATACAGAGAAAATCACTCCTGAACTTGGATTTCAACCCTTGTAAATTTGGTGGTAAAGTAGGCTAGACAATCTGTGCGTTTAATTTTTGGACATGTGTAACATGTACTCTCAACTTTTGTGGATTTAATTTTAGGACGTGCCAGATACTTTCAGCTTTGGTGGGTTTGATTTTGGAACATGCTAGATAATCTCAGCTTTGGTGGGTTTGATTTTGGAACATGCTAGATACTGTCAGCTTTGGTGGGTTTGATTTTGGAACATGCTAGATAATCTCAGCTTTGGTGGGTTTGATTTTGGAACATGCTAGATACTGTCAGCTTTGGTGGGTTTGATTTTGGAACATACTAGATACTGTCGGCTTTGGTGGGTTTGATTTTGGAACATACTAGATACTGTCGGCTTTGGTGGGTTTGATTTTGGAACATACTAGATACTGTCAGCTTTGGTGGGTTTGATTTTGGAACATACTAGATACTGTCAGCTTTGGTGGGTTTGATTTTGGAACATACTAGATACTGTCAGCTTTGGTGGGTTTGATTTTGGAACATGCTAGATACTGTCAGCTTTGGTGGGTTTGATTTTGGAACATGCTAGATACTGTCAGCTTTGGTGGGTTTGATTTTGGAACATACTAGATACTGTCAGCTTTGGTGGGTTTGATTTTGGAACATACTAGATACTGTCAGCTTTGGTGGGTTTGATTTTGGAACATACTAGATACTGTCAGCTTTGGTGGGTTTGATTTTGGAACATACTAGATACTGTCAGCTTTGGTGGGTTTGATTTTGGAACATACTAGATACTGTCAGCTTTGGTGGGTTTGATTTTGGAACATGCTAGATACTGTCAGCTTTGGTGGGTTTGATTTTGGAACATACTAGATACTGTCAGCTTTGGTGGGTTTGATTTTGGAACATGCTAGATACTGTCAGCTTTGGTGGGTTTGATTTTGGAACATGCTAGATACTGTCAGCTTTGGTGGGTTTGGTTTTGGAACATACTAGATACTGTCAGCTTTGGTGGGTTTGATTTTGGAACATACTAGATACTGTCAGCTTTGGTGGGTTTGATTTTGGAACATACTAGATACTGTCAGCTTTGGTGGGTTTGATTTTGGAACATGCTAGATACTGTCAGCTTTGGTGGGTTTGATTTTGGAACATACTAGATACTGTCAGCTTTGGTGGGTTTGATTTTGGAACATACTAGATACTGTCAGCTTTGGTGGGTTTGATTTTGGAACATGCTAGATACTGTCCACTTTGGTGGGTTTGATTTTGGAACATACTAGATACTGTCAGCTTTGGTGGGTTTGATTTTGGAACATACTAGATACTGTCAGCTTTGGTAGGTTTGATTTTGGAACATACTAGATACTGTCAGCTTTGGTGGGTTTGATTTTGGAACATGCTAGATACTTTCAGCTTTGGTGGGTTTGATTTTGGAACATACTAGATACTGTCAGCTTAGATGGATTTGATTTTGGAACATCCTAGATACTGTCAGCTTTGGTGGGTTTGATTTTGGAACATGCTAGATACTATCAGCTTTGGTGGGTTTGATTTTGGAACATACTAGATACTATCAGCTTTGGTGGGTTTGATTTTGGGTCATGCTAGATACTGTCAGCTTTGGTGGGTTTGATTTTGGGTCATGCTAGATACCCTAAGCTTAGATGGATTTGATCTTAAGACAGATACTAGATACTGTCAGCTTTGGTGGATTTAATTTAGGGACATGCTAGATACTCTCAGCTTTTATGGATTTGATTTTAGAACATTCTAGATACTCTCATCTTTTGTGGATTTCATTTTAGGACATCCTAGATACTCTCAGCTTTGGTGGATTTGAATTTAGAACATGCTAGATACTCTTGGGACATACTGGACACTATCTGTTTTTATGTATTTAATCTTGGGACATACAGGACACTTTCAGTTTTTGTGGATTTAATTTTGGTACAAGCTATTTAAATAGTCTTCCATGATATGGTGCGTAGAAACAGGGGTTTTAACCTGAAGTATTCGCAATCATCTGCTAACATTTGCCATCATGGACAGGACTAACATATAGACCAACCCTCAGAATTTGTCCAGTGTTAATGAAACCATTTCCTGACGAACTAATCCACTTGTATAGGACAATATTTCCTTAAAGGTTGTGGTGTACGGGCATGTATCGTACACTTTATCCGTGTCATACAGCCAAGTACCCTAGTGCAATACTGAAAGAAATTTATATATAACATGTCATCGTCATCCCTGTCTTTTTTCCAGCCATTATCAAAAATTCCCGTGATGCTCTGAGGCTTGTAACTAAAAGCTGGATCGTGCGGCTAGACGGCGAGCATCTGAGTCCACCACCATCCACCCGAGCCAATGAAATCATCATTCCCATCGCATTTGTGGCCCTATTCGCTCTGATTGTACTGGCACTCAGTCTTTATTACTGGAGGTAACTTACGCAGAAATTCACTCCAGTTATCTGCTTGGTATGCGTTGGAGTCACCCAGCAGATATAATCATCTGCTACATGGAGAATTGATTTATTTATTTTATTGGTGTTTTACATGTACACTGTACACAAGAATATTTCACTTGTATCGATGGTATCTAGCATTATTTGAGAAGGAAACCCAGGATCATGCGAAGGTTGTGGCAGGCCTTCCCACGTGCCACCAGAGAAGATGCCAGCCAGAACCGAACCTGAACTCACAGCGATGGCATTGGTGAGAGCCCCCTGCGTGATTGTGTTGGGCTATTACTGTAACCACCATGGAGAGTTGGTCACACCTCAAATAAAACCAGTAGATATAGGAGTAGGAGAGGTGCGACGTCTAGGTAGACGTTATATTTCTTGTATGTTTTTTTATTGTTCTTGTTGGGATGTAGATATTGACTTTGATTTTCAATTTTTAATTCAGAAAGCGGAAGGATGAAGCGGAGTTCAGGCGGGAGAGAAAATTAAGCAAAGGTCACGGAGTAAGCCGTGTAAGCCCTAACCACGTGCTTTCGACAGGCACTGCAAAACGAAACCAGAAATCTAACCAGCTGGAGTAAGTTCATATTTCTCGGGATAGTTGTATTCACCCATGTCTTCAATTATCTTTTTTAACTGTGTGAGGGCGTGGGGTTTGGATGAGACTGGGGTGGTGGGTGAAGGATATAGTAGATAACATTGAATTGATTCTGCTGGGTTATTGACGGAATGCTGAAACCTTGCCCCGGTGTAGGCCTACGAAGCTGCCTGAAACTTAAAAGTAAAATACAGCTCATGACTGAGGAACTGTTCATTAAAAAGATTACAAACTGCTCTCTTGAATGAGAAAGCCTGTTTGAATTTGTGTGTATTCGATGCTGAATTATCTCCGTTTGAAGTGTGGAGTATTGTGCTGCCGAATGAGGATCTGAAGTGTGGAGTATTGTGTTGTTCACTGAGGATCTGAAGTGTGGAGTATTGTGCTGTCGACTGAGGATCAGAAGTGTGGAGTATTGTGCTGCTGACTGAGGGTCTGAAGTGTGGAGTATTGTGTTGTCCACTGAGGATCTGAAGTGTGGAGTATTGTGCTGCCGACTGAGGATCTGAAGTGTGGAGTAGTGTGCTGTCGACTGAGGATCTGAAGTGTGGAGTATTGTGCTGTCGACTGAGGATCTGAAGTGTGGAGTATTGTGCTGCTGACTGGGGATCTGAAGTGTGGAGTATTGTGCTGCTGACTGGGGATCTGAAGTGTGGAGTATTGTGCTGCCGACTGAGGATCTGAAGTGTGGAGTATTGTGCTGTCGACTGAGGATCTGAAGTGTGGAGTATTGTGCTGTCGACTGAGGATCAGAAGTGTGGAGTATTGTGCTGTCGACTGAGGATCAGAAGTGTGGAGTATTGTGCTGTCGACTGAGGATCTGAAGTGTGGAGTATTGTGCTGTCGACTGAGGATCTGAAGTGTGGAGTATTGTGCTGTCGACTGAGGATCTGAAGTGTGGAGTATTGTGCTGTCGACTGAGGATCTGAAGTGTGGAGTATTGTGCTGTCGACTGAGGATCTGAAGTGTGGAGTATTGTGCTGTCCACTGAGGATCTGAAGTGTGGAGTATTGTGCTGCCGACTGAGGATCTGAAGACGCGCATACTTTTAAGCTTATGAGAGACTGACCAGTCAGAGAGCTAGTAGATATCAGCTGATTATAAGCTGTGACGTAGTGTTATATATGTTAATTATAGCAAGTACGTGTGTGAACAACATAGCAAAGTATTTCCAGATCATAAAGTTATGGCGGAAGTAAGTTTCTTGATCATTTCATGATATAAATTTACATATACTTAAGTTTCAATCACAACCCTAGCAGCTTATTACAGTCTCAAGTAACAACAGTGTTCCGCAGTTAGAACAATTACGTCACAGCCCACGCAGAATGGCTCCGTTTCATGTTAGCCGCGGAGCACGATCGAATGTCAATTACCGCTGTCGTACTAGCTGTTAGAAAAAATACTTTACCCAAATAAACATAATATTGTCCAACCTCTTCATGAAAGTCAACTTCGAACATGCGCTGTCTTTCACTTTAAGTCAGACTCTTAACTTGAAAACTGTTCACTGTTCAAAAATTGTTACTTACATGTACCTCAGGAATAATTAAGTTAATACTTAGATTTGTCTTGGATGTTTGCAGTAAAATTGAAAATTAGCACTTAAGTCTATAGATATAATAATAAGGAATTATAAAAAAAGTTAATCCAAAGCCTGACTTAAGTCTGACGCCTTCGTGCTCGTAGGACCGAGGTGCTTTGCAGAGTCTCCGTGAATACTACGCGCCTCGCGCCATCGTTCCGTATAGCGAAGACTCTCGCATCAGTGCTGGGTACGTGAGACCAGTTCAGTTCAACTACACGTGACCAATGTCGACCAATGGCGTGCCAGAGCTGTCGTGACCGATCAGACAGTTCGTCTTAAGCGAGCGCGGGAGCCAAGTCATGTGCACGCTAAAAGACTTCATTGGATGAATCCAGCGAGGACTAACCTGACATTAAGTCAACTTATTGCAGGGAGGAATGGCACACGCCAGTATCCAAACATCATTCAACTTGTTGTAGTATTTGAAGAGAAACATGGAACACCCTCCAGCAAAGTAAGAGAACACTTGACCTTGTGAAGATGTTATCAAAAAATCGACCCGCCCCTCCCAAAACAAAACAAAACATGGTGAGACTGATTGGCGTATAAAGCAAAATTTCAGACTGGAAACTTTAAAGACAAATCCCATTTTCTTAACTTCATAATAATCTTTGTATAATTACAGAAGGAGATATCTCCAGAATCTGTTAGGCTGTGCATAATCCTCATCAAACAAACAAAGATTTAAAAATTAAATTAAATGCCAATGAAAGGTTAAGGTGACTGGCGCAGCCATGGTTGACCTATCACTATTTTGTGGAATGCTAATATCAATCAGGTGGCCTGCACATATCAAGATGCAAGTTTCTCTGATTTATTACAACCCCCACCCTACCCCCTCACCTGCCTCTTGCAAGGAAGTTAGGGGATGAAGAAAAAACCGGAAGCAAACCTTCTGTCCGTCCGTCCGTCTGTAGACACAGTTTTGTCCCTGCATCTCCTCTCAAGCTACTAAACCTATTTTTGCTGACACTTACCATATATTTTTCGTATGCAAATCCTCCTAAAGTATTTCACTGAGTTCCATGAGTCTTACCACACATCGGGTCAACCAGCGCAACTTGTGCATGCTTAAGTTTAATGATAGTTGACTCATTATTTATACACAGTGTTGGATTTTCACGCACATAGATTTTGTCCATATGTAACTCCTGCTAAAATATTGCATAGTTTTCCTTGAAACTTCACGTACAACTTCCCTGTCATCTGTAGAAACATGAGCATACTTAATTATAATTTTGGATTTCGCATTATGATTTTCCTAATTAATCCCACTCACGGCGTACACGGCGTAGTAATACTTTTCAGGTACACACAAAGAGAAAGTTAAGGACACATTTCATTTTTTTTCTGCAGAATGCCCGCAAAATTAGTTCAGTATTTAGTCTAACAATGATTTTGATGCGTATACACATAGCCAAAAGACTGGGGCTACCTTTGGACATGATCATTCGAGTTTGCCCTAACACTTTTTCATCTGTTTTTCTTCAGATCGATTTTCCCACCAAGCAGGCAACACAGAGGCGTAGACCGGAACTCTAGTCTGCAAACAGCCACGCCCTCAAACATCTCCATGACAACCGATTTTATTGACAGCGGCAAACATCAGGACGAAAGACAGGCGCGCCACAAGAAGCGCCACCGGAAGAAGAAACGTCGTGAAGGGGAGACAACTGATGAGTCGCGCGATAGGCACAATTACAACTACCATCGGTTTTCTGAACGTGAAAAGGTGGATTACAACGGTCTTCGGATGTCCGGTGCCCGAGAAAATACGGAGATTACCGAGATGTAAATGACGGAACTGCATGGCGTATTTTCCCGAATTTGTGAAAATAAAAAGAAACTAAACCATACACTTAACAACTTGCATGGCTGTAGACTGATGGCGCCATTTTGGTTTTATGCGTGCCTAATTTTCCATTGATTTATACTTTATAGGCAAATATAGTTTTCATACACCCATGTCGGGGATTGGCATTTATTCTAACCTCTGTTTTTCTGTCCTGCCAAAACATTTTCTGTCCACAAGACAATATCAACATAAAGGGTATATGAATAAACCAGCCTGTTTGAGCATGTAACCTTGACAAAGATTGCACATCCACTTATCTATCTCTATATATATTCAGTCTCAAATTAGACATAGTTTTGCATTTCAGCACAGACAATCATACATATATATTTACACCTCTTCTATATATAAATGTTTTACGTCAGCCTATGCAGTAATGCTTATAAGGTATTCCCATCATGTATTTATGATAATTCATTGCGTACACCGACTTACCTTTGTATTTAACGTTTTCATATTTGTGTATTTGTTATTAATGACATGTCTGGTTTAATGTCACAGTTATAAACTAGCCAACAAATATCATTTCCTTCATATGTGGAAAGTACACGTTTAATTAAATTTACACATTCAGAAAGATGTATATCGACAGTTGTATTGTTAAGCATTGAGCAAGCCTGAAATATTTCTCTGGCGGTAAGCCACAGTCATTCATTCAAACAGTTCTCTGTATCAGAAACTGATTCCAAGTTGCTTATTCTCTAAAATTATATACATATGTAGATAAGAGCTTACTTTTAAGGGTATGGAAACGACATGTCTCTGTATTACACTTATTAACGCGATATATATTTATGTCTATGCATTAATTAATTTTCCACATAATTGCTTTGTTGAAAAAAATGACGAACATTGACAAAATTTCATCCATACATGTACCAGGATGGGAAAACGTGATGTCACAATTCTCCTCACGCAATCATGCAACAAACGACATCATATGCATTGACTTCATTGTCAAACACTTCACTGTGAATTTAAGGACATTGTTGTAATAAATACATATGTCTGTTCCACAGAAAACAAGCTAGTACCCCGTGTACACCAATTCGTTAGCGATAGTAATGTGCTGGCTATTTTAATTTCAACAAGGCGATCGAATGTCATATAACTATGCGTTGTTGTCTATAAACATAACTACTGTTTCCACTTTCGTTCTAAGCGAAACGCCCGTATCAGCAAACCTATGTAATAAAGGTCATTCTTGTTTCTTTTAAGCCGTTGTTTGTCAACATTTGTTTCTTCAATATTGTGATGTGAGTATGACGATAAACAGCAATCAATAAGTTAATCAGTCATCCAAACGAGTCTGTCAACGAATCAGTCATCTATTTCACTGATCGATCAATCGTTGTGATTGGATCGGTACGTAACGATGGACTTAAGTACTTTTCACTTGCATGACGGCGGTCACATCTTCTCCAGGTAGCCGACAAACCTGACAAAACTGGAGCGAAAGGTACGAGAGGTGGATTCGTGCGTACGACATCATCGGTATAACAGTCAGCCAAAAAACGCTTATTGCGGGTACGTTGTTCTGTGGAAGGTATCGAAAACTCGGTGGATTTGTCTCATTTTCACATACATCGTAGTGTTCGTGAAATCTGATAATTTACTATGCAATGATTGCAATATGTTGTTACAGCAACATTGTAGCTTGCTTACTGTCACACAACTGCCTCTCAACTTTCCTTCGTGTACCTGAAATCAGTCTGACACATTTTGCAGTCAGTGAATTCTTGCCATTCTTAATGACATTCGTCATTTCATAGGACCATAATTTTCCTACAACGTTTTCCTCATCTAATTTTCAATTTTCTGACAAATGTTATGTCGGCAAGTAGAAACCTAAATTTGATTATTTGATTTATTTATTTCATTAATGTTTTAGGCCTTACTCAAGAATATTTCACTTATACGATGGCGGCCAGTATCATGGTGGGAGGAGACAAGGTATAAACCGGGGGAACCCATGACAATTCACAGGCTGCTGGCAGACCGTCCCACATAGACCTCCGGCCGGAGTAGAAGCCCGCGTGGGCTGGACTTGAACATACAGCGACCGCATTGGTGAAGGCCACTGGGGTCATTGCACTAGAATCCTAAATAAGAATATCATTTCATCCATACTTAACCCAAATAAATAAAACATCTGAGATCATTTGACAGATTGAAAACAAAGGCCAAACAGTTTCTGTTTTAGCAATGCTTTTGTGTATTTGATGAACCGTTACAGGACCCTAACCTTACTCTTTCCTTAAAAACTGGACAGAGAATTCCACGGAGCTGTAAGTTCCCGGGCAGCAGTCGTACTTCTTCTCCTGCCGTTTAGCCTCGACATATTGGACTTCCCATTTGGGGTTGGTGTACAAGGCCGATACTTCCATGTGTTTATTGCCCGGGTGTACGTCTACAAAGGATTCGTCGTGTACCCAGGAGCCAACTTTGAACACACACGTGACGTTCACGGAGTTCTCCGAGATTGGGCAGGAGGCCCGCACGCGCAGTGCGGGCACAAAGAATATCGTACCATCGTGTTGTGCGATGATGGCGTTGTCATTCAATTGCTCAGGTGTGCGAACACTAAATGCAATAAAAATAATCATTTGAATTAATTCTTTTATTTAATCGTATATTTACGACCCCGATTTATTTATCACCATGCACACTCCCTTTTGCATTTTTCACTTGTACAGTATCTTTCATTTTTATTTGTGGAGGAAAGGGGGAATACCCGCGGTATGCCAAACCCCCGACCTTTGGCAAATTACTGACAAACATTGCGACATGTGACGCACAGATGTGCTTACGGAAGACAAGTGATCTTCAAAGAACATTAGAATTCTCATTAGAATTCCACTCGAGCGTCTTCGACCGCTTATTATGCCATCAAGGCTGCTCAGACAGTGAAAGCGGGAAAATCTACCAAATCCCTAACGACAGTTTCACAAAAAATGTGTAAGTTAGGCCAAACGTAATTGCCAAACGTAATTAATAGATACGTCGTCATGGTCGTTACGTTTGGCAAAAGATTACACCCTCATCGTAAAACGGACCCCAGGCCCAGCACTAGACACGCGAGCGCCTTAAACCACTATATCATGGCCCGCTGCACCTAGCCTTTCATTTATTTATCTGTTTGATTGATTTATTTATCTGTTTGATTGGTATATTACACCTTTCTCATGACAATTTCACTTATACGACAGCGGGCAACATTATGCTGGGGGGAAACCGGTCAGAGCTTGGGGGACCTTCCCACATCTGTTTGAAGAAACAGAGAATATCATACCATTTGCTCCCCCGACAAACTCCCAGGCTTACCCATTGTATAGCGTGACGTCCGGACGCCAGAGCGCATCCCTGGGAAATACCATCTTCTCCACACCGTGGTGAAGATCGCTGTTCCACCGAAGCCTCGGGTCGCTCCAGGTCTGTAATGAACAACGCAAATATAACCTATGGTAATTAGACGGAAATATAGACGGAAATGTCGTGTGAATCAATCAAACGAAGATATCATGTGCATCAATCAGGTATAAATATCATGTAAGTCAATCAGACGGAGATGTCATGTGAATCAATCAGAGGTATTCAGACGAAAACATCATGTGAATCATTTACTGACCATCACACGGAGATGTGTCATGGGAATCAATCGAACAGAAATATTGTGGGAATCAACCAAGGGTAATCACAAGGAAATCTCATCAGTGGTTATCAGACAGAAAAAGTAGAAAACGCTCAACTCATTTATCAGGTTCCTCTGTCTTAAAACGTGAATGTTAAATTGTTAAGATTTGCTAATTGAAAAAAATGACACAACATGTTAACTGCTGTAAAACGAGAGTGCGAAAATTTTATGATGTTACATCGCGAAATGAATGTTCGTTATCTGCAACACAAAGCTGGATTGAAAGACCTTAGACATTTATAATTGGGAAACTAGTGATAAGTGCTATTGACATAGAACGGTGTTACAATAATACAGCATTTTCTCCTCAATTTTCATTTACAGAACATTAGAAAGTGTTAAGCTAACATCACAAATGCTTCCTTCTTTCAACACTGCCAAAATGACGAATTAAACTTTTTAAGACAGTATTGTAAACATCCGGGAGTTTAACTTTCCTTGTCTTGGCTAGTTAGTGTTATTCTCCCCTTTATGTGATGCTAGCCAGGGGCAGCCGGTACAGGCCTGAGCTAGGCGCAATGTGCTGTTTTGATCTTATTGGACAAGCTTTCTGAACAGACCCGATCTGACCAAGCATATACAGGATTGCCTGTTTCATAATTGAAGTTACTGGGCACATGACGTGATATTTCCCCAGGAAGTCCTCGTACGATTAAAGAAAATTGCGTTATCAAATACTACATGTACGGTCGCCATTTCATTGAAGGCCGTAGAATCTATCCAGGTTACACCTCCTGTCTCTAGCCATTCACTAAGCGCAATGCAAACTACCTGAGTTAAGGCAGACGTCTTGTCCGACAACTAATGCTTCACTCTGCAGGTTACGAGACAGGCAGCAAGTACATGATGACCGAAGTCATATAAGTGAAACATTCTTGAGTACGACGCAAAGCATCAAATCAAGAACTAAATTGTCATGTTGTTAAACTAAATAAAGAACAACAAAAATGTGCTAGACATATGGAGAACAAAATTAGAACAGTAAATGAACAGAAAATTCGAAACTGACAGGAAATGACTACACGCCTAGAGGCTTGAACTGGAATACCGGCTAAAACTTCAGATAACGTCCGTTCTTATTAAATGTGTATATAATTAACACACAAAAGAAACGCTTTTGGACACAAATCCGGTTTTGTGCGAACACTGTACATAAAGAATGTTTTTGTCATTCACAATGGCTGTTTATGTGTCGGACTTGTAGCAAGAGTTATCTACCTTTTTTGCGCGGACGTGCTGAACTATCCCGTTGAACTATGCTCACCGTCGATTGGTCGGTTTTAGAATCAACTTAGTATCTGAGGCATGACGCTAACCAGAAAAGAACTCGTGATACAAGAGAAATCTTATGCTTATAAATGGGAAGTAAACAAATAAAAAGTAATAATAATAATAATAATAATAATAATAATAATAATAATAATAATAATAATAATAATAATAATAATAATAAATAAAGACTACACCTGTGATAGCCATACCACCACGCCTACTTCCCCGTCATCTTCTTCCACTTCGTCCAGTTGGATCAGGGTGAAGTCGATGTTCACCTTCACTCCGTGGTCATTGTCTTCTCTTGGCAATACATTCTTGTCATAACCTCCTAGGAGCTGGTTGTACAGCGTTGAAATATCGTGGTAGTCGGCACCGTCACTAATTAAAACGAAGTGTACAGTTCATCATTCAGCATTATCTGCTTCTTCTATCCGAAAGTAATTACTTTATATATTTGATTGGTGTACTACATCGTATCTTGCACTTATACCACGGCGGCCAACATTATTGTGGACGGAAACCGGTCAGGGCCCAGGGGAAACCCACGACCGTCCGCAGGTAAAAATAAGTCGTTTATATAAATAATAAACAGCGGGGGGCCCACTATGAAACATTGCCGAGCGCCCGAACATATAAAACGCTACAATTTATTTCACCATTCAAAATTTATTTATTAGTTTCGCGTTTATCGCCGTGGTTAAGAATTCTTTACATAGATGCCGGCGATCATGTTTATCCGTTAAGGAAGTCGGAGTGGCCAGGTACTTGAAAAACCTCTCCATGAAAATTACAAAGGACTACAGCATGTGGAGGAACAGTAGAGCAGCGATGGTAGAGTGATACCTGTCTTTGATAATTGGTCCACACATAACCAACAAAAATCTGGCCTCATTTCAATTTACCTGACTTGTGCGCTGCAAACATTCGATTCGAACACGCGACCTCAGTGGCCTGATATGGTTGTTATTTTCTTAAGCTTACTGACCTGCTAAAGTTTACATTTCTTGATCAAGTTCAACTCATGCTGGCCTCCTCTCCGGCCGTACGTGGGAATGTCTGTCAGCAACCAGCGGATGGCCGAGGGTTTCCTCTCACCATAAAGCTGGCCGTCGTGGTTTAAGTGAAATATTCTTGAGTACGGCGTAAAATACCAATCAAATAAATAAATAAATTTACATTTCTTGATATACTTATTGATGGATGGGTTCATTTGTTTACTTGGATAATTTTTATTACAGTTTTTATCATGTGGTAATAGACGGATTCGCTGTGGACACTTACCCATTGGAGTCCGCCAGAGCTCCGACCGCGCACAAGCCAATCACGAAGCTGAAGAAGGTAGCCATGTTCTTTACGCAGCAGCCCTGATACCAAGCACAAGCTCAACCTTTCAACTCGTCCGCTCGTCTGACGACCCCACCGGTCAGCCCGCCCTTAAGTCTCGCATGGTCACTGTCACGTGACAGGTCGGATGGAGATGCTTCCGTCTGATGGCGATAAGGTCACTTTTGGGCACTTGTGTGTGAACACTTTCCATCAACAATTTTTGCCGTTAATACCCTGGATATAAGTCTATTGTTAGTACGGGGTTCAAGGTCACTCGCTTAAGCAGCGGTTCACGTGATAATACTTATTAATTTATTTTATTTATTCGTTGGTATTTAACACCGTACTGAAGAATATTTCAATTACAAGAAGGCGGCCAGCATTATGGTGAGAGGAAAACACAGCGTAATAAAATAGGGTTATCTATGCGATATACAAACTAATGGCGTAAGATCAACGGTCAAATTTAAATATTTTAAACTTTTGTGTTTCCGTAAAAGTGAAAAAAAAAACCCAACAAACAAACACATAATCACACTTCTCTTTGGTTTTCGATCAGCGTACATATTTCATTGACTCGTCCAATGATATTTACTCTAAATGTGCATTCAAATAGAATTCAACGATCTGTTACACCGTGTTGTGTAATAATACACGAGTAATATAACACTCACCGTGTAATGTAATTAATATTCAGCGTTATGTAATATCACGGCTTAATGTAATAAAATTACATTACAACACACATGTGTTTATGTAAATAACATACATTACAACAGGTATAAACATTATTCTGTGCTCATTCAAGGGTATCTTGAATAATTTTGAGGGAGTCTGTGTGTATCTTATAGTTACTTCAAATAGAACACACGGCAGTGCGCGACGGAATCCCCAGACCTTCACTAAGTTGCTATCGCACATTGAAACGTACGGGTGTGCGCGTCAAAGCAGTCGTTTTAAGCAATGCATTAATCTTATTCCCTACAGTATCTTGGTTTCTTTTTCCTGCGCCGTTTATTTTTCTGTCTGTCTGTACTATACGCGGCGATATTACACAACACGGCAATTATTATCAGAATACACGGTGGGTATTACATTGCTCGTACATTATTACATGGCACGGTGTAACACGGTCGATGGCTCAGCATATAAAAGCGTTGGTCTTTTAACTGACCTCTCAAACCAGAAACTGGAATCAGGGACTCGCTGATTCAGTTGTTAACATTTATTTATTTATTGGGTTGGTGTTTTATGCCGTACTCCAGAATAGTTCACTTACACGACGGCGGCTAACATTGTGGTGGGAGGAAACTCGGCAAAACCCGGAGGAAACCCACGACCACCCGACGTATGGCCGGAGAGGAAGCCAGCATGAGCACGTCAGTAAGCTCAAAGAAGCTGGATTTGAACTTACAGCGATCGCATTGGTGAGAGCCACGTGGTCCAGTTGCTAACAGGGTTGTTCATGTAAATGCTGAAGAGCGATGCTTTACTCGGGATTCTTCGGTTTCCTCCATATGCAAACTTAACCTGTGTTGTATAAAAGAAATATCCCTACACTACACGTTTTCGTGATCACTCAGACTTAATGTATCAGCACTTTTAAACCCCAGCATATAGCAAACAAATAGCAATTTATTCTTTTGAAGCTTTGTAGATGGTAACTACACAAAAAAGTGTAAGAATAGTGAATTTATCTGTTTATTATGCTCGTTTTCGTAACGAACTCTGCCCTATTGACGTCATTCAGCCTATATCGGGTCAATACAGTGTCGGCGTCTTCTGACAGCTATGGGGGCTTACGGCGATAAAGCATATGTTTGTTAGAGAACACCTAAAGAGTTATCGGATGGTGTTTTTTTTAATCTTCAAACATTACTATTATAATTTATATGTTATACTTCCCCAGTATTTTCCTTTAATAATCTATACATGCTGTTTTTAATTATAATTTTCTCTGCTGCTACATATTTTTAAATTTAAATAGTGGCAAACATAAGTGGAAATTTAGGTTTAGAGATTTTTTGACAGGGTTTTTGCATCGAATTTCGTGCGTGTTGCCTTTAGCTTTACTGTCTCATGTCAACAACATCAATTGAGACGACTTACTCCCAATTGATTTTGAAACGTCATAACGTCAATGTTTTATGAAAGTAACTAGTTAATTGTTTTGCAAGGAAAAACTTCTGCAATTTTATTCAAAGATGGAAGACTGTTGACAACAGTTTTGTGAAATCTGAAAGCGCATCATTTCACCTTCAAAACATCTGAAGGCCGTTTTACAAAGGTGTGGCACAAATTGGTCAAGCACATTTATCACGGTTACGTATCTTTTCACTGTGTATATTGTCATGAAAGTTACGCTAGGTGCTATTTTACGACTGCTTCGTAAAACGCGTCCATGGCAGATAATCACCAATCCACTTTACGCGAATACGTCCATCGCTTGTCACACGAGGTCACCTGGTGTTATACGCGAGAGTTTGCTACAAAACATACATTAAGTCAGGTAAGGAGTGATGGAGGTCTCATGCATGAAAGTGAGGTTACATCCGAGGTCAGTATGTAGGTGATATTGGGAATTCGCGAAAATCCCTAGAGTGTCACGGGATATTGCGAGAAGAGGTACATGTAAGAGCTGGTGGAAGAAGCAGTCCTTATTTACATGTAGCTGCACTTCTTTGTTTTATAAGAATGCGTATCAGATCTGAACTCACATAGGAACACGAATAATACATCTGTCTTTCGTGTGTGTCTTGTTTTCTAAGCAATGCCGATGTTGTCTTTCTAGTAATTGAGACTAAATTCACCAGCTTAAAATAAAAGAAATTTTAAGTACAAACTGCGGAATTTTATTGAGTTAATTATTTTTGAGAAGGATGCATGCAAATTGCTTTAGCGTGGTGAATGACGTTGACAAACTTTAGGGGCATGTTACCCCCCCCTCCACCACAAAGTCTGCAAGTATTTCAGAAAACAGAAAAAATCAACAAAATGGCCAACAGCTTCCTTGTTTGATATTAACAATGCACTGTAAATTTCGATGTTTATACAAACACTTTCAGGCATGAGGCGAATCACTTAGATGAATTATTCTCCGCCAACACGTCTCGCGGGAAACGACCTTGCACTGAAAACGTTGCAGTCACGTTTGGTTCTCGCCTGATTGAAGCGATGAACCTGTTCGCCAGAACGGACAATATTTTGTGAATTCCAGGACTGTTTCAATGTCTGGTTGATGTTGTTTCCAAGTAGGTTATTTTAACTGATGGTTTTCGTACAGTTTGCATAAGCGCTAGACATTTTACCGAAACGCTGCGGTGGTGATCGGTGCAGATTTGACCTGGATTTATGGGACAGAGAGGTTCGGTTTCGGTTTTATCTAGATGTTGACTCAGAATATGGTTGCAGTTACTGGCAACTATCAGCTGTGAACACAAACCCTTTGTGCTGATAACTGTTTATGCGACTGTAAGTGTTAATGGGGTACAAGGCTTTTGTGACCTGAAATTTGCACTTTTTGAGCTTTGAGTAAGTAACAACGCTGCCATTCAGTTGATGGACAAGATCGGAGATGTTTACGGGAGCTTTGCGTACCATGTTATATGGTCAGTGAGATGTTGGTTTCATCAGATGACCCTGGCGTGATCGCCGTCTCATCACTGAAGGCATGTAATGCAACGTTTTATATAAGAACGGGAACTGAGAAAAAAATCCAAATCTGCAGGATTTTAAGGTTGATATGAGTGCAAAAAAACTGAATTGGAGCAAATTAAAATAGGTATCTTATTTGGTTTAACATTTGATGTAATGAACGCCTCTGCGATTCAAACTTCTAGCCTTGTAAGCTGAAGTTATGTTCACTATCATCAGAGCTAGAGGTGGGGTCCCCACTGAAGGCCTCCATTATGTTATCTACATGATTTTTTTACCTTCAAAGACAGAAGAGCTACTTTGGAAAGCTAAGCACGATGACGTACGCAATCTGTTAAAATGGCGGCCTAAAAAGGCTTCTCAGTCTTGGATGTCTAACTATTAAATACTGAAATAACAAGCACTTCCACCAGAAAATTGATATTTTTTATTTAACCATAAATAAAACTCTTTCTTTTAAGGTATAGGTTGTATAAATGTGTTCTTTTCTGTTAATATTTCAGCTTAGTTGTATGGAATCTCAAATTTTCCTGCAGGCATTCTCGACTGTTGGTAAACGAAATAACCAAGACGTTATAATAAGGAATTTCTGTTCTGCAGGTGGTCTGTGGTCAAGATCACAGTTTCTTCCTGACTGACGGTGGACAGTTGTACAGCTGTGGTTTGGGGGCTGATGGACAGACAGGTAATTGTGAAAATAGACAGGTAACAAGTGTAAATGTGGACAGGTACAATATTTATTCAGGTGAGCCGGTACAATTATGTAGTATATAGGCAGGTGGGGTAACAAGAAGGACAGACAGGTAGGATGTTGCATGAAACAAATGGGTTTGAGGTTGAGTTTGGCGGACTTGTGAGGTTGAGTTTGATAGACACATAGGATAACAAATTAGACAGGATAACAAGTTACTTAGGCAGGTAGGATATGGATGGTTGAACGAATAAATGATTTTGGTTCATTGCTATGGCATTAGAAATTCAACCTTACCGAGATGAACTCGAGCATGGTACAGAGATGGGGCGTCGTGTGTACAGTGTCATGCTACTGTTATCAAATAACGTCGAGAAATGTGCACCTAGCTGATATGGAAAAGTTCAATTGTCTGCTGCCTGTTAGTTTACCTTAAGGGATAGAGGGAATGATATACCGTGTTATATAAATAATACAAAAGTAACGCAGCACTCACCGTGTAATGCAATAAAAATTTCAATGTTACGTAAAATCACCGCGTAATGTAATAAAATTTGCCGTGTGGTGTACAAAAATCATTGCCCGGGTATTGCAGTAAAAATTCGGTGTATTGTAATAGCACGCCTTACAACAGGTATATAGGCAATGCTCTGTGCTCATTCAAATGATTGAGAAAATCTGTGTACATCGCATAGTTATTTCAAACAGGACGCGCGACAGTGCCTCAGACCTTTGCTGAGTTGCTTTCCAACAATGACGCGTTCATCAAAAGCATTCGTTTTCAACGTTACTTTAGTGCTACCCCCGGCAGTGCCTTGGTTTCAGTTACCCCCGCCTAATATTTGTGTTACATTTCTTTATTCGGAGTTTCTATGCTTTTGCACTTTGCTAAGCTAGTTGGTGGATCAACACGAATATTTCTGTCTGTCTGTACTTTACGCGGCGATCTTACATAACACGAAAATTATAATTACATTACACGATGGGTTTTACATTATTCGAGCATTATTACATAACACGATATAACAGGGAACAAGCTACTTGATTTGCGTTTTAGGTCTTATTCCAAATAATTTTTCTTATACGACGGCGGCCAGCATGGTGAGAAGGGCTGTGAAAAGGTTTTATAAAACTTAAAGTTTTCTGTCATATATACACAATGTTAACACAAAGCCTCTTAGTAACAGAATTGTTATTGTAACACGTCAGCCACAAACCTTCCACTTCACAGTATTATCTCGCTTTCAAGGCTCATCGCAGAGGAAGCGAGAATTTGACAACAGGGGCCACATAAAGCAGAGACCGGAATTCCGCAGGGGGACCACTCAAGTGGCTCTTCACATACGTGGTATGACCTGCTTCAAAGCTGAACATTTGTCCCGCGGTGAAGACGTGACGAATAAACAACTACCGGCCTAATTTATCACTACGTACGGCGACAAATTTACTTATTTTTTTTAGTCTTCTTTTGTTTAAAATTTTGTTGCAATTAGTATATATATTTTTATTTATCGTTATTTCTTCCTCTATTCTTCTCTTATGTTTAAATACAACTTAACTCTTTGCAAATCTCATGTTTGAATTTCCCCACAACAGTGTGTTTAAAATTGCCCGCCTATTGAAACAGTCCACAGGTTTAGAAACCGTCCTTAGAAGCCAGTCCACGCTGAAGGTACACCTCCATGCCACAGAGAAGAAGAAAACAGCTAAGTCCCAACCAACTAAAGGACTAAAGGCAACTAAAGGAGTTGTATGCCAAATAAAATGCAGTTGCAGCGTGTCCTATATCTAGGAAACTGGAAGACCACTAGAAACCTGAGTTAAATGAACATAAGTCATCTGTCGAACAATCTACCTCCTAGTCGGCCATGTGTGACCACATCCAGGAAAATCCACACCACAACATTAACTGGAACACAGTCAGAACACTGAACTCCAATCAGCTCATCTAAAAAAACAAAAAAAAAAAACAAAACAAAAAAAAAACAAAACAAAAAAAACAAAAAACATAAAGTACAGGAAATCATAGAAATCAGGGGATTAAAGCCGAGCTTAAACAGAGATCATGACACCTACTTCCCTTCAGCTTAGGACCTGTTAGTCTCCCAATCTGACCTGAAACCCCACCGAGCCAAATCCAGTTATCCCTTAATCCCTTGAGTACTGTTTAATCATATATCGCCTTTGTTCTACTTGTTGACATTTGTATCTCTCTCGTTGTTATATTTAAGACATTCACTTAATAACGATGTTAGTAACTACATCGAAACGTCGTGTTCATAAACCAAGAAAATGTATATCCATAAGAAAGACTTATCCAGGGCTCCAAGCCGTCACCTCACTGACTGAGAACTGATCAGCTGGTCAACAAGGTTTTGAATGATTTATTTGATTGGTGTTTTACGCAGTACTCAGGGATATTTCACTTATACGCATTTTGGTAACAGGAAACGGAGCGGAGCCAGGGTAAAAACTAGGTTTTAAACAATCATTATCAAATTTTAGCGATGTTTTATTTCACACCGAACCAAACCAGATGTACATGTACCAAATGTATCCGTATACATACAACCACATTTCAAAGTCGATGCGAACGAGCGTGTTTTGTGTCATTATGTTATCACTGAAATCAGTCGAATTAAAAATTGTTGAGCACCGCCTAAAATGAACGCTAAATAAATAAATAAACAATAGATAGTTAATTATTTTTGGGTTTATATAGACATAGGCTAAATGTGTATTAGGTCTTTTTCTCTCCTAGTATGTATGTAGCCTATTCATGTATGCTTGGGTTTTACGCAATACTTCAGTCAAATGGCGACAAGAAGTCCTTATTCTGCCCCAGTGGGATATTGTATATAAATGTATTGTATTGATGTTCAGTGCAATAAGTCACAGGGTAAACGTACAGAGGGCAACAACTATATGCACCCGAGTGGGCCTATTGGTTGATACCGAGAATGTCAAATCGCAGAGCATAAAAATGAAAAAAAGTAGAGAAATCATCATGGAGAATGCAATTGGAAAGGTTTATTCATTTTTTTTTTTTTGATAGGTGATTTACGCTGTACTCAAGAATAATTCATTTATACGTCGGCGGTGAGCATTGTGGTGGGAGGAAACCGGGCAGAGAACGGGGGAAACCCACGACCATTCGTAGGAAGCTGGCAGACCTTCCCACATACGACCGGAGAGGAAACCAGCATAAGGTGGATTTGAACTCACAGCGGCCGCATTGGCGTCAGGCTTATGGGTCATTAGGCTGTGCTAGCGCTAACCGACGGATGCAAAGGAGGTTGGCCTAGTTGTGGCTTGACTTTGAAGAAAATGAGAACACCAAGTCACATTGTATTCTTGTGAAAAAGCTTATAAACATTCAGAAAAATCTATTCACTAAAATATAGAACCTATGAAATTAAATATCCTCATGTCAAGAGGGTAGGCATCTTGCCTGACCTCCAGAAAGGGGTAAAGGTCAAATCAGAGGGAGGAAATGTTGATTTCCGGCTTTACAAGAGATCTCGGACTCAATTATTCTTGAGCTGTACGCTGATCCGGTGACAAGGTACGAGTGTCGCATCCGGCACATCAAACTCGTGCGTGCAAGCCCACCGAGCGCGAAACCTCCGCCACGAAAACAATGAAACATGTTCTCTAAACCGGAGTAATAAGGTCGAATCCAGGTGTCGACAGTTCCTCCAGTACAGAGGCACCAGACGTCAATAACTGGAAGACAATAATTTCCCACACAACGTTCAATAAACCAAATTAGGAACGGGAGTGCAATCGATACCTACCCATATGGAGCCTCGTCAGAGGCAAAAGAAAGCAATCTTCTGTCAACACAGAAAAATATTTATTTATTTTATTTAATTAGTGTTTTACGCCGTACTCGAGAATATTTCACTTCTACGACAGAGTCCAGTATTCTTGAGGGAAGAAACCGGGCAGAGCCCGGGGGAAACCCACGGCCAGGCGCAAGTGGCTGGCGGACATTCCCACATACGGCCGGAGAGGAAGCCAGCATGAGCTGGACTTGAACTTACAGGGTCCGCATTGGTTGGGTCATTGCGCTGCGCCAACGCGCTAACCGACTAAGTCCCGTAGGCCCCCGAAAAATGTTTAAATCAGCAGATTCAAAAGACTTCCACACCCTCCTCATAGAAAAGACATCAAAAGTACCCTAACTGGATGGTCTTTATGCTAAAATAACTCGTCCGGGGATTCTGTGGCTCAGTTGGTTAGCGTGCTAGCGCAGTGTAATGGCTCAGAAGGCTCATTCCACCAATGTGGTCGCTATGAGTTCAAGTCCAGCTCATGCTGGCTTCCTCTCCGGCCTTACGTGGGAAGGCCTGCCAGCAACCTGCGCATGGTCGTGGGTTTCCTCCGGGCTTTCCACGGATTCTTCCCATCATAATGCTAGTCGTCGTTGTACAAGCGACATAATCTTGAGTTCACCATTCAAATAAATAAATAAATAAATAAATAAATAAATAAAATAATGCGTCAAATTTTGACGATGTTACTGCTTCGGCTTGGATTCATTACATTACTATATGCTTTTCTGACGGCCATGCAAATAGTTTGCATGTAGATACAAAACTTTAGGTAAACGGAAAGTTTTATTCTTGCAAATGTTGTTCACTAAATGATTTCTTTTACTTTTCATCATGCAAACATGTCAAATCTTTAGAGATCAGGACTGATTTCATATTATATCGCATGGTTGCCAGACCAACCCTTTGCATCATCGTGCTATATAGTATTAAACTCTGGATTATTCTAAACGGTGAAAGCTGACGAAAAGCAGGTCTGTGCGTTCATCCAAACCCAGGTTACCCAGTAGGTCTATGCGTAAGGAGGGCGGATATTGACACTTACTTGACAAAGAACGGCTTTCTAAACAAGATCAAGGGAGAGGCCGAGTGAGTTTGAGCTCTCTTACAGAAAGAAATAGTCATGCTTAAGACAAGAGTCTGACTTGCATATTGTGTTTCTAACACGACGCAACAAGCCGCCATGCAATTGCTAATTTCACCCCACTGGCCAACTTCACCCCACTGGTCAACTTCACCCCAACAGACAACTTCAGGTTACACGGGCGCATTTATTTCCCTTCCTATTTATGTAGTAAATTTGTCAACTTCAACCCACAGAATATATATCTCAAAATTTTCGAGTGGTGCCATACCACTACACACAGCTTGAAATTTTCTTTACATCATATCCAAAAAATCAACACAACTATCATTTTTTAAGCTGTTGCCAGTGGAAGTGACGTAACACATCTTGTTACCATGGTAACCTCCATGGGGGGTGGGGGCATGGCAGTTGCGGATTATGTATGTATATGTATGCTTGGGTTTTACGTCGTACTTAACAAATTTTTCATGCCGAAGGCACCATACGTGATGCCCCACCCAGTCACATTATACTGACACCAGGCCGACTAGTTCTGTTTCCTTGATTGAGTCTCTGAGCGTCAAGCGAGGGGACAACAAGTAACATTAACTATTTGATATGACCCGACACGGGATTGATCCCGGAGACAGTTGCAGAGATCCGGCGTCTTAAAGGAAGCGACCACATTTAAACACAGTACACATCATCTGAAAGACCATTTCGTGATGACTCCAAATATGGACTTCATTATTTGTTGGCATTTTTTTAGTGACTGAAGTGCAATATGAACATTTTGAACCATGCTGAACGGGGTAAAGCACGGTGGTGTCCCACAGTTTTTTAAGCCTCTAAATATCCTCTCATTGCTATATGTCTACACTCTACGTGAATATACATGTATACGTGGTACAAAATTCCTGTATCTGCATTTAATGTGGAATCACAACAGTTACATCATGTTTAGCAGCCAAAAAAAAAAAAAGAGAATATGTGACACCACTGTGCTTCCCTCTGATCAATACGGCCCGAAAAGTTCACCGTAGCACATCAATCTTCGGGTCAATTTTCACAACTGTAAAAGGTAATGAAGGCTGTATGTGGAATCTGCAGGAAATGACCTTTTAGATGATGTGTGCTTTGCCAAAGCGTGACCTGTTATGTTAATAGTATGAATATGGTTTTACGAAGCTTCCTATGAAGTCAACAATTTTCTTCAAAGATTTCAAACTTTTTTCCCAAAATTGAGTTTTTCTCGAAAAAAAAACAAAACAAAAAAAAAACAACTTTTATCAAACACTGCAAACATGAACTGTAGTCCTGAGCTTCTTAAGCAAAACAAATTAGAAACTTTAAAACTTTCGTGAAGCTGCACCTTGAGCCGGGGGAAGTAACTCTTTAAGACAAAACGTCTTCTGCGTGAACCGGAGATTGTTACCGATATTCGTCTATTTCGCACTTAGGCCTGCACGAAGGGGATCGTTGCGACACAGACATCCGTATCTTATCATTTCTGACGAAATAAAATCAAATTGGATACCACAAATGTGCATTTATTCCTTTGGAAGGGTAACTCAGTCTGGTGCTGACGTCACTATTCTGAATAAAATATCGGCTGCAAGTTGCATGTAGCCTCCATAAAGACATGTATATTTTACTACAACCTCTGAATCTGATGAACACCAATACATATATTCACGTAAACCTCACTGGCTCGGAGAGATGTAAAAAGAAACAGTTTGATGAACGTGACGTATGAATACAGGTGGATTTAAAAAAAAACAAAACAGAAGAAGGAATTTTAGTATCCTTTTAGACGATTTCCATTGAAGAGTACCAAGGGAGGCAACTGAAGTACAAAAGTGGCTGCAAAGTATTCGCGTGGAAATGTAACCATAATTATGAAATATACATAGGTATACATTAGTGTTTGGTCTTATTCTTTAATATCAAAATTATCAGAAAAACATTTTGGGTTAATGTTTTGAGAACGATCTCGGTGTTGTGTTTTGATTTAAGGAGGTTACACTTAATTTTTTTAATATAACTTTTGTTTGAATTTTTTCAATCTTTCCTGCTTTATATTTATTATTGTATTGAACTTGGAGTTTTATTCTTGCATAATCCCTTTTTTTTCCTTTTTGAGTTGTCTTTTTTTTACTTTTATTCCATTCTGATTTTTGTGTCCTTTTTGACACACACACACACATAAAAATAATAAATAAATTGCTTCTAAATCATTGATACTGGCTACAACGGGCCACCATAGATAAGTGATTGTCTTAATGGGAACACAGATCAACATCTCTGACATTCTTCACCGTCATCAAACAGTGATATCTCTTACACTATCTGCTTCGTCTCTGTACTAAATAAAGCTTCATCCTCCACAGATGTGTGCAATCTCCTGCGGAGCCCACTCACCATCTGTCGCCTTACCTCGAACTACAGCCTTGGGCGTATGTGGCGGCCATCTTATTTTGGGCCATAAGACATAACTACATTATATATGCATTAAGACTTGGGGAAAATGGTTGCCAATTCTACGGGAGCCTGATCTCTGTGGGACTGCTAGCGAAAGATCATGTGGCCAGGATCATTAATAGTGTAGAAGTTATCTTTGGCATCAGAATTTTTACCTTGTAACGCCCAGGCAATAATACTCGATTTGTGTGCATAAATGCTGTACAACTGCATTCTGAAACTGTGCCTACAGCTGTAGCAACAAGTAGCTGTAAATGTTTAAACGGTGAAACGTCACTCAGACGATGTCATATTGAACAACTGCAAGTATAAGCAAGATGAGCGTAACTGCATGACAGTTTGGTAAGTACAAAACACCCATTGATGGAAATTATTCCACGTGATACTGAACCATTTTATAGTAAGTCGTAAGTCGTAAGTCGTACTGAACCCTTTTTTAAAAGCTTTATTTTTGAGGTTCTGAAAATTAAAATGTTGACTCCTAAAGAATGTTAGCTTCAGAAAAATGTGTCAGAATTCCACCTTCCACTAGGAGGTTTTTAAATTGTAACTGGGGTAGTTGATGACTTTGGCCTAACAGTGGCAGCTTTTAACTGTATAGCGAGCGGAATAGTTATCATTTTCGTTGACTATTTAATTTATCGTTAATAATGTAGATCACAGTTTATTGTTTGTAGTTTATTACTCTTGTAAGTAGCAGAGAGTAAATGATTAAATCGTGTAAAATCTCTGTTGCGTTAATTAATTAGTTTTCGTACCGCTGTATGAACATTGCATGCTAATGTTATTTTTAAAGTCGTCTATAATCACGCTTGCGCAATGAAAACTGGGTTACGTAAGGGCCTCGGATATTGCCACTTGATCTTTACTATACTGCAGCTCTCTTAAAACTGGAGGGGAGAGGCCGGGAGATTTTCACAGCTGATCTGTATCTGCACCACCCTCATATTGTAGTACAAAAGAAAAAAAAAAGAAAAAAAAAACGACCAAAAAAAAGAGCACTAAATAAATAAATAAACAAATAAATAAAACACAACAAAATAACAGTGTTATTTTAAAGAAATTATAAAAGAAAAATATTATATCAAATAATTAATTGAATTGTATTGATATTAAATATTATTAATCTCTGAAAATTCTAAATTTTAATCCCTCTTTAAGCTCCCTTTCCCCTGTCTTTTGAAATAGATCACAGATGACACTGACACATATTGCAGTTTTATGTACCATCATCTGCTTCAACCAGCAGGAAAGCATTTTCCAAAAAAATTAAGTCTCAAACAAGGGTTATATATAGTCTTTCAGTTCTTGTTTCCTTTTTTTGAAATAGTTAGTTGTGTTAAAATCTCAACTAGTGTTTTTTTCCTTTAACTGGAACTGGTCACGTTATAAACGTCAGAGAGGTTTTCGCTGTCATCTCACTAAAGTTAAATTTGTAATTTTTAAAATTTTTATATTATTGTAATTTTTGTGTGTTACCTTCTCTGAGACAGACATTATTTTTATATTTTTTACTTTCTAACATCCGAAGATTTCTGTGGCAAAGCCATGCCGTTAAACGCCCGGAAGTGGACCATAGAGGTTTTTGTTACATCCATTTCTTCAGATTAAATCAAGCTTTCTCAAAAGTTTTCTCCTCAAGTAACGAATGTAAACTGGCTGCGACAAAGTGGGCATTTAATTGGCCCAGGAGGGAAATGGTAGAATGACCTCAGCGTACTGGTCAGGTCATACGTCTAATAATAACTCACACTGAACATCTTTGGAATCCCTTCAAGCCAGTCGCGAAAACAATAAAAGAAAATAGCAACTGTCACTGTGGCTCATGACAATCGACCAACGGAACTCATTGAGTGGGGCGTGCGGCGTCCATGCAAATGGTGAAATAGCAATAACAAGTGAGTTTTTTTTTTCCTTATGTGACGATTGAAGCATTGCTTATTCCTTTCACTTCAAGTCTGAAGCAGTTGGTAAAATTCCCGGTTTACACCCATCATAATGCTGATCACCGTCGAGTAAATAAAAACAAATTGGGTAGGGCATAAAATAATATCAAACAGTTAAAGGCTGGTATGATAAGTACAATACCTTCAAAATCATGCATTGTTGATGTTCGCAGAAAACGAGGAGAAGCATCCTGTAGTCATTTCTAACTAGGTCTGCATCTCGAGCGTCTAGCTAGGGACCTCTTTAAACGTGTAAGCCAGTAAGCAAAAATGAGATCAACATTATTTAGCAACACGCCATATAATAAGGTATGAACATAAAACCAGTGTAGGCTGAATGTCAATCAGTGACAAAAGCCCAAGTACAAACTATAGTAAACATACATTTATTCACTCATGTCTATCTGGGGTTTGATATATTTATCTGATTGATGGTTAACGGCGTACTCAAGGACAGTTTCATTTTCACGACGGCGGCTAACTTTGCGGTGGGAGGAAATAGAGCAGAGTCCAAGTGAAGCAAACAAACATTCGCAAACTTCTATAACTAGCCGAAATTCCCTCGGCTGACCGGTGAACTCACAACAACAGCACCAGTGAGAGGCTCCTGTGACATTGTGCTGTGTTAACACGTTCACCACTCCGCCACGAAATGCATTCTTGTCCCAACCGTAAGCAATCCGGATTATATATGTCCCTGTCATGTTAGGAGGTTAGGTATGTATCCAAAACATCAAAGCGCGCGAACTCTTCTCTTTGCTATTCGAGAAAACAGGTGTTTACGGCAACACATTTGCCCCTCCCGAACGCAAACATACATATGCCTGGTCAGGAATGCCAATCGCGCTCTGTAGAGTGCGCCATGTGATGTTTACTCACATTGATGCACGTTAATTCTATAACACAAGTTACAGCGTCAACACATATCTGTGTACTTATAGCGCCAGCAACCTGCGGACGACCGTGCGTTTCCGCCAGGTTGTGCTCGGTTTCCTCCCACCATAATCATGGCTGTCGTCGTTTAAATGAATTATTCTTGAGCACCAACAGGATACCCTTTCCCGTGCAATAGCGATTCGCTCCCCAGCTGACTTGACTATTGCTCGCTTACACTTCAGGAGTAATACATTATGAGTTCGTCCACAAAACGTCATAGTAAACGCATGAATGTCCGAAAGACTACACAGTCTGGACTTGTATTACGTTTGGCGGCACAGATTCCCCATATGTTTATTTTGATATCAGCGTGGATATATAATTACACAGTATGCATGCATGTAGGTACAGTAGTCCTGTCACTCATCAACGAATGTCGTTCTAACATTGCACGGTTGTTTTGTCGGCATGTATTTGTCTGTCTCTCTGCCTGTGTCTTTACCGTGAAAATTATGCAACAATTTGGATGGAATTTTGTGAACACGTTGACGTCGGGTAAAAACCAAACCATTGAATTCTGGCGTTGATTCAGATTTGAATCAAGATCCATTTTTTTTAAAACTGTAATTCCTTGGTGACATAACGGACCAAACCCGCAAAGCACTTTCCCCCTGTAGTGGAGGATTCTGTAGACTCAGCTGTGGTGGAGGTTTATGTTATCGGACTACCTGTTGTTTCAGTTGATCCAATCAACCATGCTGCTAGAGTCCATCAATGATAATTGTTCTTTTTAATTAGGGAGTTTCGAATTCGAACTCTTTCGTCGTCAGAGGTGAAAAAGGTCTTCTGTATTACATGACTAGTTAAAAATGTTAGGCAACTTTTGCTGGCATTAATTCGCCAATCTATTTTCTCACGGTGTTCCGGAGGCCAGATAGTGACGTCACGTTCCTTTAAGAACGTTTTAATTTCACAAACGTTCAGCCTCCCAGTTTTCGCCATCGTTCGTTACCATCGTTGCGGGTCACGTGGTACAGTAGTGCCGCTGATAGGTAGGACACATGGGCCAGTTGTGCCTTTGATGATAGAAACACGACATCTGGCCCACTGGTTGATTATGGCATGGGGAAGACTTTTGGACATAGGGTCATCTCAGATTTTTCTTGGTACAGTAATGGTAGCCATTATCCAAGATGGCTGTCAACATTGCAAATGGGGATTTTGTATATGGGTTGCATGCCACTGTATTTAATAAAATTCATCTGGCTTTGACGTAGTACATGAGAATTGCACAGTTAATGGTAACTAAGACATCAAGGCCGGAATGTTCATCTGAGTTTAGCTGCCATGTTGTTACATGTGCGCCAGTTTGAAAAATGTCCGTCATATTCAAAATGTTTACCGTTATACAGTCACAAGTTGGCCTAATTGTGCAAGGGGTTTATCATTAATGGTTCCCTTTGATAACAGTCGGTGAAATTACCTTAATTGGTGTTAATTAGTGAATGTAATTAAACTGCAATGTTGCTGTTATTATAGTACTTAAGGTGTCTGTAATTGCTGCTCTCGGGCAGGATACAGGTACTTTAAAACTGGCCCAAGTCGCATAAGTGAAATAATGTTGAGTATGGAGCTAAAGAACAGATCAAATTAATACAAAAATATTCAGAAGTAGCCAAACATCCAGTGGGTATTCTACACATTGAGATGACGGATTTCAGCGGGCTTTGGAACCTTCTCTATGACAGTGGATGGACTGTTGCTATTATTTAAGGCAGTGATGCCACACCTGAAGTAATTAATTTCTGAAAGCATTCTCTGACGCTTGTAACCGGACAGACTTAGGTGACATACAGTAATTTGCATATCTTGCCGAAGAAGACATTGGGCATTGGGCTTTCCACTGACAACATCATAATTAATAAGGACTGTAATGGGAACAACGAAACTGATGGATAAAACTTCCAATTTCAAGTCATTTTATGGTATTGATGTCATTTCGAACGAATTCCTGTGCTCCAGTCTAGCTCCAGATGTTGAACTCGAGTTTGTATCATTAGGGGATTATTATATTACTCTTGAAAAAGAAAAAGAAATTTCAGTAACTATTTACTTATTTATTGGTTTACTTAAATGGTGAAATACTCAAGAATTTCACTTACACGACGGCAGCCAGCAAAAAGTAAGAAAAAAAAAAACAAACAGCCCCTACCATCCGAAGGTTGCTGGCAGACATCCTTAGGTTCCACTAGAAAAGAAGCCATTCTCGGCTGGATTCGAACCCACAGCGACCGCTTCGATGAGAGGCAAACGAAACATTGTGTAGTGCGAGAACCCTAGCCACTCTTACACGGTAATGAGCAAATATAGGACAGGCTTGCACGTGTATAGTCATGTAAACTCCTTCTATTAGCTTAGTAGTTCTTGTAAATCTGTTTTCTCAACCATTGCAAAAGGCATCTTCTATCACAAACTACCAATGACGTCCAAATATGTAAATTGAGGTATATTCCAACTGTGTGACGAGTTTCCTGCTACTATCATCAAAGGCACAATTTATTCACATATCTGTTAGTATCTCTACTAGTAAGACTTTTCTTACCTTTAGTAATAAAAAGTTTGAAAACTCTAAAACTTGTCTATTAGTGCTGTCATAAACTGACGATGTATAGGTCTACCATAGTTGATGACATTATAAAGTAAATTGTCTTTATTGTCCCATTGGCGTATAAAATTTGCGTACGTCACACCTTCTTTGGGATTCTGTCCTATTAACAAAGCCCTAACTGAAAATTCTTGCACTAAAAGACGAATATTTCGATTCTTTCCCAGCGGTCACCATGTATACGGCTGTAAGATGTCAACCGATACCGCGGTTATAAGATAAGCCATCTCTGACGGCCGGTGGTTATAAGATAAGCCATCTCTGACGGCCGGTGGTTATAAGATAAGCCATCTCTGACGGCCGGTGGTTTTCAAACAGCCTTCACAAGTGAATCTATCCTCTAGCCTACTGAGTGTGTAGCATCTCGCTTTTGTGTATAGATACGCTATCTCTTTCAGACACTGATCTCAAAGTGTATTTTTCCCAAGCGCAGTATCAATGACGGAAATTCCATGTCGAAAATTTGAGGTCGTGTTCAGTTTCGGTCTGTTTACTGTCCCTTCGCATTATTTATATGTCATATTTGCCCTGTATACTGGTAGCAGTTTGCTACAACGCCGGAAAAACATCTAGAGAGGGGTTTAAGTCTGTGTCGTAACACCGTGAAATTGCATGATCTGATGTAGTGTTGAGGTGGTATAGATCTATAACGCGTACAGCATGCAAAGGTACTGGGGCGCTGAATACTGGGCAACCAATTGCTAAAAAAAGGTGTCTAAACAGCACTTTGAACAGAGCCATTTATCGCGTCGACCAGTCAAATATGATTATTGGACAAATTGTACGTAGAATTTGTATAAATTCCCACGAAAACCAGTGGATGGTACAAATATATCGGCCTGCTTCTTTGTTCCTTTACTTACCTGGTATTTGGTCAGTATCCGTATATACATGTAATATTGTGCCTTCCGTATTTTATACAGGGACAGTCTTTACCGTTTGTTCCAAGTTCACGTTTGGGCGAGAAACAACCTACATCATTATTCTTACCTTTCAATTTGTTACTGAACTTTTGCGACCTTCAACGATCAGCGCCAGACGAAGGACTGCAAAGCATTACGGTTTGAGCTTTACTACGTATGTAAACATCTGAACATCTGTTGAGAACTGTCCTATTTGCAGTGAAATTTCCTCGTAACAAGCACATTTTCTGAGGATGACAACAACAACAACATTATTAATAATAACTATAATTTTATTTCAGACTGACGTCCATATCATTATTACAAGACAAGAATATAAATAAATAAAGGAAGAAACAGGAGAAATACATATCCATTACAGGATATCAAACAGTACAAAGTTGCTTTTGCCAGTAGGCTTTCAATACGGATTCCATTCTCACATCGCCATGTAAAACTTTCACAATTATTTTTGCGGTTTTCTGGTATAAAGGTCATAAAACCTTACGTTTGGTAAGGTGACATATAATTTCCCTACAGGACATCATCCTTTCCTTCCACGAAAACCTCAAACGCCTGTCTAAGCTGAGTAGAATTCTCAGAATCAAAACGAGTAACTTAGTCATGGGCGAAGTTTTTAGGCAAAGGCAGTGCTTTTCTTACGTATACGACGTCACGGGAGATAGGAGCGGTATAACAACTCTAGGCAGCAGTTAAGCAGTAAACTCGCCCATGTGCTTAGGTAAATATAGGAACATGGCGTAAAGCAAACCAGCACGGATCAGTAGGTAATGCGTTAGGCCTTTATACCATGTGTCTGCTGAACTTTCAGCACGCGTTAGACAAAATGTACATTTGCCTGTGAGCTTTAGCCAACAGGAAGTAATAAATTCTCTTTAATAGTTCTGTGAGATAAGTGCTCAGAAGCGCGCATGTAGGGCAAATTAGGCTCAAAGAGGAACGTTTCGCATCGGGATGCAACATGTTTATGTAGAACGAGATTTATCCGCGTTTAATGCAAATGGATTTTGTCACGCATCTAAGCGTAGCGCGTCATAAACGCCTGAAAGCTGGTCTATACAGTTATGGTGAATTGGCAAATCATCCGCGCAGCTTACGTGTGTATGTGTATCCCTACACCTCAGAGCTTTGCGTTAAAATACACAAAGACACATGTCTGTACAAACAAACTGAATACGGAATAAAATGTGAAGTCTAAGGTGTATCGTTATGGATGAAAACAGCTTGGCCAAACTGGCGCGGGTGCATAACTGTCACATAAGCTCTGTGCGGTTTTAGTAAGTTGTATGAGACGTCGAATTAGACTGTGGGGGCTATATTAAAGGTTTGCCGATAATCATCTATGTAGGCGAAGTGGTTTGCTATACGCCATAACCGCTTGCCTCTGCTCAGTAAGCCGATAACCGTCAATGACTAACTGAATCGATCTCGTGAATTAATAAGATCAATTGAGTAAATATAAGCATGGGTTTTATTATTATGAAAAGTATCGTTGTGTGCTGTGGTAAAATGTAAAGATGCAAATTGTGGACTGCACATTGTTTTTCTTTTAGCAGTTAATTGTAAAAGTAAGACTAGTAATTTAAATTACGATTTTAAGCAATTTAACTCAAAATCATGGCCTAATATTAGCGGGATCGGTGCTCTGTTTATTTACTTCTTAGATTAGTGTTTTACAGTTAAGGTACACAAGAATATTTCAGTTATACGACCACGGCCAGCATTACGATGGGAGGAATCCGGGCAGAGCCCGGGTGAAAACCACGACCACCCGCAGATTGCTGGCAGACTTTCCCACTTACGGCCGATGGGGAGGCCAGCATGAGCTGCACTCGAACTCACAGCGGCAGCATTGATAAGAAGCTGCTGAGTCATTGCTATTGGCTTGCGCGCTAATCACCTCGCCCGCGGAAGTTCTTGGTGCTTTATATTTCTATGAAATCACGATTTCAAAAAAAAAATGTTCAATCGGTCTAGCTGGGAAAAATCGTGAACAGGTGTGTTTTAAGATGTGTGTTCTCACTGATTTTGATGTATGAATTACATTGTATTAAAAACAATATTATTTAAAATGGCTGCGCTCATTGATATGTGTATGTATACAGACTGGATGAAATGAGATGCTACACGGCCTGCCCAGCCGGCAATCACAAATTAAATAAACATGGGTATTAAGTGGGCTGATAAATCGGGTCTATTGGGCTAGGGAGCCATGTCAGTTTGGTCACAGGTTCCAGTGGGGTCTAAAGTGAGCTCCCCACGAGGTCAAACATGGGATTTGGGTGGGTTTACACCTGCTTGTGTGTGGGCTTTCAATGGGTCCCAGGTGGGCTTCACATGGGCATACACAGTTCCACTCACACCCATCCTACCATACAAAAATATTCTCGTTCACATTAGTCAGCACACCTTACTTCTTGATTGTTGGACGATGGTGATTTATGACGTACAATGATATTTCACTTAAATGACCGCAGTCAAATTTATGGCTGGAGAAAACCAAACACTGCCTAGGGGAACCACCATACCTTGCCACTTAGCTGTGAAAAGGGAAAGTAGTAAAACCGCAACAGATCCGGAGAGAGTCGGATTCGAACACCAGACGTCATGGGTCAAGGGCCAGTGGTGTGCAGTGGGCCAGGGAGGCTTCTCTACATTGACTTGCGAAACACAAATTAGTTCAACGATCCCATGATACGGGGCTGATTAAAATTGTACTCGGCTGCTACTGACAGAAGACAGTAGGAACATGTTAAGGATCGTTTTCACACAATTTTATTACTGAATGCAATTCATGCGAAATGTTCTCATTAAATTCTGTCTGGGAGTCAATATTTTGTTGCACTGAATAGATTGTATTTTGTACAATTACAATCGTGAAGGCTGTATATATACTTTCAACAAAAACAGAGAGAATATACTTACCGCTACTTAAAAACCGGGGCCCCGGCCGGAAACGGTGTAAATTATGCCATTATGGGTTAAACATGGGACCCAGTTTGAGATTTCCACTCAGATCTTGGAGAGGTAGTCGGGAAAAGATGGGAAAGACAGCCTGTGCCCCACAGACAGTCCCCGTCCCCGCCCGCAAGTTGTTGTTTATTCCTGATAATTTTATTGTACCAAACAACACACGTGTCTGTCGGACTTCTAAATACCAATACAGCCCATATGTGTTTTACATTCATATTTTTGATAATTTCAGAAAATATGTTGATGCGCATTTCCTGAAGTAACAACCCTAGGATATTCAACTCCAGTAGACTTCATTTCTTTTAATTTTAGTTTCAGTTTATAAAAGCTGGCTATACTAAATTTCCTTATGGAAAGAATTCTCTTAAACCAAAGCATATTTGACTGCGAGAGAAAGTCAGTATATACGTCTTGTGCAGTGTACCAAGTGTTCATTTCTGTAGAGTTTTATTTTTGTTTCGCTTTTTAAAAACTGCTTTACGATTATTATATCATGCCCCAAATTTTCGGAAGCTTAAACATTATGTGGACTGTCTGATAAAGTGAAAGCAAGTGTTAGCTCCCTGCACAAAGTGTTGTAGAGAATAATGCTCAAACAGATAGAAGGTTAACGTTCTTGTGTTCAGTGTATTTATATGTACGTTAACTCAGAGTGAATAGGAAACGCCCGCAGGAGAAATGTATGTGTGATGTTTAAAGACGTTTACACTGACAAAAGGTCACATGCTCAGCCTAGCGAGCGCATAATTAATACCGCCCGTGTACAACGTACACGGTGTCGTGCCCGCAAGGCTATCTAGCCATGAAACATGGAGTTAGCAAGGAAGTAAGTCAGCACAGCATATATACACGCGAGTAAGCAATACATTAAAAGAACGCCAATCGATCAGCCAATAGGGTAGTTTCGAGATCGAACTCTTTTATCGCTAAAGGTGAGAAAAGGCCTACTGTGCCATGTGACCTTTCAAAAATGTTAGGCAACTGTTTCTGATTACATGGGCGTCTAAGAAAAGTTACTTAGACTGGACGTACGATAGGGAAAATTCAGGAGCTGGAAGTTTTTTAAGTTAAAAAGCTACTGATTGAAGGACAGGTCGTTTGCACGTTCCTAACAGGGAGAGACCGGTAATCGGTAAATTAAAATCAACAAAATTGCCTGACATTTTTGACAAGTCACATGACACAGTTGAACTCTTTTTACCTTCCACGACAAAAGAGTTCGGACTCGAAATTCCAATATTCACCAGTCTACCAATGGGTGAACGAATCAATCATTAAATCTAACGATGCATCAAAGTCTTGAACGTTCCCTAAGATGACCCATGCCCCGATTTCCAAACTATTTACAAATTGCAAGGTATACTTTCCAGTGTAACTTCCAGTTAGCACAGCTTTGTATTCAGTCATCATTACAGCAAGAATAGCGTATCCATGTGAATTGCTTAAAGCGCCATCGCTTAATGACGTCACAAACTCGTACTTAAACAAAGCAGATGGTGGTAATTGACTTCCATCTCACGTTCTGGAGTTGACTTTACGGAAACAAAAGAAACAGTGTAAAGGAAACAGTTATAGTTTACATGTGAATTGCATACGTTCAGTATGTACACACTGAATAAGATTCATGTTCAGTGAGCGTGTCGAGGTAAATATTCATTGCACACACGTCAGTCAAGCATACATGTGAGTGTGGCGCGTGCTTTGTAGACAGATCACTACCCAGGAATGGAATGGGATAATTCTTGTGATAGATTGTTGGCGTGTTTACCTCGATTAGAGTTGATTGTTTGCTTGCTCATTAGAGGACAGTTTGCGCATTAAGTTTGTATTGATGTTGAGTTATTTACGTTAACAGTTTCAGTGATGTTTGTTTGATTATTTGTAATCACATTGCCCGTATAAGCTTACTTCTAAACTGAACTAAGTGTGATGGAACTGAAGTTGTAATATACCCGCGAAAGAGAGAATCGCTGTAAGTTTGCATGTTTGCTGCCTGTACGTGCGCGTGTGCGCGATTCGTGTGTGACGCTCGAGTTTCTCCTCTGACAACCATTCATCCGATCTACTTTCCTCTTGCCGTGTGAATTTGCTGCATTGCCAAGCAATTAATTTCAGCATCGAGTACTCGGACATTCATGCATGTATACGTTTGTGTTGGTGTCGCCGTTCCTTTCTCTGTAAAGCAAAAAAGAAACAATTCATCATACAGGTATCAGCAGTGATTACCACCTGGACTTGATTGCCGGTATTTCGTTATTATATGATTACAGTTAAAGATTTACTGTAAAAGTGACTCGAGCATGTAATTTAAAAGCTTTTTCACCTGACTGTACAGTTCCCCACGGTATGAAACGAGTGTCTAAACAATTGCTTATTGGGTATGTGGCTGAGTAACGTACGTCATAGATAAGCGCTGCGTTAATTATATGTGTATGTATATCTATCTATATGTGTCTTGAAGTCTGCAGACATATAGAGCTGACAATTGCCTCGGGTGTGACCCACATGCCCTCCAGTGGGCTTGTGCTCTTGTAAGTACCACTTCAAACAGGCTCTGATATTTAATCTGTAAGTTCGAGTTCTACACTTCAGTTATCTTACCACAAGTGCAGGAGTTACATTTCCGTGATTCTCTCCGCCTATTTGCTCTAAATTTAACCTCAGTAAATTTCCGTTAAATCCGTTCTTTGATGGATGACGGAGTGCCCGTCCGTTGATCTAAGGGAATAATTTCTTCCTGATTACAGGTTAATTCGTTATCTGGACCGGATTAATTTGTTACCGTCAAAATAGTATCACACTAACGAGAAACGAACGGGATATAAAGCTGCGTTTAATATGAATTATACGGTAATTCTATCACGTATATAGGCCAGTGTGGAAATCTTCTGAACTTAATTTGTTTCAGACATTAAATAATTCTCATAAAGTGCATCAGACAAAGTTGCAGGTATGTACATGAAGTATTTTGGAATGTAAGTATAGTCCTAAATTTGTATACATGTATTAAGGAAACAGGAAAGGTGATGGAAACTGCAAAGTGTCTAAATGTGTACACCCAGCTGCAGTGTAAACTTGACCACTCGCCGGCGAAATCAGTGAAAAAAAAGAGAATTCGTGCTAAAGATTAAATAAGTAAACCTAGGTAGGTGTTTAATTAGGATAAATAAACAAATAGATAAATAGATAAATAGATAAATAAATAAATAAATAAATAAATAAATAGCAGAGGCCCTGTGTGCAGTTTGACATAATTAATACTGAAAAAAAGAGAATTTGTGTTTAATATTAAAATAAATAAATAAATACCGGTATAGAAATATCCACAGCAGATATTGTGTGTGTATTTTGAAATAGTGAATGAATGAAAAAAGAGAATTGGTCTTAAATAATAAATAAACAAATAAATAAATATATAAATAAATAAAAAAGCAGATTCCTGTATTCATGAACAAAATATGTAGATACAGAAATACATACATAAATAAACACGTATTTCCAAAACAGATTTTCTCTGTCGGGTCTGACATAGTGATATATGTTTCATAACTGAGAAACGCGCCCGAAACATGCACTCGCATCACTACACATTTATATAGGATTTTTTTATGTGGGTGTAATTTTTGTATTTTTGTACATACATGTATATTTATATCATATATCCTGCTTGAATCACGGAATATATAAATACATGCTTATACACAAGACGTCTACTGTTTCCTCTCTGCAGCTATTTAGCACCTGTTTATAACGGCATAACGAATCTATTGTTTTATGCTGACAAATTAATCACTGGAATTAAGCTGTGTAAAAACGTCGTGCACACATGTAGTTGTAAATATAGCTCGTCTCGTCTACATCTAAAGCAAGAGGTTTACATTTGGCAGTATATGGCACAGAGGCCGGCATTTTATCATATGATCTTCCACGCATGCACAGTTAGAGGCATACAGCATCGGCTCTGATATCTAGATGAAGAAGCTGGCATTAGGATCCCTAACATACGTATGTATCACACAATATCATGTATTAATGCATTGCCTTCTTCTGGGTGATAAATTGTTTTTTCGCGGGTGATATTATTTTTGTAAGAAATGTAAATAACTAGTGACTGATACATGACATCTGCGTGCAATCCAGTACCGATCTTGTTTTATTTGTAGAGTAAACCGGGGTCCGGGGCAAACCACCAACCTTTGGCAAGTTACTGACAAACTTTCCTTCGTGTGACGTGCAGATATGCACACCACATTAATGAGCAGTGAGAGAGGGGTGGGGCAGGGGGCGGGGTCCATGAATTCTGTGCAATGCTGGAATGGAACCCACACCTCGTGAATCATACGGAAACCTATGTGGTCTATTCCAGCAAGACGATTCGGTTATTAATTTCTGTATCTCATCTTGTCCACGCGTAATGTTTGGATGCCAGTTCAAGAGGACATAGATTAATCTAACCCGTCACTTAGTCACCGTCAGGCAGTAGACTTTCATAACTGCCTTGACATAGCATTGCCATGCACGCCACTTCCACTCGAACATATCTTCAGTATTACGCTTATTTATTTCAAATTCGGCGAAATGGTCAATCCGTGGGGCTACACAGTCATTGGTATGCACTATATACATTACGACACATTACGTGCGACCTTCTGCCTCACCACTTGCAAAATGTGCATGAGTGATTATTTTGTCGCCACGCTCCTATGAGGTTTAGAAACTGTTGCATTATCCTAATTGAAAGCCTACCTAGGTGCACATTTCTCCTATGAAGTTTAGAAACTGTTCCATTATCCTAATTGAAAGCCTACCTAGGTGCACATTTCTCCTATGAAGTTTAGAAACTGTTCCATTATCCTAATTGAAAGCCTACCTAGGTGCACATTTCTCCTATGAAGTTTAGAAACTGTTACATTATCCTAATTGAAAGCCTACCTAGGTGCAGATTTCCATAGTATACGACTCTTCCTGTAATATGCTTCTTAATAAACCAGTAGGAGGATGTATGTCACGTCTGTCACTACTGACACTCCGGTTCATAAACTGCGACAATTTTGTATATCTGTCTAGAAGAGGCATGCTAGGGTTTTCGTTCACTATGTCACTCGCTGAATGAGTAGGTACGTGAACATTGTACACGTGCGCCAGGCACCACTCTTGTCATGAGATCTTGCATATTGAGACAGCCTCTTTCCATCCTCCCTCCCCCATCCCCTCCCTCCATTATCAGCCTATTACAACCACGTGAGGGGTTTTTGCGTACTCTATTACACATCCAATTAAACAGGAGAGATGTACATATTCATATAACACTGAGATAATCTACCTACGTGTCAGCCTAGCAGGGTCGGATACAGTAAGGTTTCTAATCGTATCTATTTATACTCATCAGTCAGCCAACAGAGATATATGTAAGAAATTACATCTCGTCAACCCAGCAGAGCCACCTGGGTATATTTTTTCATAGATTCTGTCACTAACGAGTTATCCATTAGAAATGTACGGACATACGTAATATAACACAGTCATTTCACAAGTATAGTTTGACAATCATCCACACATCAACCGAGCACGTCCGCGTCAGGACTGATGTAGACTGGGTGACTGTTAAGCAGCAGAGATGGTAACATGTCACTGTCATGACGTCCACATTGTGACAATCCCTCATATATCGACTCAGCAGGCCTAAGTGATGATTTTTTATAGACCATATTAGGCGATTTACAAGTAGAGATGTACGTATATACATGTATGCAACACAATCAAGCTGTCTCTAGATTGAGGGAATAGTGGAGTTTGATGGAGACTCCATTACTCATTTAACCATTGTACGTACGTAGGTACAGAGATGTTCGTACATTACGTAGCCATTACGTGTACACTACGTAGTCCATGTAACAACTACGTGAAGTTTCTTATCCACTCAGCTAACAAGCAGAGATATGCTTGCGTACTACAGCCATTAGGTGTGTACTGAAAAGTTCTCCATGTATCAGCCTAGCACAACCACGTGAAGTGTAATATATATTCTAGCATTCAGTTACTCATTAAAGATGTATGTATATTACACAGTCATTACTTGTATGAAAGAGTCGTCCACGTAACAACCATGGGAAGTTTCTTATTTACTGAGTTAACCAACGGTGATGTACGTACGTATGAGAGTGTTTACGTTATTCTGGCAAATCCACCATATGTATTAGCCTGGCATCGTGAGGTTTCTCAGTTACTGACTGTATAGTACTCATCGGCTAACTAGTACAGCTGTACACTTTAAAATGACCAACGCCCAACGCGTTTAATGGGTGATAAAACAAGCGTGTTTAATAAATATACACATATATTTAAGTATTAAACATAATTGTCTAATACATGTATATAGCCCATACTATAATGCTATGATCTCCGAGTGTTTAATATTTGATGCATAAAAGTATTTACAAGTTAAACATCGAAATTTCCAGTGTGTGTAATTGCACTGTCATTACGTGTCAGTTGAGGCCATTTTCATCATATCAGCCCAGCCAATCCACCTGATGTTTATACTCATAGACTCCATAACTCTGTTAACCTGTGTAATGATGTGCGTACGTCACACAGTTACACACAGGTAGTGTAACTCCGAAAAGCGGAGACTTCAATATGACTCTGCGTTTTATTTCTTTTGCCATCATCACTCTCATGATGATGGATTTATTTATTTATTTGATTAGTGTTTTACGCAGTACTCAAGAATATTTCACTTATACCACGGCGGCCAGCATTATGGTGGGAGGAAATTGGGAAGAGCCCGAGGGGAACCCATGACCATCGACAGCTTGCTGGCAAACCTTCCCACGCACGGCCGGAGAAGACGCCAGCATGAGCTGGACTTGAACTCACAGCGACCACATTGGTGGGAGGCTTCGGGTCATTGCGCTGCGATAACGCGCTAACCGACTTAGCCACGGAGGGTCCCCCATTATGATGGGCAGAGCAATGTAAATAGCAAGGAAAACACGAAGACGTGTGTCCAGCACCCTTGTGGTATACATGTATGCCTGTGTCTAACGTCGTGCTCAACAATTTTCATGTGTCATATGTCGTCATATGACGACAATGAGTCCTTAGAATGTATATGTACTGTGTCTTCTTGTGGCAGGGCGAATCCATGCTTTCACTGGAGCATCATGCCGAAGACACCAGACATGAAACCAAAAACCCAGTCACGTTATACTGACACCGGGCCGACCAGTCCTGTTTTCCTTGTTCTATCCCCTCAGTACAGAGCACCAAGCTAAACAGCACCAAGTACCATTTTTTAAAACCTTTGGTGTGACGGGCTCTCTACCCGAGGTTCACAGTTGTAAGAGACAAAACACTCCATGCTATGGTGCTCATAGCGTATTTTATTGAAGCCTTTTTTTCTGTCTAGAAATATCCCCACACCGGAAGACTTTTTAGGTTAATCCTGACTGGGTCCGTTTTTAATTCTTATTTTTTATTTTGATTGGTGACAAATTTCTTTTCAGACCCCATTCCCCCTTCCCTCGCGATAAATATTACACGGTCTGTAACACGGTATAATAGTTCTCCAGTCTATATTAAGACAGACCCGCAAATAGCCCAACAGGAAATTTACACGTGAGTCTGTTACCGCTAATCCGCTACTCAGTGGAGTCCCCGGGGGCAGGTGGGGGGCTATACGTGTTACGGACCTAACATACACCCCTCTCAGCATCTACTCTCACACTCGATTCATCGTGCTCAATCAGCGGAACCTTAAGGCTTCCAATGGTCAGGTGCAAAAAGAGCCCCCGAGTGTCTGGCCTTACCACAAGGCGGCTGTCTATGTAGACCCGCTCTCTCACTCACCTGTGGGGTCACGTGATGTCTTACCTGCGCCCTTATGGCTTCACAGCTAGCTCGCACAGGTGTATAAACGATTTAACCTGAGCTAAAGGTTACTATTGGTTTTTCTCGGAGTTCGAGCCGATGCGTGATGAGAACGTAGAACTCGTCTGTGGAGCTGTATCACATTTGAAATGCGTTGATGTCTGTTCTCGGGATGTGTTGGGACTGTCCATCTTTTACTACAGCTAGGAAATTTGTGACATGGCGAAACATGTGAAGTTAGGCTTTGTGGGATAAAACGTCACCTTTGTCTCATTTGAATCTGGTAAGTTTTCCTACAGCTTTTACTGATTCGAAAGCGCCCACCTATTATAGATGTGCCATGCATGTATACTTCAAACAAGGAAGTTTGAATTCTTCTCTACTGCTGCAGAGTGTTGATTTGTTACCCGCACTGCCCAATTCTTGACATATTTATGTTGTGGTATGTACATATACCCATTTCCTCGTCTTTTTCCCCAACAATTTAATAACGATGTTAGCGTGTACATAGAAAAGTCGCCTGTGAATAAATACAAGTGGCACACCCAACATACTCTCTTCCATGTTATGCTATTCCCAGTTTCTACATGCCACTGAAAGCTTTAATACTCCATCACAGAACCTTCCGGCATGCGTTCCAAACATTTGCCAATCATACCATATATTCTCAAGGTCTAATCATGTCTTCATAGCTATAGACTTACTTTATAGTTGTTATTCACGTGTGGCTACAATCGATGGTGAAATACTAATTTGATGGTAAAGTTCAAGAAAGTGGTTTTACGTAGAATTTACATCCCAGTTTTGGTTTTAAATATCCTCACGGATTCGTAAAGGATACTTGTAGATATTCGGCCTTAATGGCGTTGCCAAGTGAAAAAAAGGCGTGTATCACCTTTCCGAAAGCTGAAACGACAAGGTAAACGTCTTTAGAAAAACGCTAGGATAGAAATGTACCTGTGAAACTTTCGCCCTGCAGGATGCAGATGTTTAATCTTGAAGACAGTTGTGGTGGTAAGACATATCGTGGTAAGACATATAGGCCACTTAAATATAAATAGTTTATCCAGGTGATGAGATGTTGTAATATCAACAAATTTAGATGAAAGACAGTTATCAGATTTAAAAGCGAGTTTCTTGAAATGAAAGACACTTAAAGTTCAGGTCACGTGTTATATACTTGCATTGGTTTTAGATTTTCATTAAGATTATCCCATCAGGTGTAAATGTTTCACCAGCAGTCAAGTGTAGTAAGGTTATAACGTTTAATTTAGGCGCGATTCATCCATGGGAGTTTTGAGTTAACTGAATATTCAAGCCGCTTCTAAAACAGGTGAATTACTCACGAATTAGGTGTGGCGACAGAGGTTAATGCGATGTATATCGCCATTCCTACCACATAAAATTTTAACGTAACATTGTGAAAGCCTTCCCTCCTGCACCATTGTCAAAATGTTAGATATAACATTGTTAAAGTGATCGCAATGCAGCTATAATAGTGTAGGAGTTGGGTCCATGTATGACGACAGAGGTAAATGAGTGCATGTGACGACGCCTACGCCTATTTCACAAACTCGAGACAAAACTACCGTTATAGTTAAGCTGTGTTCACGAATGGGAAGTAAGTAGAGGTAAAAATAGCAGAAAAAAAGCTGCACGTGGGATGGAGTTCACGGAGTCAGACATTAGCTCTACACCAGGATACAAATGAACGGGCGAATGCCAGCCGTCTACGATCTACTTACAGTACGTTTATTTATTTATTTATTTATTTGATTGATGATATACACCCTGCTCAAGAATATTTCATTTACACGAAGGCGGCTAACGGCAATGTGGTAGTATGAAACCGAGTAGAACCCAGGGGAAACCATGACCATCCACAGGCTACTTGTTGGCAGACCTTTTCCGGTACGCACGTAGTATCACTGGGTTTATTGTGTATATTATATATAAAATAACTTTGGCGTGTCGAGTCATGCTATGACCCGATCCTATAGGAAGGAAAATTTATGAGCTGAAAAAATTTAGTGTTTGGAACTCGTAAATGTCCACAATGCGTGCCAGAGGCAAACCTTGTCTGTCTAATCGAATTCGGCCCAGGCCGTTATTCAGCCTGCGTGTGGGCGTGGGTTTCTACACGTACCTGGCTCTGCCAGATTTCCTCCCACCATAATGCTGGCCGTCGTCATATAAGAGATTTTTTTCAGTACATCAATGAAACATCAATGCAATAAATAAATAATAATAAAATGTATCAATAAATAAGATATTGTTACTTCTATAAGGCGCGACAGTTTCTGTTTGCTCCGTAAAAGGACAAATCTGCATATCCACGATGCAAGTGTATCAGTTGTACACAATTTGTGTATTACTGATACACAACTCATTGTGGATGTATCACACATATTACACAAATTGTGTACTGTCGGTACACAAAAATTATGCGAATGCGCATTTTTGTCAGACTAATGTGTACCACGCATACACAGTAGTTTCTAGAGAGTAGTGCGATGGTAAAGCAAAATGCATTCAGTTGATATGCTCTGCGTAACAATAGAGAGAGATGGACTTTTAAACAGCTTGGAAAGGACTTGTCATTGTATAATTGTGAAATGTCACCTCATTGTCGTTGTTTAGGTGGGAAATGTCAGCTTATGGTCATTGCTTGAGTGGAAAATGTCACCACACAGTCATTGTACAGAAGGGAAATGTAACTCCAATGCCACTGCTTAGGTTCATTATGCCACCTCATTGTCATTGTTTAGGTGGAAAATGTCACCCGCATTATCATTGATTGTGCTGGAAATCATTGTTGTTGTTTAGGTGGGAAATGCCACGCATTGCTTAATGGGAAATGTAACCCAACTGACACTGTTTATGTGGGAAGTGTCAGACCACTGTCATTGTTTAGCTGGGAAACATCACCATATTATCATTGTTTAGGGGGGAAATTGTCATTATGTAATGGGAAATGCCACCTATTGTTTAATGGGAAATGTATCCCCATTGGCGCTGTATATGTGGGAAATGTGCCTCATTGTCATTGTTAAGATGGAGAATGCTACCTCATTTTTATTGTGTAGGTGGGAAGTATCACCCCATGGTCATTGTGTAGAATGGAAGTGTAACCCCAATGCCACTGTATAGGTTCAAAATGTCACCCACACCTCATTGTTATAGTGTAGATGGGAAATGTCACCCCTGATCATAGTTTAGGTGGAAAATGTCATCCCCATTGTCATTGTGTGGGTACGCAATGTCACCTCATTGTTATTGTTTAGGTGGGGAATGTCATCCCATTGTTATTGTTCAATGGACAATATCACCCATTGTTTAATGGAAAATATAATCCCATTGGCACTTTTTATGTAGGAAATGTCACCCCATTATCATTGTTCAGGTGGGAAATGTCACCCCATTATCATTGTTCAGGTGGGAAATGTCACCCCATTATCGTTGTTCAGGTGGGAAATGTCAACTCAATGTCATTGCTTAGGTGGGAAATGTCACCTTATTAACATTGCTTAGGTGGAAAATGTTAGCCATTGTCACTGTTTAGGTGGGAAATGTCAACACATTAACATTGTTTAGGTGTGAAATATCACTGCATTGTCATTGTTTAGGTGGGGAATCGGCGAAAAGTTAAAAAGAGCCTGTTCTTAATGACCTCACACAGCCTGTGTGGCCTGGTCTAAATCCGACATCTCAAATTAAAACAATTCACACAACAAAGTAAACACCACTTTGCCGTCCCAATGTTCCCTGCACTAGCTTGTCGAATATTATCATCATTGCTTTACCTTGAATGATCAAACGTGACTTGATAAATGTACGGTTTTTCAACCCCCTGTCTTGTTTTAACTCTTGTTTGTCCTAGTTTTGTTTTGCCGACAATAAAATAAGTGTTCACGTCATTAAATGACTGCTGCTACAATACTGCCACAGGAAAAACACGGGCGCAGTTTATCTAAGGTTACACATGACGTATGTGGGTAAACCACAGGTAAGGTAGAAGTTGCGCACATTCGGTATGGACATGTGTTTAGCTGTTATATTTCGGAGTTCTGGTTCACAGTAATATGCGATTCATGTCGACAATATTTTAACGTAAGATTGTGTCTAACGTGTGTGAAAAATGTGAAGATCACCATGCAGTACTTGTGTCCCGTTATGCTCAAATAAAGTCGTTAAATTCTTGAAAGAGGTCACATAACGGAAATAATGCATACACAGTTTACATTGGATCGTTATTTTAAGACACAAGATCCTGTTAAAAAATATCCAGAGGAAGACGACTTCACACTTACCCGGTGTATCGCTATGGACTCATAACAAGCACTTGTCGAGTGTCTCAAGCACTTATATTTTCCCTAGCTGTTGAATGAATGTTATGCAAATTACAGGCATGCTATTTACACCGTGTTGCATATCGGAGATATTTTCAACGAACACTGCACAAATATGATAAAGTGACAGAAATGAAAGCCAGTTAAGAGAGAGTGAAAAAAAAATCGACTGCTAATATCCTAAACTTACATGTTGTTGCACGGTTAAACGTATCAGGTTTGTCATACAAGTTCTGGGCTCTGACGTCATCTAACAGGTTGTTTTATATACCGGTATATGTTAGGCTGTTCTTGGGAAAAGTTGTGCATAGCTTAGTCAACGTATTTCATATCGTCCTGTTTAAAACACCACTCTTTCCCTCTTCCTGCTCAAAAAAAAGAGAGAAAAAAACATCTTAATATTAAGAGATAAAGTATATAAAAGACACCGAAGCATGATAAACAATTTCGGGTTAATTAGAAAATGAAATTAACTTTGGAACAAGGGAATCATATAGGGCAAAAAATTGGCGGACATCATACACTTTATTCTAGAGTTGAATGCTGTTTGCTTTTTGAAAGTATTGTTTTTTCACGTTTTAATGGATTTGCTTGGATGTTGTCATGGCCCACTCGTCAGTTATATGCATTGATAATTCATCTCTGTCTGTTTTGTTTGTCCAGATCCTGTTAGGCTAGAGCATTGGCTTCATTAAGTCTTTAAGATAAATACAAAGAAACAAACAAAATAAATAAATAAACCGCTCTAATGCAAAGTTCCTGTTCCACTAAATACCACAAGGAGTAATCCAAACAAGCGCGACTGGATTTGTGACAAGGAAAACAATAGTTACGAACCCACTCGGAACTTCAGAAAACACCGTTTACAAAATGACGTGACACCGATACAGCTTTATCATGAGAAGTTCGCATACGGTTGTTATTTCAGTAAATACTTTATGCCACTTTGTTGTTTGTCAAAATCTTTATGATACGACATATATTATTTGTTGGCACGTAGACCTGTTATGCAACACCAAGTGTCCATTGTCTGTTGTCTGTCCTATACCGCACTCCAAACAGGGTTGCCCATTTGATATTAGTGGGAATTTCTTTGTCCGTCGCTTGCCACTTGATATCTGACAATTCATCGCGCAGTAGATGATATTTCGCACGAGATCCTATTGATTCCAGGTAGCAATTTGAAGCTTTGACACTCGTGGCTTGGACTGACTTGTAACGCATACTTCTGACTAGCCAAAGGCTTGGTGTCTTGCGTGTGTTTTGCGAGACAGCGATATCTTTGCCGTATATTCGCATATAAGTATTGTGTGAGGCGGTGTAATTCGACGCTCTCGTTGTTTTTCCTTATTTATGGGTCTTTTTTTCCCCAGGCATATATGGTTTATAATTACTCGCCGTGTTTGGGCATTATTATGGTGTTCTGTCTTCGTCCGTTGAGCCTTTGCGGGAATGCGTGGAATGTTCCAAGGTGATTTGTACTGAACTGTCTCAGCAAAGAATCGTGGCTGTATCAGTTTTCACATAGTTTTCAGTTCAGCAGTGACGCATTATAATGTCGTACACCCCTCTATTCACAAAGCTTGAATTTTCACCAGAAGCAACGTGAAAAAGGTGGAACAGCACAGTTGTGTGCTTATTTCCTGCCTCTCTTGTGATCTCACGTATTCGTGTGATCCATTCGACGGCAGATGTCTACTGGTAGCCCGTAAACAACCGCAGCGGCCCCGTTCCGCATCACTCCGGCTAACTTTTGACAACGACCTGTAATATCTCTGACGAACTCGCGTCGCCTTTAAGAATGAGGTACGTAGCGAGCTTTATAGTAGTCCTACACAGTTCACTGAATTTCAGTCACTCTATCAGACTGCAAACGTCTCCTATGGTGCGAAAAATCAATTGATACTTGGATTTTATGGCTCAGTAAAACAATTTATCAGTTCGATTCAGATGTGGTATAAGGACTAGTAAGTTGTCTGGAGTTTAGAGCGCTAGCGCAGCGCGGTGACCCTCGTACCAATGAGGCCTCTGTCAGCTCAAATCCAGCTTCAGTGTTAAACAAAAGCAAACTTAAAAATATATAGTAATATACCCTCAAATTTCCAAACACAAGCGATATTTCGCTGGCATGTGTCGACATATAGGGTGCAATAGCTTTTGGTCCAGGCCTAAAATCTCATTGAACTGCGCTACTAAGCTTTGACAACAAGTGGGCTACGGTTCTGTCCAGTAGATCATATCTGTGTTTGTGATGAATTGGCGTAGTTCTAGACTTCAAAATGGTCTATGGTGAGAGGTACAAATACGGCTGAGGTAGCTCTGCTTGAGCTCTGAGCGTAACTGACAGAGTGCATACACACTTGATCGTTGTTGTTGCTGTGAAGGATAGCCTGGAACTAATAGACGCAAGACTTGTGTTTCGACATACCCATATTACTATGTCCTTTTTGTGCACTGATAACTCTACATTTGAAAACTGGACAGAAAAAAATATGTTATCAGAGTCTACACTGGAGGAATTATATGCCAAGTGTCACTGTTCGGATACATGTTTTGTGTATTTCAGTTAAAAAAAATGTACTTTGTGAAGCCTATGACATAGTGGTAGGTGTACTGTAACATGTTACATTAAATTGTTTTAGCAGTTTAATGATATATTTTGAATGTAACTTGTCATAAGAATGTTATTTATCAGGACTTGATGTGTCCCTAGTTTGTTCAGGGATATGTCCAGTCAGTGCATTTTTGATATTGATATTCCCACCCACAAATATAGACTGTACACAAAGTCATACCCTTAAATTTACGGCAATTTTCAACGCTATATGTCCTACATAAGCAGTTTAAAAAACCAACTTATTTTTTAAAGGAATTCAGGCAATAAGGCGGCTTTTTGGCCTACGGCTGAAACAGATGGCAGCTGACCGAAGATTGAAAACTATGTCAAGAAAGAGGCCCGTGGTTTCGGGTATTTATAAAGAGAAATTCCATATTCGGGTTGATCTGTTTATTCGTGTTTGCATTATGGGCATATGTATTTTGGAATCAGTATAAACATGAAACTATCGGATATGGTTTGCATTATCAGTTTATTAAGAAAGAAAATACGGAAGAATACGGAATTCACCTGCCCAGTCTGGAACCCTCGGCCTCCCTGTCCAAACAAAAGTTATTGTGTATGGGTACACTCGCTAAACACCACAATACAGCAGGGGAAGTGATCTAAGCATTAATTTATCCAACATCATTGTGTCCAAGAATTGTCGTAAAACAAAACACAAAGTTATTGTTACAAACATGAAGGAAGTCGTGCCGCCAAAAGATACCTGTGAAGGACAAGGTTAGCGGTATTGAGATACAAGTCCTGTGCAAATTGAGTTCTGGGAACTTCGTCACTCCTGACTCTGGTCTAGAATGGGTCTCAGACGGCATCAAATTGAACGAAATAGAAATAGAGACGTTTTTCAGTAGGCTTTAGCACTTATAACGTTACCAAACTTGACACTTTACTGCCAACACACAATATATACCCTTATATATTATATGTTTTGATAGTACAGCGTAATGACGGGAAGCGTCTTACCAATGCGATTGCTGTGAATTCAAGTCCAGCTCATGCTGGCTTCCTCTCCGGTCGTACATGGGAAGGTCCGCCAGCAACCTGCGGATGGTCGTGGGTGTTCCACCGGGCTCTGCCCGGTTTCCTCCCAACATAATGCTGGCCGCCGTGGTATAAGTGAAATATTCTTGAGTACGGCGTAAAATACCGATCAAATAAATAAATATTTTGAAATTTAAAAAATACAAGAATTGAAGAATATATTATTTTTGGACAAATTTAATGAAACAGGTGTGGGCCAAATCCCCCAGCATAACGCCTCACCCCATTTTTCTGCTCAGTGTGTTAAGTAGGCCAACTATGTACTTACGTTAAAAAATGAATGATTATGGCTTAAACCATGTCTCAGCCATATCGTGTCGATAGTGTAAAGAAGACATTTTCGAAAATAAAACCACTCAGTCCTTTAACAATTTTCTGGTGGCTGAATCATAACTGTTGCGATGATGCTGATTAAGTTTTACAACTGACGATCACCATGTAGTTAAGAAGAAAACCGTCTGCTGCCAAGGATGCGTAAAGGTAGATAAGATTTATTACGAATCGGAGATCATTGGTGTGCAAATGGTACTTCCGAGCGGGGCGTAAGAATTCTTGGGACTTACTGCACACATTAGGCCTATGCATCAAGAGGGGCTAAAATTATGGTAAACCAGCTTTGATTTAATAGCCAACATGACATATTGCCAAGTATGCCTCTAGACCAACAGTGCTTACAGCCGACCAGGCCTAAGTCTAGACAGGGCTTACCACCTGCTTGACGTAAAGGCTTTTAGGGCTTACTGCTTTCTAGTTATGTACAATAAAAATAATGGCATTCTGCTGTTTAATTTTGAAACTTAATAGAGCTTAATAATTACTAAGTGGTGTTTATTTTGGTTAACATGTGATATGTTTACATAGTAAACATTTTACGTATTTTGATGCATTACGCGAATATGTTTCTTGGACAACTGGCGTTTTTAGAATTGTCCACAACAATATATTTACCATGTACACACATTACATGTATACAATGATAAACACATGTCTTTAATTTATTGCTTTCATTGTGTTTATGTGTAAAACACCAGCACACATTTATTAAGTGCAACCTAATCTGTTTCCCCACAATACTGCACTAAACACTTTTCTTAGTGTATGTGACCCGACATATACCATCCCAGGCCTAACAGACCACAGAGCACATCGCAAGGCGAGATATAAAGGCTTATATGGCTTATGGCCAGTGGTCGTTTGTCCACCAGGCGTAACGATTGATACGGATTACTACCAAACAGGCGTAAGAAATGACAGGCCTTCCTGTAAAATAGGCGCAGTGGCCGATAGGGGCATGATGTCGAGCATGCCTAGCTGATAAAGCGTTAGGACTTAAATGGCCTTGCTGACCCACAGGCCTGTAGTAAGACTGGGTGCCTCAGTGGCCTAGAGGTTAGCGTCCGAATGCAGCATTCTCACTAATAATCCAGTTAAATTTCTTTCATTATGGACGTTTTCGCCATTCTCTATACTATTTCACTTACATACAACCCACAAAAATCGAGCCCACAGACAATACAAAAGCTTACAGACCCACTGGAAGGATTGAGTTAATTCCATTTCCTTTAAAAAGTTTACATTAGAGCTTAATTATTTTATGGGGTTAAGTGTACTTGAAAGACGGTTTGGTTATTGTCCACCAATCCACGACCTCAGTGTGAAGCTAAATCCCCAACCATTAACTGGTGAAAAGATGGATTACAGGGATTATTCCCATTCACTCTTTGATCTTGTTAATGTGGCTCCGTTGTATATACTGTATGAACGAGGGATGTTTAACGTCATGATTACGGATTAAAGCTTTAAAACTCGCCTTGAGGGAGAGAAAATTCCATGTGCAGATTTGCGTTGGGCACAGTGTATAACATAGATGTAACATAATCGGCCGTATATAGGATGAGGAAATTGGCCTGGCCTACGAAGCGCTGTATTTGCGAGTAAGTTGTGTGCCGGTATTATCGTAGTACAATTTCAGAACCAACTTCAGAGAACAAAACAATGTAGTTCTGATATTACTATATAGACTGAATGTTGACGTCCGCTTCGCAAGGAACTAACACTAATGCGTTCATTTAGATTCCCGTATCATTTTGCAGAGTATATATTGTGTCTTTAGGACATTATCAAAACAAGTAATCATTTCTGTATATAAAAAAAGATATAAGAGAAGAGAAGTCTTTCATAAGCACGCGGAAGAATGAAGCAATAATATTGCAGATTTAGCCAAATAGGTTTGTACGACAAACCTCTTATTGTGTTTGCAGATTGATATGGTCCTATCACACACACACACACACACGACTGCTAAAAAAAAAATTCTTGTGCCTGGTAAAGGTTTTGTGTGTCACGATTTTCTGTAAATGTCAATTTGTCACCCATGTGTTCATTTACTAACTATGCTGTCTAAGTGCTTGCACCTGTGGTAGTTATCGTTTTATGCTACTGTGATTTTTTTGGTCAGATCTGTACAACGAACACCTGCACTGTAACATGATGCCATGGTGTAACACCTCTGTCATGTCCGGGGTGGAGGTTGGGGTGGGGGTGGGTGGAGGATTTATCCCTTGTATCGTGTGTTCGTTATTTCCGGAGGGTATTGATTTCGTTGTCGAGGTTATTGAAGCCGAGGTATCACGTTTGCTATTTGTTGGATATTTGTCTGGTTATTTAACTTTGTAAAACTAAGGGTTCAATACACCGTTAGATCAATCATCCCACGTGTAGATAAGAAATGCCCAGTGAATAACATCAAAATCAATGTCATTCAAAGAGCATGTGTGTAAAAGAAAATCTCACCACACGTATATAAGAGAGATGTTATCATCAGCTTTCAAAGTTGACAAGCAGACAAAGTAGGTGTTCGTGACACAAAATCAAACTCGAGTTTCATACAGGAATGAAGTGTTTAGGGTCAGCGCGACCTAGACAGTTGTAAACTATGGCACCGCATTGGTCACGTCTGTATTCCTATAGCACAAGTAAATTCTTTGGTTGTCATGATTTTCTATAACGGCTTTGTCATCCCACTGTCATTTTGCAATTTTACGCAGTCAAAGCCGTTGCACTTATGATAGGTATCGCTTTATGCTACTGGCTTTGTGGGCCAAGATTGTAATAGGAGCATCTGTTCTATAGTATCATGGTGTAAGACCCTTGCCATGCTTGGCCGGAACATTTCAACATAGGTTGTTTGTTCGCTATTTATGGTCATTATTTACTCCTTCAAAGTTTAAGCGGATACAGCGCGTGTATTGTTTGTTCGCCATTTCTGTAGTATTTGTTATCCAATTTAATAGTTCTAAGCGCTCACTATGACATATGATTAGCCTAAGCGTCCACTAGAAAGGCAAATAAATATGATTCAAATCAGATTCCAACATTTCATATGAAAGAAAAGCCACAAGTACGCATAAGAAAAAGATGCCTTGCAAGGCAAGTAGATATTCGTCACTCGAAATCCTAACCGAATTTCAAAATCATAGGACAAAACTGCAAAAGAACAAAATGGCTGAAGTGTCGCTGTGACCGAAGGAAAGTATGTTTGGTTTGGAAAATAGGTGAGTTCGTGTCACAGTATTGGTTACGTCTTTATCCCCTGAGAACTGGTTTGCTCATGCGCAATGTAACCAAATATATTTGTTCCAGGTTTAAATTACTTGTTGTGTTCGATCAGCTATTAAATTCATGCCTTTCTTGTCATATACCTGAGAGGTGCAGTCTGTTATTCTAGTTACGCTAATGAGATCAACTATCACCTGTGTGTCCGTTTGTTTGCTGATTTGTCTGTCCGTGTGTTTCTCCTTTCCATGTGTAGACAAATTTATTTATTTATAAGGCAGATCGCCTTATAACCTGTTCAAGACGATTCTCCAAGTTAGTTCCTTTCTTTGAAGAAGGTCACCCTTTTTAAATGAAATATGAAATACATGTAAGCAGTATTATGTCGGATGAACATTCATCTACCTACCCTACATCATCAACAATTTCCACCACAAATGTAGTATGCTTTGGCGTGGTAAATCAAGAATGTAATCGAATGTGGACAGTTTAGTTTTTATAGTTCCTATTCACATACCCTAGCAAGACATTTAGGTAATCTTCAGAATCTTAGAGATATTGCTCAGTGCGTTTATTTTATTTATCTGATTTATGTTTTACGCTGTATATCAGAATACTTGACTTATACGACGGCGACCAGCAATGTGGTCGTAGTGAACCAGGCAGAGCCCGGGAGAAACCCACGACCATCTGTAGGTTGCTGGCAGACGTAATTAGGTTTTCTAGTTGCATTTAACGTTATACATTAGTGATCGAATCTGTTGAGAATTTAGGGTATGCCCAATTCAGGGTCAACTACAAGTCAGGTTGTTATTCCCATAGGCTTTGTAGATCGTGCTCTGGTGAACATTCCCACGTCCACCCCAAAATAAAATAAAGTACCTATGGATAAAGTATTTGAAAAAATCAGAGAATAAATGAACACCGGTTACTGTTTTGCTAAGGTTTGTGAGGAGCAGACAGTGACAATTCACCGAGACAATATTCTGCAAGCATTTCTCTCTTTTTCGCCTTGCACAGGTGTCAATAAAGCTCTCGTCACTGGGTTGGTTTCTGTGTATGTAAGCTGACCTGATCATGACCGTGTACACATAACAGCAGAGTTCAGTCTGAGCTTAGCCAGCCGGGTGATCACGTCTCGAGTTACGGTGATACCGTCTTGACAGTTAGAATATGCGGCCAAATGATTAATTATAGTCAAATTTGTAATATATAAAGTCCTCAAAGAAGAAGAATCTACCGAGACCCTGACCTGGCCGAGGTATTTGCTTGATGTCAAACTATTGCAGGAAGAAAAAAATAATTGTTTGACTTAGTTGCGTGGATATTCCGTTAAGCTGTACACCCATAATTCATTCGCATCATGTCGCGACGTGCTCCTTTGTAAGATTGTTGTAGACTTAGCCCCATTACATGAATAACGATACGTTACCCACTTCTACGTAATAACTCATCTTCCTGCAACATAATAGTTTGATCCGAGTTCATCCTGGCCTGTGGCGCTATATCAAACAATTTCCTGTAACAGTAAAAACTTGCAGAGACCAATCATCAAGTCAACTCACTTAAGAAACATTGATATAAAGACCTCTATCAACAATATCCAATGAATGTTACCCTGGAAATTTCGGAAAAAACTAATACAAAGAGAAAATGATTTTTCAAGTAATTCAAGTACACGTTTTGCATCAAGAAACAGCAGTTTTTCAATAACAAAGCATCCAGTTTTCAGAAGACGAGAATAAACGAGAAATTCTGTTTCACTTTATTTTTCCATGAAAAGGGGTGAAAACACTCGGTAGTCGTATGTAAAAAATAATTGTGAAAAGTGAAATAAAGGAAATAAGTGAAAAGTGTTTGCGTTATATCCGCCTTGAAAAGAATTTCTTAGGTTACAGGAAGTAAACGAGATTCTTGACTTTGCTGTGACCTCACTGTATGACCGACACCCACATTTGTCAGTCATACAGAGATCTTAATGGTTATTCAACAGGTCAACGCCAGCTCTTGGTTATTCAATCCCGGATTTTGTCAGGGTTGAATAGGTGCAAGATTTTCAGAAATTGGAGTTCTGAAAACCTCGTAAGTGAGATTTAGAGGAAATGACCAGGATGGATCTGAAATATCATCAGCAATTAACACTCTGCCTCACGTGTGATCTTCTTTTCCTATATGCCCTCCTGCCTAATACAATTTGCCAGGAAATGCTGATTTGTGTTAAACTGAAAGTTGTCGGAAAGATGTATGAGTAGCGGAGCATATTGTGAATGTAAAGCTTGACATTCTTTTTGTTTAGCAAAAGCCTAGCCTAAGACGCCCTCTGGGAAATATTACCTTATCTCTATCTCTGACCGCCGTCTAACACTGACGGAAGACTGTATCGGGTAGTATTTTTCAAAATAATGCGGTTTGGTATTTATTTATTTTATTGTTTTTTTTTTATGCCGTAGTCAAGAATATTTCACTTACACGACGGCGGCCAGCATTATGGTGGGAGGAACTCGGGCAGAGCCTAGAGGAAACCCAGGACAATCCGCAGGTTGCTGGTAACCCTACCCACGTATGGCCGGAGAGGAAGCCAGCATGAGTTGAACTCACAACGACCGCATTGGTGGGAGGCTTCTGTGTCATTGTGCTGCGGTAGCGCGCTAACCGACTGAGCCACGGAGGCCACAGCGATTCTGAATTGAACATCGTCTATTAAAATGCTTCATGGCTGTCTTGAAAATTGCTTTGTGTGGTTTGTTGGTGTCCTCAAGAATGCCCCATTGAGCCTATGTATGTGGAAAGTTACTCAAAGGGCAGACACTTGCCCCTAAACAGCGCTACCACTTCCGCGCCTCGCTAAGTATTATATTGTCCTGAGATAACTGAATAGATTGGTCTACTTCAGATCCGCTTGTGATGTATTGGTAATAACGTTCTTACATGCTTCCTTTTATTTTCAGATTCCAATGAGCAGACTATGAACCAAACGGCTTTTACCCTCTGCCATATATCCTCCATAAATATGAATGACACGTATGCCCAATGACGTCAAAGGGGGTCCCGTAACCGCTCAGCGCCAAGACGACCCTTAGGGTAGGGAATCTTTTAGGGACCATTTTGGGATATTTCTTCCAGCTTTTGCTCAGCGTCTTGGTTCTGCTAAGAATCATGAGGGACGCAAATTCCGAGAGGCTGGAGCTTCCGTCCATTACCGTGGATGACTTCTCCACAGACAATGACGAAGGAAGCGACTCGCTTACGTTTGTTCCTGGAAGAACCTGTATGTGCCCCTCTTCCAATGACAGCCACTTCGACCAGCTGATTGAAACCACAACGAGGCTAAACTTGAAAACGAGGCGACCGAGTTACACGGCGTGGCGCGAACAGTATTTGGGGAAGCCCCTTTTAACATCGGGGCGCCCTTTTACCATCCATGAAGCCGAGACAGACAGTGATGATTTTACCGAGGACAGAAAAACAAAGATCGAAGAATCTCTGGAATGGCTGAGGCACGAACTGGTAAGGTCACTCTATTCTGAAATACCTGATCATAGTTTCTATTGATTGACTTATTGATTCATCGACGTATTTATTTATGTGATTGTTGTTCATGGGTGGAGAAAACTGAAACGTCCGACGTAAACCACCTACCACTCACAAGTTACTGACGAACTTTCCAACGTGTAATGTGAATAGATATGTACATCATACTGGTGGAGGACCGCCTTGCGCACGAGAGCTTAGCTGACCGCTAATTGTCAAGGAGGCCCTCCCCGTTACAGGACTCAGATCGTGAAAGTGTACACGTGTTCTGTACAAGATTCGGCTTGAACAATCACTTCGTGTGTCCTAGTGATTGAAAGACAAACGCTTTTAATCACTCGGCCATGGCCCATACCCGATTTAGTCATGCGCATTGCGCAAAAAACGATGAATGCTGATGTACAATGAGCTTAGCATATCAGGAAAAGAAATAATGGGGTCGGTAGACAATATGGCGTTTTCTTTCTTCATTTACTATTTTGCTGTCAAACAGGTGTATGCAATTTAATGAAATGATATCTTAATTAATAAACTGGAAATCCATTAAATTCCGAGAAAACATGCCTTCATGACTAAGATATGTCTGTTATCCCCAACGCAAGAAATATAATAAACAGACGCCGATGGCAATATTTTGTCCCTTTACAATTCGAGAATAGAAAGCATTTGTAAGGCCAAGTACATGCATCTCCGTATGTACACGCATATCCATGTCATAAACGTAACTTTTATTTGATTGGTGAGAGACACCTAGGTCATTACGCTGCAGTAGCGCGCTAACCGCCTCGGCCACGGAGGCCCCCCATAACCATAACAGTTTACGTACAAAGAAACTTCAGTTTTTCCCTTTCAAAAGGAATTTACAAGATATATACACAAAGAAAAACGTTAAGCGTTGGGGAAATATATATGCTTAACCCGTTTCTTTATATCTATACAAGCTATATCAGCTACTTGTGATTTTTTTCATGTAAATTTTCCTTTTGCCGCCAATTTTTTCAATCAGAAATTAATTATAGACCGAGAATGTGCGTGAAGTTTTATATGAAGTCTGAAATATAACGCTACTGATGTAAAAATGAAAATTGCACCCTGTTTCCAAAGATGCTATGCCGGCTGAGAAGATTATCGACAATCCTTCAAGAAGAAAATTTGAGCTTTTTCTTCCTGCTTTATGTGTAAATAAATATAACATATGTACATATATGTTTGGAGGAGATTTTCTAGAGGCTGACCAGATGTTTATTAAAGAGTTCACCACAAATCCTGATTCCCCTGACGGTCTCTTGACCTGACAGGGAATTCTCGCTCGGGTTGTTGTGTGATGCACACGAGCCTTTTCAATACCTGGAAGAAAAGACCCTGTCCCAATTGTCCGGCTCCATCATTTCAGGACTCATTTATTAGGAGGTGCTCGAAAGTCCTTGGTGCCAATCTGATGAAGGGCGTTGCTCTCGTGTTTAATCTTGTACAAGTCCCCTTCTCGTCCAGTGTGAAGAGTTTCGTGGCAGGCGCTTCAGAAAAATGGGCATTAGTCACAGTGTATCGTTTTCAATGTCCGCATCGGAGCGAAGATCCTTGCCTGATAAACTGTCATGCTTACAGGTTCGGGTACGTTTTGAAGAGCAGAAATTCTATACGTGCTCACCTTTTGGGAGTATATTTACTTCCACGAGACTTATTATCCTAGTAATCAGCCCTCATCCGCTTGAAAGTGTCCCATTTTCTTCGGTTGTAGTAATCACTAGGTACAATAGCAATGCAAGATGAAAGCCGCAGCTTTCTTTGGCGAAGCGGGAAGTCATTCTCCATGAAGAGTTGTCTATCCTTGCATGAAAAAAATATACCTTTCTCAGTAGCCCGGTTAAATTTTTGATACTCAATAAATATATCATGCTGTATTTATACTTGACAAATAAAATAGCTTCTGTTTTAACACTGGAAAAAATGGTTCTATATTCTTTGAGACACTTTGAAATGATTTTTTCTCCCAATCTTTGCAAATTATCTTTCTTTCGTCACAAGGATCTTTTGGAACTGTTTGAACACATTAGTGTAGGCCTAGAATGGCGGTTACACGATGGCAGAGGCATTACTCTACTTTCATACCGCGCAAACGTACAAACAAAAAACGTCGTGCTTTCTGTATGTCAACTTAGCACCTTGCGCAGTTTTCCCCATGATTACACCGGAAAATGGCTCTGGTCCTTGAAGTGTCCCTTGAGCTCAATGGATACATAATCTAATGGCTTGTATGTACCATCTGTTGTATGTCCTCCATTATGACACGCGTGTGTGTAGACAGGCTGTGAAGGTTTGACAGGCCTGTTATTCGACATGAATGTATAAGTGATTTGTACCTAAACTGCCAGTGGTATGCTATGTCAGTTTAATTGACCTTATGAGCCGAATTAATCCATTTTAGAAACATATTAACCCAGAGCCTCTCACGATGCGATCGATACGAGTGTAAGTCCAGCTCATGCTGACTTCCTCTGCGTCCATACTTGGGAAGGTCTGTCGGCAACCTGCGAATGCTCGTGGATTTTCCTTTGGGCTCTGTCTGGTTTCCTCCCACCTTAATGCTGGTCGTGAAATATTCATGAGTACGGCGTAAAACACAAATCATATAAAAGAATAAATGTATTCGGTAATACTTCTGGGAAAACACAATCGTCCCTCTGTTGTAATTTTCAAAACATCGCACTGATCTTGGCACACAGCCAACTGGTCATAAAAACCTGCATACTAAGGATAGCATTAAAACCAGGCTAAACTCGAGACTAGAATTTATTATGCAAACAGTGAAAGGTTTTTACACTCTAATTCCTAGTGAAATGCTTCTTAAAATACAATATTATAATCTCTTAGTTGAATACAAAGTATGCAATGTAAACAAACGTTCAAGTTTGTATGCGCAAGACAGACGCAGTTATATGTAATAAAACACCTTTCCGATGGGCGTTTAGTGCTTGTATACTTCGGGGGTGTTTACACATGTACAGAGGGCTAGAATGACCCACATGCCGAAAAGGCAAATAATGTTGCTCTTTACACTGTTGGTTACAGTCAAAATATGTGAACTTAGTTTTATTAGCCATTCAAATGGTAGGCATGATGAAAATATATGATCTGCGTTTTGCCCACAGTCACTTCTTACATGCACACTGTAGGTGTAATGAAAATATGTGAACTGTATATTGCCACGGCCCCTATGTATACTGCAGATATAATGAAAATGTATGATATGCGTTTTGCCACAGTCACTCTTTATACTGTAGTTACAGTCAGGCTCTTGAAGCAATTTGGTGTACATGGTGTCGTCTAGCCACTTGTACTTTCCCGCGACGTCGATGCAGTTTCGAGTGTAGGTAGTGGGAATGTATGAAAGCATAAACCGTGGATTAAGAGATAAGAAAAAATGCAGAATTCGGATTACTGTACGATTAGTCACTACGGGATGAGAAATGATTATATATTTATATTCATATTCGTAAGAAGAAACTTATTAATCCGGTAGATCTACGGAAAGGCAATCCCTTATCCCGAAAATGACGGGTTTAACGGAAGATATTTTTCAGGAGCGTGGGACCCTACCGTACAAAAGATGCGCAAGATGAAACCACTGGTTTAGATTAAACAAACAGGCTTGAGACATTACTGTGTACCTAGCATAGATAGACCTTCCTGCTCATTAAATGTGTATGAAGTCGTGTAGGCTATATGTTTTACACGCGACTTGTTTTAATCGCGAGCTATACAATTCCATGTGTGCACAAAAGTGTACCGGTACACTTCCCTTTTGAGAGCAATATGTTGAGGGTTTTGCTACAATAATCACCATCAAGGCTTAGACATCTTGCATTTACATGTATCTCTGCTGGGAAAGGAAATGCCCAGAAACGTCCTCCTGAGAAGTCATATTTAATTAGAAGTTTCACTTTTCTTGCGACGTGGTCACAAAGCAAATTATATACAACCTCGGACAGAGGTCCTTATTGATGTACTACTTTTAAATTCGCTTTGGTTACACCTCAAATTTACATACTCGCGTCACAAAAGAGTGTATTGAGGAATGGTTCAAAGAAGCTATGACGTACTTTTAAAATTATAAATTTGATTTAATTTTCATATCTTTTTGGTGCTGCATTTTACAGACGGAAATGAGGTCCCAGGATAAACTGCTGGCTTGTCGACTGTTGTCCCTCCGCAAAGACATTCACCAGTTTAAGCTGCAGAAAGGGCAGCGAGAGCACGAGGAGCTACTTGACGAGGTTCAAGCGGACTACGAGGAATTCAACCAACTCTCCGAGCTATGCGACATGCCCATGGACGAGCTAGTATACAACAACAATCCACTGAAACATTTGGGAGTTACCCGACTAAACCTGAATGCCAGGAGATTCTCAACGTGCTGACGGCGCGGAAAGACTTTATTTGTGACGACGATGTGCTTATTTTTGATAATGACACTGAGATGATTATTTTCTTTGAAAGCGATGCCCTTTTCTTCGCTGTAAAGGGTATTTCTTTCCCAGAGTGTGACTAATATTTCCTCTCTCCTCTTCTTGCTAAAAAGAAAGATGAAAAAACCTAGAGTCTACAAAATATACACTCTGCACAATTTGCTATTAAGATATTATACCGCGTTCACGATTCCCATCATTGCAATATTCGCAAACTATGGAGGTTTGAGATTATACGGAAACCTCGGTGTCGTCAACCCAGGAGAGCCAATCGTGGGACGTTATTTGCCGTTATTATTAGGTCAAAAGTCCTCATTGGCTGGTCACACCAGTGTTTCCGCATAATCGTAAGTGCCCACGAACTTGATCGCCTTATCGGAGATGGTCAGTTAGCAAAAGGGACGTAACTCTGGTGTACTGTCGTGATTTCTCTCACGTGCCGACGTGGCTACATACTTGTGTTCTGATATTTGCACAGAAACATGTGTCGTTTTCTGCTGTGACGCTGCGGTGTTTGTGTACTACCAAAGTGCTTTCTGAGCACACAAACATCGACAAGTGTGACGTAATCCAGGCAAGAAAGGAGCATCCCTTGGGTTTGGACAGCTTTGTTTAAGAGTCTGAACGAGTTTTACGAGTTCTCCATACACAATGACATGCGGCAAATGTCTTACTGTTATCCCTCTCTCTGAATTAATAGAATATGAGTTATATTTAACGGAATAAATGTGCGGCAAGGACAGAATTCCCTGCTGCAGTGACAGAATATGTTGTAGGATTGTGATACCGTCATACACGATGAGCTGACGTAAATGTCTGAGAGGCATGTTTCATGCTGACGTAACGAAATACTTATTGTATTGAAAAGAGTAAATGTGCGTCAAGGACAGAATTCCCTGCTGCAATAACAGAATGTATTGTAGCATTGTGATACGGTCATAATGATGACCTGCGACAAATGTCTCAGCGCTATCTTTCATGTTGAAGTAATAAAACACTTATTGTATTTAACAGAGTAAATGTGCGACAAGGACGGAATAACCAGTGGTAAGGACAGAGTAACCGGTGGCAAGGACAGAATAACCGGTGGCAAGGACAGAATGTATTCTATCCTCAATCAGACAACAAATCAGACATGCAGTAGGTATCCTGGGATGCTACATGTGTGCATGATAATGAAGGCAAATGTTTTAGACGACGTAGCTGCTACCGCATGCACGGCTTCCTCTCCCGCTGTTTAAAATGGAACGGTCCGACAGCTGATGGCCTTTGGTATCCCCCGGGCTCTGCTCGGTTTCCCCGCACCATAATGCTGGCTGCCGTGGTATAAGTGAAATATTGTTGAGTACTGCGCAAAACACCAATCAGATACATAAATATATAGGCGATATGAAGTCCATCATGGCCAAATGTTATACCGGCAGCATGGTAACATTGAAACCAACACTTCAGTTTGTTCACTGTTTAGGTTTTCCTTGGCATGAAGTACACGTGTATCAACATCAACGACAAGACTTGTTGTCTGATGGCCAGTACTTAACTGGAATCATTATATAAGGTCCTAACCTATAAATATACGAGTTATAAACGTACCAACCAATAACTTCTGCGTTTATTAGTGTTTACATTCAGTTAAACCGTTCAATTAAAATGAACAATTTCCAGGTTAAACCACTGGCATAAGAAACCAATCGATGCGAACAAAAGCAAGCAATTTGCATTTGTTGATAAGAGACAATTTTAGGTTTGCATAGATATCCGACTCTTCTCTTGTACGGTACCATGATCTTACAGATGATAATTTGTCGCTACAGTTCAAGCTCTTGGAAGGAGGTCACTGCGGCTTTGCATTGCTCATTACAAAATTCACCAGTCCAGTTGCTTTCTTACCACATGATATCAAATTTACTTAGCGGGAATGTTTCCTTACGAGATTGATGAATGTGGTGTAGTGCATTCATAAATAACTTGTAAAAAATACTGGTATTTTTAACGACCCACATTTTTTGGGGGCCAGATCGATTTAACTCACGGACCAACTGTATCACTTCCAACTCAAAATGAAACCTACCTTGTACATGTAATGAGATCTAGCAGGAGTTGTACATTGAAAACAACACCATTAATAAAGTAACTGATACCGTTCGTCTAATAATATCGCCGGATGTCGTCAGTATGTAAAGAAATATGACCCCACTCACCAAAAGTTGGAAAAAAATTTATTTTGATGCCAAAAGGATCTCAGACAAGTATGCCAAAACATCTGCTGTATTTCATTGTGGTGATTATTTGGGAACGAACATGTCAATAGATCTGCCACATCGTAAAACGGCACAGACATACATTTTAATGTCATGTTTTACATTCATCGTTATTTCTTCTCTATCATCTTTCCAGTTATTTCAATAGTATGTCTTTTATGCATTCTCCACTATCGATCACCTAGTGTTCATTAAATCCACTGTTTATTCTGACATTCAACTATCGCCACGTGTTCATTGCATCTTTTGTTTTCTATTATCCCTTGTCTACCACTCATGTCGATTGCACTCTTTGTTGTTTGTTCTCCAGTATCTATGACCCTGCGCCCGATGCATTCTTTGTTCTCATGTGTCTATCACCCCGTGTTACATGAGTTTGTTCATATATTCTCTACTGTCTTTCACCTCGCGTTCTTTATGTCTCCATTGCCTGTCATCGCTCGCACATAGCATTTATTGTCGCTTCTTCACAGCTCTATTCCACTCTAGTTCCATTGCACCTTTTGCTGTTTATTCTCCATGGTCTGTGCGACCGATGCGGTCGCCGTGGGGAGATCCGCCAGCAACCTGCGGATGGTCGTGGGTTTCTCCTGGGCTCTGCCTGGTTTCCTCTCATTTTCACGCGTACGGGGTAAAACACCAATGAAATGAATAAATAAAAAAATTCTAACCTCATTTCCACTGTGCCATTTATTTTGCCTTGTCTGTCGCCCAATGTCTGTTTTATTCTTTGTCTCTTTACTCTCAGTAGTCTATCACCCCACGTCTATTGCATTCTTTGTTGTTTATTCTCCATTGTCTATCACCCGAGCTCGTTAAAAGATTGTTATGGAATCTGGTCTGTGGTTGTTTTACCTGGAACGACCATTCTGATTGGCCACTGGCATACGGAGGTCGGTTTGGATGCGTAGATTGGTACTAAGAGAAATTTTCTCTCATCACCTCAGAGAATTCGGCGACAAGAAATTTGCATTAAAGGCCGATCACTCCAGTCCAGTTAGATGTGATCGCTGAGACGTTTTCATAGTTTTATATATTTTTTATTTGTTTGATTTGCTGTTTAGTGGGAGAATTTTTCACTCATATGAAGGCGATGAGTTTTATGGCTAATAGAAATCCAGAAAATTCACTGACAAACGACATGTGCATATGTTAGAAATACATTAGAAGCGTTACTTATATGACGGCTCCCACATTATGGTGGAAGGAAACTCGGACTGACATGTTGGCATCATCTAGTAGGTAGGCCAGAACGGCATATTCCTCAAGTCCACCATCCCCTGTTCACAGAATGTAGGCATCGAAACAGACATTTGCGTACCAGCCGTCAACGAAGGTAGGCAATCGGGGTCAATAATCGCAGTTTCGAAAACAACAATATAACACCAAAGCAGTAGAGAACTGAGCGAATAGATAAAATGTAAAATTAGGACAAATTATTGCAAATAGAAGCAGTAAACAGTTTTCAATGATGACGAAAAGACGCAATGAATATTCTAGGCATATGAATAAAATCAATATCAAGCCGTGTACCATTTTAGTGTATATGGTGTCGATAATCAAATATGTATCTCAGTTGCACTGTTCATATATCCAACGTGGCGATCATACTCAACACGATGAACATACTGTCCCTAGCCCCGGGTTAAGCGGAATTGGGCACAATTATGAAACGCTCTGCCAGTATTACTAACAGGAGAGGTGAATTCATTGTAAAATTTAAGCAACGCATGAAGTCAAGGCGATTTGATGGAATATCTTTGACACACTAGTTTTTACAGTAATAGCTTGCGACATTGATTGAAATCAGCACACGGCACACAGAATCTGACAAATGTTACTGGGCGAGATTTGTATACGCCATGTGCAGGGCCATTCGGTATATTGCTATCCACGTAGGGATAATTCACGATATCAAAATCGAAACTATCCCTCTTGTAAATTCGGCGTAACAGGATACCACTGCGGTCTTTGTACAGGCACAAGTCCATGTAAGTTGTACCCTCTGAAGAACGTGTAGTTTTCTTCCAATCCAGCGGAGAAATCTCACGTGGCTTTGCTTTGCTGGATGGTAAGACAAGGTACAGAAATTCGGCTTGTTTAAAATTAAAATTGAAGTCCAAAATCTTAAATCGAACATACATGAACATACATTTTTCACTGCTTTTGTCGCCCGCTGCAATCCAGCTCACGCTGATATGGGTGATCACCGTACTCTGATATTTATAACCATACAAAACAAGAGAGACTTTCAAGTCTGGTTGACTTCTTTATTTGTGGGAAGAGTCAAACATAGTGAGGTTCTAAAGCTTACATAGACACATTGTTGGCATGATATTTCCACGACATGCATTTAAGAGTATGCAATTTAACAGGAAAGAACATTCGTGTATACAAAGAGTTTCATTTTTCTGCTGTGTGGCTGTGACGTGTAGACATATAATCTGTCCCTGGATTTATTTGTCACTAAGCAATTTCACGATCGTTGGTCTAAATGGCAGGCACGCAGACACCATGGTAGAGGATGTTCTCCTTCTTACACGACAAATCATCACAACAGTATTTGAAGGCATGGCAATCCTGACCCAAAACTTGCGCACTCACTAACTCCTCTTCGTTGTTGATCATGGCCGCTTCGAAGTTGGCAGCAAATTCACGCAACTTTTAAGAAGAATTGCACATTAACAACAGTATTATTATAATAACTCTAAGAGTTATTATGCACATAAAGCATTATTATTATAATACTTATGATGAACAGTAAACAGTATTATTCTGGTAATAATTATTACTTATTGGTGGGAGCCTCCGTGGCTCCGTGTATTCTGTCTTCTTATACTCCATTATATGCTCTATATAATAGCTAATGCCAATGCATTATAAATCCACGTGACCTATTTTCTAATTTCTTATCCGCTGAATACGAAGAAAATAACTTTTATTTATTAAATTTCGTCATTCTTGGTTACCGACATTATCATGTATTTTTCACTTATTCGATTCCCTTCAGTTTTATGACACGGGTGTTCCTGGGATATTCCACCGACATTTGGCGAGATACTGACGAACTTCCCCACGTGTGATGTACAAATATGCAAACGTCGGAAACATGTATCCTTTAACGAAGAGTGCTCTGGAATCCACAATTTCCCAGCTTCAGGTAGGGTTTGAGCTTGCATCTCATGAGTACTAGAGATTGATAGGCACCTTAACCTCTGTACAAGGGCCCGCTACCCATGGAAAACACAAGATTAGCTTATAAGATAAAATATAGGTAGGTGAATGTCACATTAACTCACTCATGCATGGCGTTGACTCTGTTCTTTTCTCAGCAATTTAACGAATTCAATGCAGTCGTATCAGAACATTTTTTTTCTTAAGTAAAACTAAAACAATTTTTTTTCTTTCTAATCATTTTGCATCCATATTGTAGTTTGCCAGCAACCCGTGGATGATCAGGGTTTCCCACGGGCTCTGCCCGGTTTCCTTCCACCACAATGCTTGCAGATGTCGAATAAATAAAACACCAATGAGATAAATAAACGAAATCTCTGTTTTAAAATTTCCCCGAATTCCAAAGTATCTCATCTTTTCCATAAACACTGAAGATTGAGCTAAAGCCGTGAAGCAAACGGGTTTCAAGTTGATGGAAAGTTATCACTTACCCTTTCAGATACACCGACCGCCTCTTCCTTTCACTGCATTGTACTGTTAAGGGTGAAGGAAAACAAAATAGACATTGTGTTTTAAATTACATACCCTTGGAAGGTACATGGACTTACATTTAACAGAATTTGATAGGAGCATCTCTCTTCGTACAAAAATACTTGCTTACTGTGAAAACTCCAGAAGGTTCCGTCTGTTTCCTCATCTTTTGCACTTTGTTAGTTACGTTAAAAACCACCTGATTTCAATCTATGCCTGTATGCTTAGGTTTTACTTAACATTTTTTCAGTCATCCGAAGACGAGGAGATCTTAGAATGTATACATTGTGTGTTGTTTTATGGTAGACCAAGCCCATGCCACCAAAACACTGCCGTCTCTGAAATATCATGATGAAGACACCAGACGTGGCCACCCGCCCTCCCACAAAATACTCACGTCGGGCTGATCAGTCCTGTTTAGTTGTTCTACCCTCTCTGTACTGAGTGCCAAGATATGCAGCAATGATTACCATTTTTAGTCTTTGGTGTTGCCGAACCAAGGAATAATCCCTGATTTCCTGACCGCAAGGCTGACAGGGTAACCACTAGGCCACAAAGGCTGTCCCCAGACATCAACAGCTGCGGCTTGACTTGTGTTAGATTTAGACCTGCCACATAATGGGCCGCCTTTCCTTCGCGTAATGGCGATTCGAGTTAGATCTCGATTGATCATGCTTGTCTAGTTAGACTTGAGCACCATGTGACCAGTTTGAGCACAACTCATTATCCCGCTAACACTACACAACTTTTGACCGAAATATTTAGGCCATGAAGGCCGTAACTTGCACATACAGTTACGTATGACAGTACCGGTCAAGTGTATAACGGTGCATTTCCAGGAATTGTGTTGTTCAACGCTCAACCAAAAGAGTGTGTCATATATGTTCACATCGGTAAGCTTGAAGGCTTGAATTTTGAATAATTTCCTGTGCCCACCAACTGGTGAGAGACTAATACCAATAAGATTTCTTTACCAAGAAGATTTCATTTCAAATTTTAAATTTTACGTGACCCTGAGCATGAACAATATAAAAAATCATTACGCTGCTATGTCTCAATCCTGTCGAAATGAAACCCATTTTACCACTGCAAGCTATATACTAAACTGGGTGAAAGAATATCTCATGTTATGAATAAATGTAAGTTCTTCGCACTCACTCTGAAATCGTAACATGCGTTAATGGTTTTCTCAAAACACTCATTTTCTCAATAAGTACGCTCTAATAAACAGCTTACTTATAGATCATTTGATCCCACTTGAATGAATGTTGGCAAAGTTTTATTTACGAGGAAGAAAAGAGTCGAAGACATCATTCGTAAAATCTCCAATCAACGGTCATAATTTTTACAGTCGTGTAATTCTGCTTAAAAACTGACATACTGACCAAAAAATGAAAACGTCCCAAAACAAAAGAACAACAGCAACAACAACAACAACAAAAAAACAAACAAAACAAACAATGGCAACATATGTCAATGCATTGGAGCACATCCCCATACAATGGTTTTTCTAATATCCTTGCATTTCTCATTCATACTGTATTCCTTGGAACCGTAATTTCATATAACGTGTAAGCAGCCTCCAAGATACCTGCAGAACAATTTGGAATCGCCCTCTTCAAGTTCACACAGCTGTTGCATTCAAATTGAAGAGTATTTAAACATTTTTGCTGTGCCCAAATTCGCTTTTTCAAAATCAATTGATCCACACTCCGTTACAGGTCAATGAGAGGAATTAGCAAAGGAATAAATATCTCACCGAGGGCTACAGTCAACATTATCCACATCAGGAACGTCAGGATCTTGCTCTCCATGGCCCATGTCGAACGTGTTCTCTTGTTGACGTTAAGGTCAGTACAGTGAAGAGTGAATAGCGTAACCCTTGAAGCCGCCATATACATAGCGAGAAAGAAAATTGTGTAACAACAATGATTGTCCCAATAGCGTGATAGGTGGCAGTTAGTCTTGTTAATAAAGATTTCTGGAGGGAGAGGAGGCAGTTAAGACGACATTGACACCGGTAGTGGGTATAGAAGGCGAGAAGGAGCAAGTATTGGGTGCCAAGAAAAAAAAACATGAATCAGGTTGTTGAAATTTTACTTGAAATTATTTATTTACTTATTTGATTGGTGTTTTACGCCGTACTCAAGAATATTTCACTTATATGACGGCTGCCAGCATTATGGTGGGAAGAAACAGGGCAGAGCCCGGAGGAAACCCACGATAATCCGCAGGCTGCTGGCCGACCTGCCCACCTACGGCTGGAGAGCAAGCCAGCATGAGCTGGTCTAGAACTCACAGCGACCCCATTGGTAGAAGGCTTCGGATCATTAAGCGCAACCGCTAACCGACTGAGCCACGGAGGCCCCGAAATTTTACTTTAGGAATCGTCTTCAAGTTCAAAGTGGAATGGTTAACTTATTTCATGTACGGTGTCATTTTTAGCCACAGAAGAAACCCAGAATGTCAGTAATCGTAAAATGAGCAATGGCAGAGCATTTGTCAATATTCTACCTTTGCGTTTCTGCTTTGATGGATTATATGTAAAAATGCAAATGGTTATAAATTAAACAGAATCCATGTTTTAAGACTTTCTGTTTAATATTAGACTTGTATTTCGTGTCAGGGGCATTATGAGGTTCTGCCTGACACAGACCAACATGACTGGAGTCTAAGGAATGCATTTCCCATGCGGCCGTACCTGGGAAGGTAATAAATTTATTACGGTAACACTCTCTGAATAGTTAGAAATTTAACACATTCATAGTGCTTCGGAAATGTTGTGACGTAACACTAAAACATCTTGTAAACTAGCATTATATTACAACCAGGGGCCTCCTTGGAAGAGAGGATTAGCACGCTAGCGCAGCGTAATGATCCAGGTGGCTCTCAGTAATGTGATCGCTATGAGTTCAAGCCCAGCTCGCTCTGGCTACGTCTACGGCCATACCTTGGAGTGCCTGCCAGGAAAATGCGTATGATCGTGGGTTTCTCGGGTTTCTCCACCATATTTATTTATTCATTTGATTTCTGTGTTTACGTAGTTCTTAAGAAAATTTCACTTATACGACGGCGGTCAGCACTATGGTGAGAGGAAACCGGGTAGAACCTGGGGGAAAGCCACGACTATCGGCATTTTACTGGCAGACCTTCCCAGGTACTCCCGGAGAGGAAGTCATCATTAGCTGGACTTGAACTCACAGCGACCGCATTGGTGTTAGGCTTCTGGGTCATTACGCATTATATTATTACATTAGAGTAATACGAAAAACACCCAAAAAATAAATAAATAAATACATTACATCTTGCATGATGCTATGAAAACTCCAAAACGTTCCGGCCTGCTAGGTGTAAAGAACTATCTTGTACGAGCATTGTAAGCATTATAAATGAAAAATTCTTGAGTGCGACCATGAATTCTAACCAAATGAATAAACATAGTCCAATGACATAATTTACGATGGGTAAAACCCGGGCAAGGCAAAAAAAAAAAAGACAAAGAAACAACCGGCTAGGGATTTCGGGCAAATATTCCCGGGTGCGATTGCAGGGGAAGTCAAGAAGAGCCGGATTTGAAAGTATTGGTGAGAGCCTGCTGAATCATTATTCTATCCAAGCACTCTAATTACTGAGTCACGGAGGTCATCATCGTATTTTCGTCCGGTTGCCATATCGTCCGGTCGCCATATCGACCCAGACAATTCTCTGCGGTAGCGTCGCCATATCTACCGAGCCCAAAGATCTGTGCGGTTGCGTAACCGTACTGACCGAGCGCAGGGTTCTCGGTGGTTGTGTCGCCATATCGATCGATCCCAGAGTTTGCTGCTGTTGAGTCGCTATATCGAACGATCCAAAAGCTCTCTGCGGTTGCGTCGCCATATGGACGGAGCCCAGAGTTCTGTGGGGTTGTGTTGCCGTATCGGCCGAGCCGACTGATAACATACATTATGATGAGTAGAACCCGGGCAGAGCCAAATTCACAACCACATGCAGGTTTCGGGCATATATTCTAACGTTCGACCACAGAGGAAGCCAACATGAGTTGGATTTGAATGTATTAGCGAGAGCCCCCTGAATCAGTACACTGTGCTGGTACTCTAATGATTCGGCCACAGAGGGCCCCAGTTACAATTAGAGATTATCACTACAGTGTTCTTTTTGTATCAAGGTTCTCCGCGGTTGTGTCGCTGCATGAAGCGAGCCAAAAATCCTCTGCGGTTGTGTCGCCGTATTGATCGCATCCAGGGTTCCCGGTGGTTGTGTCTCCATATCGATCGAACCCAGGCCACGACCGAACCAAAAGCTATTTGCGTTTGCGTATTGACCGAGCCCATAGATGTGGTCCCGTTGGCGTATCGCCCGAGCCCAGAATTCCCTGCGGTTTAGTCGTCGTATCGACCGAGGGATGAGATCTCAACTTTTGCGTCTCTGTATCGACCGAGCTCAGATCTCTGCAAGTCGACCAAGCCCAGAGATCTGTGCGGTTGTGTCACTGTGTCTACCTAGCTCTCAGTTCTCTGCGGTTGCATCACCGTATTGATCGACCCGAACATGGGATGATGCAGACTGCAGTGTACTGATAATCTGTTTTTCATATACCTATATAAAATCTACATTTGGGACCTTCAAATTCAGATATTTTTCTAGACTTTTTTTATCTGTGTTTGAGGTATATTGCCTGGCAGTGCACAGACCGTATGACGCTCTCAAACTATTACGCCCCCATCCAAATATAGCTTATTTTAGAAGAGTTCACCGAAACAATACGTAAAAGAAACAAAGAAAATAAAACATCAACCACAACAACAAAAATAAAATAAAATAGAATAAAACAACTACAACAAAGAGCAAAGATTTGAAAAACGGTGGAATTATTTTTATCAAGAAAATACAGCTGTTTTTTAAAACATAGATGCTATTTAAAAGTAAGAACTGTAACATTTATGCAAAAACAATCTTAAACTGGACAAATAGTATTTCGAAATAGTATAGCAGCTGTAAAGTGCGCCAAAAGAATTCAGGTCCACCACCAATTTTAGAAGTGAAGAAGTGATTATTTATGGTGCATTTAGGTGAGTGGCATGGTTCACATTGTGTGACATTCTGTGAATTGATAACAAACAGATCATTTTGAACGGAAGAAGATGATGGGACAGCTGTATCAGATTCTGTGGATGTATTAGGTTGGGGAGATAGTGTTACCCTCGTAGCCGAAGGCGTTGTGACCAGTGCATTTGATATCATGTGGCTCATCTTTTCCTGCATACGTGGAGAAGCGGCAGCATAATTATTTACACTTGCAACATTTTTGTTATTTTTGTAATTTTGGGGGCCAGTGAGATGCATAATATTCGTGGGAACTACTCCAGCATCTAGCTGACGGGTACATATTGTTTTGCGATCACTGTTGTTTGTGAAACGGCCAGGTAAGTTTTCCTATTGTCTAGCATTTATACCATACATTACATCGGTGCATTGTTCATTTTCACGTTGCGCTGATTTATGGACAGTGATGTTACCTGTTACTCGTGTATTGCAAGAGAACAATTTTTGTATGTCAGTGTTAAACTGTCAGCACAGTGCATTTTTAACCAGCCGTATGAAAATGCATTATAGTTACGTCGATGCCAGGGGATACAGCATTACAGCAAGTTGCGTTACACTTGTCCACACATAGCGTTAGGTGTGGCTTGGATTTGCTGGGTGGACATTTCAGGTTTGCTTATTTCCTCTTCTCGCACCTGTAAACGTATACTTTAAAACGGTGTTGGACGTTAGTAACGATTTACTATTTCTGTTTGTAGTGAGGACATTTGAGGTTTACTTATTTTTCTTTCTCACCTCTGTAAACTTAAAACGACTTTGTTTGGTAACATCCATTCATGTAATTTTAATTTCTGGCGTACATTTAGGATTAGCTTGTTATCCATTTTGTCCTTGATGAACTCACTACAAAGCAGCTTTGCTTATGAGTTTGTAAGGTGGCGTGCAGAGATTGAGAGAAAATGCCTGTGTAGATTCACACATTGTTACCGGTTGCCATCCTCTAAATGCTACTGTGCACAAACGGTAAATATTCTTTTTTCAGTACACAATTTGCATTGATTGTGTAAAACACTCACAATGACCCCTGTACCACCTGCACACATGCCATAAGTTAAACATTTTTGGGCTCACCTATATGGCGTTCAGACGCAATCGAATAAATATCTGAGTTTTGTTTATTTTCCCTTTTCACCATTGTAAACCTATACTTGTAAGTAGCGATAAATGATGATTTTGATTCATAGTGCGGACATTTAAGGTTTCTTTTTTTGCCTTCCTCTTTTTTTGTAAATTTATTCCCAATGTCTGCTTTGCTTGGGGTATGATTTCAATAATACGCACAGATGTAAAATACTGCTTGGCCACAGATTCACCGATTTCTCATAAGAAGATGGTTTACAGTTGTCCCTATATATTCATTTTGTAACACCATGTCTGGAGCCTTGCTTTTTCTGTACGATGTATGGCATCCAGTTCCAAAATGAGCGCGATTAATCGTCTCGGCAAATCTGAATTCAGTAGTGGCACTGGCTTAGAGTTAAACAGAATTGAGACCGGCAAAATGTTAGGACTCATTTTTAAATAAAAGACAGCTCACGACTTAGGTAATGTTCACTAAAAAGATTGTAAAATTCTCTTTGAATGTAAAAACCCGTTTGAAATTGTATGAATTTGTTCCTGAATTATATTCGTTTAAAGTGTAGCGTATTGTGCTGCAGACTCGAGATCTGAAGGAGCCCATTCTTTTAAACTTACGAGGGGCTGACCAATCAGAGAGCTAGGATTTTTATTTATTTGATTGGTGTTTTATGTCGTGCTCAAGAATATTTCACTTATTCGACGACGGTCATCAATATGGTGGGAGGAAACCGGGCAGAGCCCGGCGGAAACCCACGATCATTCGCAGGTTGCTGGCAGACCTTTTCACATAGGGCCGGAGAGGAAGAGAGGTAGGAGAGATCAGTTGTTTATAAGCTGTGACGTCAATGTTCTGAATTGTCTGTCAATGTAACATGTATTCACATAGCGACAGCACACTGCTTTAATGGTATATGTTTTAACTATAACGAGTACATGGGTGAACAACACTGCAAATATTTCCAAGCCACTGTCTTTGCGGCGGGTGTAAGTTTCTTAATCGTTACATGTTATAAAGTGATATATATACTTAAGTCTCAGGTGAAAAGATTGTTCGCCGTCTGAGGCAGTTACGTCACAGCCTAACCAGATCGACGGAGCACAGTCAAATGTCAGTTTCGGCTGTCCTGATAGCTGTTGGAAAATAAGTTTGGTATTGCTGAATGCAATACTAGAGCCGTCGTGCCAGAGGAAAAAGCATTTTCAGTGTCATATATTACATGTAGCCCGTAAAGGTCGGTTTCGTTCAAACGCCTCTCTACTAAAGAAGGTCTTGTGCTTAGAAAGATAAGTCTCATTACATATCTTGTTAACTTTTTTGTACAATATACATTGAAGTGAATATAAAGTCTGTCGCAATAGATACATTGCAAAAAAGAACTGCCGTAGGTATCACAGAAAAATATTTGAAAAATTCAGGGGCGTATTAAAACCCGAGAAAACGCTAGTTTGGAGGAAGATCGAAGTGTCGAACACTTCGCTCCGAGCAGCCATGTTGTAGAAGCCTTGAAGGACGGCTAATCACCAGCCCTAAAACAGTCACCTGTGTTAGAATGCTTAGGTCTTGGGCAGGAGGCTGCAGTAATTTGTTCTAGCGAGTTGATAAGAAAACCGCCCGGGGATATCCATAGACCGAAATGTGTTCCAAATGCCCTGCTGTGTTAGCGATTTTCCTGATGTCTACAGCCAGCTAATGCCGACACTGATGCATGCAGGCGGAGGCGAAGGTACGAGATGGGTGGGCTGAGAGCCGTATAGCGCTGTGCCGGCCAAAAAGTTCACCTTGACAAACTTCCGAACTCGGCCGTTGAAAACAAAAACAAAAAAAAAGACAAAAGGTGAAACTTTTGAATTGGATATATGGCGTTTTAATTTGCATTTTTAAACTTTTTTGTAATGTATACTTGCCTCTAATGTTGAAACAATTTTTTTTATCATCGATGGTGCAGTGGATCTACCAAGTAATGTGATGTCAATTCAGATGGCTGGCATGGGGAAATGGCGTAACCAACTGAATATCTTTAAGGAGTGACAATCATATGCAATTTATTCTGCTAATAAGCACTGTAGAACTTTTTAAATATTTTTATAACCCCATTGACAAACTTTTTTTCGGAATTAATCAAGGTTAAGTGGCTGACTTTCTGCTCACTTTGAAAGATATAAACTTTTTAGGTGGCATATATCGCCCACTTTCTTCCGTCTCTGCTCGAATCTCCTGCAGGGTGCCTCATTTCCCGAGGACCTCACTGTATAAAATCCCTGTACAATACTCTTCTGTATTTTATGACAGAGAATAGCACGATAAATCTAGGCATTATTATAACGGCATGTACTCACCCTGCCAGAAGAAGACATACAGTATATATATGTTCCAAAGACTCCTCGTCCTGATATAATTGAAAAAATTGTTGACTATGACGCTAACGTCAGACACACACACATACATACATACATACCTAGATGCAAGAGAGTTGGCCCTAGACCAAAGAGAGATCAGATTATTTCCCTATACTCATTATCCCCCGTCTTCATATTCTCTAAGGGCCTCCTTGGCCTAGGGACTATGCCTAGGGGCGCCATAATGACCCAGTGCCTCTCATCAATGTGGTCGCTGTGAATTCTAGTCCAACTCATGGCTCTAAGACACATTTTCTTTAACTTATGAGGAGTGCGAAATAAAAATGCCGTCATTCATTTATTGCATTCATCATGCGGCTCGTGAAGAAACCAACCAGGTTCTTTGAATTGACAAGAGATTTGAGAATAAAAGCCTAACTGAGGTAAATTAACAAGAGGTTAACCATCACAGTGACGTCGCTGATCCGCTTGTCCTCTCTATACTGTTGTCTTCTACATTGTATGCCAGCATAAACCGGAACTCTGCTGGTGGACTAAACATCCACGAAACCTTGTCCCTTTCGGCTGCTTTCATGTAACTGGTTTTCTCCATAAACCATGTAAAGATATTTAAAAAAAAAAATAATTCTAGGATTTTCCCAAATTTTCTGAAAATTTACATATGAGTTTTTTTGCACATCAGTTAATGAATGAAATAGTTAGGATGGGGTTTAATTAAATCTCATCATGAATGCCATCTGTTTTGTCGCAGTGGTGTTGTCAGCCTTACATGGAGATCATTTGTCCGTTACTCTGGTGTATAGTCCTTTAAGTTCGTGAGGTAGCATTTGTCCTCGTCCCGACACCGGACATGGGTGTGGAAAGATGGATTTAAAATCAGCGTTGTGAATCAATTCTGCGATTTGTTGTGCAAATGTTAGTGTGTGAGGGTAATTATGCTAGGTTGAATGCGACGGGAAAACTGAAAATGCGTCTTTGTAGTTATCACAAGTGTACAAAGTTTAAATTCACACACATACGATCACGGTATATTACACTGGAAATGTATTCAGAGCTGAAAGTTTTTGTATTAATGTCTTTGTAGAATTATAGGACATAATGATCAAGCGTTTGGCAAAGATATATTGTTAAATAACATTTCTACATTTGGATAAAAACGATTAAGGCTACAACTTTACCAGAAAGGCTAAACTGACTGGCACATTAAAAATAAAGTGCAACAAAACCATATGCACGTATATAATAGAGAGTTAAACCAAAATGAAAAAAAAAAGATAAAATTTGAAATCTAGTGGAATTGTCTACATCGCCTAAGTGACTATGCTTTGATTATACATGTATATAGAACACAGAGAAAAGAGTGGTTGCGTGGTTCAGTTCTAGTAATCTGCGTCAGTGACGGATCTCGGAGAGAATTACCTGACTTGTTTCGTGTAATTAGGATTGTCGGGTCTCTGCGCTGTTCATCTGTCGGTTAGCATCAGTGAGTTCTTTCTGCTTAAACCATGGTGCTACGTGGCGTGTTAAGTTGCTGCTATTTATGCATTTCCACAAAAAGCAAGGATAAAACCCTAACTCAGGTAAAATGACAAGAAACCGTAGTTCACCTGTTTACATGTGACCATTTGGTAAATATCAAGCTGTCCTTGCTGCTAAACTTGAATAAAATGGAAGGCGCACTGTTAGAAGTATGGGCCAATATTCCATGTGAAAGACTTGCTAACCTGGTGACAAGCGTGCCTCGACGTTTGGAAGCCATTATTCAAGCAAGTGGAGGGCGCACGAAGAACTACCATCCATCATTACAATTACCTTTGACATCATTCTCCGTGAATCGTGTCGAATGATGGAAGATAGTTTTACATTTCGTTATATTGCTATTTGTTCTTGTGCTTCTCCGTACACATTTTCTAAGCACAAGTAGTAGGCTTACTCAAAATGGCGGTTTCATTCAGGCAAAAAAAGGGATAGTGGTGAAACTATTGTCCTTTCCGAAGTGCAATAAGAGAGAACAGGGGAATGTTGCCAATAAATATTATGCTGATAAAGTTTATTCCACGGGACGCCCTCAAACTTCTGCAACTTGGAGTAATTTTATATGCACCAAACATTTTGGCGAAGACTGTATGTGGTTTTCTTTTGTTGCAAAATATTTTTCAAGTTTTATTGTTTTCCAGTCTGTCTTTGTAAACTCTGGTCTACTACGAAATTAGTTATCTAATATTTATTAGTTTTTAGCCTAGTATGAAGAAATGGAAAACATCACCTCTCTTGATTCACAGGTCTGTAATGTGAACAGTCTGGACGAATGCATATTCAGCGCAGGGAATGGCTTGTTGTTGAACAGGTTTGAGGGTAGCCACTGATTGTGACACATCCAAAAAGGGAAATCTTGTATGGAAGTTTCATTATGTTAAATCCAGCATTTGATTCTTGATGAAGGAGGGACAATGTTTATTAGCCATTATTATCGCATGAGCTTGAGGTGCTTAATCCCGGTTTTACACATGGTAACTTGATAAATGACATTATCTACCATTTTGGGGTTTCCCTAATCTGTTCTTTGCTTATGTTGGCTTCCTCTCTGGCCGTACGTGGGAAGGTCCTCTAGCAACCTGGGGTTGAATTTAATAGGATTCACCTTGTTTATTCATTTGTAGGCTGAATGTAGTTGAACAGTTTCAACATATACACGTATGCTTTTTGCATCAACTTTTTGTAAGAAATCCATCAGATTCACTTTTAATACAAAACTTTTTCTTCGGCTTTGTTGAGTACATAAGAAATCAGTGATACTCACTTTCAGTTGCGAGGTGTATTTGTGGGAATCTTGACTGGACAGAATCAGTGAGATTCACTCTTGAGTTCTGTAAGCATTAATGCTACAATAATGACACTCACCGCTAACAACACGAACTCACTCAGCTTCACGTTAAATATGTATTGTTTGTGGCACAAATAATTTGGGTAAATAAATCATATTTACCATTTTGTATTCTGTTGTAACTATCACATATATGTATCTAGACAGTTTATATGAGACAAATGTCCGTGAAGAAGCAAACTGGCAGATTATCTTAAATAAAATAATCGGTAACCCCGAAGGATGTCGCGTGCTACACTCTTCATTTCTTTTACCTTTTTGCTTGTTTATGTCTTGAGTTTGTTTACATTGTTAATGTATTTTTTTTTGTCGTTGTCAAGACTGTTTCACTGACACCACCTCGGTCAGCATTATGGTGGGAGGAATTCAGAGGAGTTCGGAGGAAACTCACCAGCATCATCAGGCTACTGACAGACCACCCCATGTACGATTCGGGAGGAAGCCAGTATGTGCTGCGGCGAAAGCGACCATGTCAGCGAAACGCTTTTCGGCAAATGTGCCGGGCTATGAATGCTTAATTCATTAAGTGTCCATGTGCCATAATAAATCACTATTATTTTTATTTATTTATTTATAATTGATTGTAGTTTTACGTCGTCCTCAAAATGGTTTTACTTAATATACAACGGCGGCCAGGATTATGTGGCAGGAAAGATAGCAGAGCCCATGGAATACCCATGAAGAGATGGTCCACACGTATATAGAGATACACGGAAGGACGTCGTGGCAAAATCTATTGGATATGAACAAATACAGTCTTTGACAGAGATTTTAAGAGTATTAATATGGCATGGAGGTCTCATTGAAAATTTATCAATGAATTGTCAGAGGCAAATGGCACACCTCCATGCAGCCAGATCTAATACGCTCATAAACCCGACCGCCCGACTTCCACAACAACATAACGTTTTGGCGTGATTGATGTTTGGGGCTGGCCCTAATCGAGCGCGACGGGGCACACAGAGTATTCGGCTGACCTTTGGCAAGTTACCGCCGAACTTTCGCATGTATGACGCACACACACACACACACACACACACACACACACACACACACACACACACACATATATATATATAAATACACACACACACACGCACACACACACACACACACACACCACATTGTCGAAAGACAAGTGGTCTTCAATGACCGCTACACTGCGAAGAATTCGCTATTCTTCATAAAGGCTCAGTCACTAACGCTGCATTAAATCTGCTAAAACGCGATTACGGGGAGAAGGTTTGCAATAGCAATGGTTTGAAGTTAACAGTACGTCGGATAACTGGGCCCATGGCCTCACAAGCGGTGAATTGAATGGAACATGCGTAGTGCACAATGGGATTGGGAACAAGTTCTGAGAAATTTACTTGTCCCTGTACATAAAAATTTAAAATTTAACGGCTTTACTGCAGATGCCAAGATACGATAAGAGTAGAATAGCATAACAAAAGCGAAAAAGAAAAAAACAACGCATAGTGTATTTTACAAAAAAATGGATACAGGACAAAAAAGAGAAGAAGGGAATTGAAACTAGAGTAGGTATGAAAGCTTTCACAGTGTTTCAACTTGGACAGAGCACTTTTTAGGTGAATGATATTAACAGATCCTATTACTGGCTTCTTTATATGACATAGGTGTCTAGCTAATTTCATTACATGTGAATTAGCGCTAATATATTTTGATTTATCAATTTTTATCAGTTTTTCTATGATTATGCTCCGACAGGGGTTATTCAAAAGGTTAGGCCGGACTACATCGGGATGAGGACAGTGAAAGACAAAGAGCGAGGCGTCTTCTGACGGGTTTCCACATGAACAAGATGAGGTTGGCGTCATGTTTACCCGTTCAGTATTACAGTTCAGGGCGCTGCAGCCGTATTTCAGTTGCGTTAGTATAATGGTATTGGATTTTCTTTTACCGTTTCTATAATATTTAGGTAGGTGTGGTTTTGTTGGGAGCAGTGTAGTGAATTTTGTTAAACACGATTCGTGTCTAATATTAACAGCTTGAGCATTCCGTAGGTTAACGGTTGAAGGCATGGAAGAATGTTGGAAGATTTGAGTCCATGTGAAGGCCGGGATCAAGTGTGGGGGTTCAAACTCTCTGACCAAGGCCGGGTGTGAAGATTGGGAGCAAGCCCGGGAGTTTAAACTCTATGACAAAGGCCGCGTGCAAAAGCTGGGATCAAACCTAGGGATTCAAACTCTCTGTTCCAAGTCGAGTGTAAAGGTTGGAATCAAGTAACTCTCTGACTAACGTGGGGTTTGAAGGCTGGGATCAAATCAGGGGGCTCAAACTCTCTGACCAAGGCAGGCTGTGAATCTGTCCGCATTTATTTAAAGACTAATTATGGGAGTACAACTCCAATGAGTATTTTAAGGATATTTTTGTTTCGAGATGATTGCTAATTCCAGCCCCGGGCAGGTATACAGAGTTCATTTATTGCGAAGAAGTTAAAGATCACCTGTGTTCATCGAAGTGGATGAGGTTATCAGTGTCGAGTGGCGGTCAAGTGTGACACGAGCATTCTCCCTGAGACAGCATAACGGCAAATATGTCACTTTCTATCAGCTCTAACTGATATCACTTCCCATCCAATGAACGGTAGAGGAGTGGAGACGACTTGATAGGTGGTTGGGTGCCTGAGATCATTGATCTTTAACTTTATATGGGTTAAGAAATTTTAAGTCGCATTTTTAGTTCTTGGCATAACACCACATGCATTTATATTTTTATTTATTTTTTTAGGCGCACAAAACAACTAATTGCCCATCAATACACTAATTGTTCATTTTTAAATTTAATATTTTTTCAAACCAGAATAAAGGAATGTTCACATCAGATGGCAGCCAGTTTTATAAAATCGAGGGATCCGGGGTGCTCGTCATAAACCACCAGATTTTGGCAAGTTACTGACATACATGTATTTTCCCAAGCTCGACTCACACGCCACAAGCCGAGTTCAAAGCCCACAAGCACTTCTTGTCACAAAGTATCTTGTAACAATGATTTACATATGAGGCTGAAATATGTAGAACACGACAACTGCTCTATTGCTATGTTTATTTATAATAATTATCTGCGTTTTTCGCCGAACTCAAGAGGTATGCATTATAGTGGGAGGAAACTGGCAGAGCACACGATAACTCATTGGCATGTTGCTGACAAACCATCTCACATAGACTAGAGGGGAAGCCGGAATGGGCTGAACTTACACACTCAGAAACTGCATTAATGAGAGGCTCATGAGTCAATGTCCCCCGGTAGTACAATAGGCACTCCACCAGGGACAGCATGTAAAGATTTATGTACGATTCCTAATAGACATGTAAAGGGTGAGAATCCAAGGTCCAATCATCCTTGTTTCTCATTGTGCTGGTTTATTGCGATACGTAGACAGTAGTAGATATTCTCCTCTTTAAACTGGATCGGATTGACTGTAAAACAGCCGATGATTTTAACTGAATACTCATGAAAGTAAATGGTACATGACACTCGCTTAATTATTCGTCTCATGAATAGTGTAGTGTACTGTATGTGCTGATAAATTTGCAACTCAGTTCTCCAAGTGAATCTGATGTATTCTGTCCACAATCAAGCCACGATTGCAAAGTGAATACTCATAGTGAACCTAAATGATTTGGTCTCATATAAAATTTGGAAGTCGGTACTCCGAGTAGATGTAATTGATTTTGTTCACTTAGTCACGACACACGTGAACCAACCTACTCACTGGTGGTATAAAAACGAATAATCATTCCCCGGATCATGTTTTGTATTGAATACTTTCACTGTTATTGTTGTTGGAATCCATCATGGCAAATGTCGTGCGGATGAATTCCTCATTTTTCCCTCCGTGCATCGTGTAATATTGTCGCCATTCCGCGAAGCTAATTGTGTCGTCCTGTTTAAGTTCATAACATCAAAGAAAGCGGATTTTCAAAGTTCATTGACGTACCAATCCTGCTTACTCACCAACAGTTTGACCTCTGACCCAGTCGTCATGGCTCAATGACCTGTCGCTGTGGCCTTTGGGTGTGTCCAGAGTCTCGAGCACGGTAAGGTAGCGCTCAAGCAAAAGCCTCTCCCACCTTTCTCGCTCGTAACAAGAATGTTCCAAGAATTCTTGACAAGCAGTGAACCCACTGTCGCTAAAGTTGAGGAATATTAAAAATCGTTGTCCACTTCTTGTGTATATACTTCTCCAGGTCCATCTGAAAAAAAAAAACAAACAAACAAAGAAAGTAAAGAAATCATGGACAAATGAATATAGAACGGACAGGGTTAGGTTAAGTGAGATGCTGACGTTTAATGATGGACAGAATAAGTTACTGATCACTGCTAACATGGCTGCTCCTACAACTGCTAGGTGTACTGCTAGTACTGTTACTACTGAAATTACTGACGTTACCATTATTAGTACAAATAGTTTTACTACTGCAGCCACGTCTACAGTTTGTACAACTGGGATTATTACAATCGCTATGACTGTGGTCTTCCTGGCCGAAGGATTTAGTGTTCTACTCACACAAATGCGGTGGCTCTGGTTTCAAATCCATCTCATGTTCATTTCCTCTGCGGTCTTACTTGAGATGGTCTGCAAATGGTCTGACCTGTGTCCTCCCACTGCAATGCTGACCGCAGTCGTACATGTGAAATATCCTTGAGTAGAGCGTAAATAAACAAGCAAATAAATAAATTAAAAAATGCTAGTTCTATGATTACTGTTAGGGTTACTTCTTAGGTCACTGGCAACCAGAACATGGGTCATCTCTCAAATGGCGGTTGTTAGTTAGCATGTGAACACTAGTGATTAGTTAACTCCGTCTGTATTGAAGGCCTAAGCATCCGGCAGCATGTGCGGTTTAACTACATTTCAAAATGGCTAATACCCAACGCGTTTAATAAGGAATTCAACTTCAAAGCTTCAAAGCAAAGCTGTTTAATAAATACGCACATATATTTAAGTATTAAAAATTAGTGTGTAAAATGTATTGAGGCCCATACTATAAATCCATAATCTCAAAGTGTTTCATATCTGATGCATAAAAGTGTTTATATGTTAAATATCAAAATTTATAGTATAGCTAAACTGTTGTTCTGTACACTACCAGAAACAGAACTAGCAAATTCGATTTGAAAATGTTAAAGAAGACATATAGACGTCTTAAAAGAGGCATGTGTCTCTGGCACTGTACAATTTACCTCTAGACGCATCCTTTATGGCTTCCTCAAGAATTAAGCTTTAATTCTAAAAGAGTACTCTATAAATACAATGCTCATAATAATGATTTGAAAATGAGTAAAAGTAAAACCACAAATATTAAGTTGAACAATATAATATCTAGGCCTCGAATTTAAAACACATGTACACTGTAAACCTTCAGGCATGCACAATACATGCAGAAGTTCTGTAATGAAAAGTCGTTTCTTGATACATTTTGATCTTGTGCTGAATGCCATGGGGCGGTTTTCCGTGGTTGAATGACTTGTACACCCCAGTGAAGATCAATATAACTGGCATGCTTTTTTACGGGATTGGCATTTCCTCGCTTCGCTCAATACTGACTGCACAAGGGAAAAAATGACGTTAACAACAGGTCAAAAAATTAAAAAATTAATCATAACTATACACATACAATTTACTTTAGTGTCCTCATCCCTCTCTAAAAAGCGACTTTACATAAATTTAGTCATCCAGAATGACATGCGTATCATGGGTACACAAATTGTACCAGAATAGTCCAAGAGAAAAAAACGAGGACAAAAAACCTGCAAACGTAAAACGACTAATGAAAGTGATCGGTTATCAGTTTAACCCAGACAAAGCTGTCTTGAGAAGAGTGTTTATAGATAAAAATGATCATGGCAATGTATTAAAATATCACACGGTTTGTTTATAGTGAAATAAGTTTACCACAAAAACCACTAGACGTGCTAGCACTTTTCTCCACATTCCTGTTATTGGTATTTTCCTGCCGATATTAACACAGTAAGTACAGAATATGAAGATGACTTCAGTATTTGAGTTAGAATAGCTTTATTGATCTGTGGCTGTATTTCAGGCTGAAAAGCTCGTTGTCATTTTGCTTCATTTTATGCAAAAGGCCTGTTGCAGCTGTTGCCGGATAACGTACACCAATAAACGTTCTGTGTGTTTTATGTATATATATATATATATATTTATGGTATAGCGACTCGCTAAATTTAATTAGTTGAAGGATAAGCAAGCTAAGGTGTTTTTTCATACAGTTTGTCGAATCGTATATTCATATCTTGGAAGAAAGTTAGTAGCTCGCAATTGGCCGATAACTAATCTATGGGAAGCTCTCTTGAATGGAAAATACAACTCTAGACCACCTGTATACATGCACACATACTTGTACGTACATACATTTCAAATCAAATTTAGAAGTAATAATTCTTTGTTTTTGTAATGTTTCATGTCTGAGATTTTGCACTTCAAATTACATGTGAACAAAATCGTCCACATTAAGAGAATCAAAAGCACCGCCATGTTATCAATTTAAGCAATCACACGAGAGTTATTTGTATAACCCGAGAACACAGAAGTTTCTGGTGACCATGGGTTGCTTTTAGCCAAGTGGAATCAGTACCCTATTAGAAGTTCCTGTTTTATAAATCCGAATGTGTTACTCTGCAAAATCTTTTTATCTGCCAGACAGCTCTTTTTGACGCCCAGGTGCATGTTTGGTATGAAAATAATAGAAATTGTAACTTTAAGCAGGTATGAGTTTCATTGATGGAAGATTGACAATATTAACGTTTAGTGCTGTACTTCAGTCACAAACATCCTGTGGCCAATAAAACTTTGTGCACACCTTCATCAGCCTGTGCGAAAGCAGCCATGAAATTCTTGACATGGGTTGACAGTGAAAATCTACAGTTTCCTGTGTCAGAATCTGGGAGGGTGCTCAGCAAAATCCAGGGGACATCACTCGCATCACTGGCTGGTAGTTTCCCCCGTCTGGCCAAAAGGTCACACTTTTATCAACAGAACTAATATCTGCCCCAAGTTTACACAATTTCCATTATTTTCACACCAAGCATGCAACTATGCACCAAAGTGATCTCGCTGGCATTCATTCATTCGTGGCAAGATCACGGCTCTTACATTTATTTACTCAGTGGAACGTCTCTGGAACAAGTTGCAAATACGCTTGTCTTTGAATACGCTTCAGCCCAGGACTTGGAATTTTTGCATTTCCATCCTCCTACTGTTTGTGCCCTCTTTACACGAACTGCATTTTACCAGTATGACTAGCATATTTGCACGTGATATGTGAGAGAGTTTGTCAGTTTTTTGCCAAAGGTTAGTGCTTTATCCCGCACAATCTACTGCACAAATCTTAAGTCTCAACATCTTCCTGGTTTCCTGCCAACATATTGCTGGCAGCTCACGTATAAGTGAAATATTCTTGAGTACGGCGGGAACACTACTGAAATGCATTCAAATATAAATCTCAACGCCGACGTATAAGTGAAACATTCTTGAGTATGATGTAAATCAAGAAACGAGTATGTAAATATATACTTTCCCTCAGTTTTCGGTCTGTTGCTTTATGTTAACCTTGAAACATGAAGAGATCCTGTCTTATTAATGTTTTCATTTCAAGAAGTTCAAGGTGGCAATCGAGCTTGACAAGATGTCGAACTCACTTTAATTTGTAAATCACATCTTAAACATTAATATTCTGGAAATAAGTGTACACATCTTTGTCAAGATTCACTTGGCCATACGTTGTCATCACATAGGCCTAGTTAATGTTTTTATGGAAATCTTTGTATTTACACGCTTGCACTGTGGAGCCAATATTACAGCTGAATACCAACTGTGAATATTACTTACTTCGTCTATTCAGTAACAACATGGAAGATTCTAACTTACTTCGCTGTGAATATTACTTACTTCGTCTATTCAGTAACGACATGGAAGAATCATACTTACTTCGCCATAGCAGAGGAGATAACCTTAAGAATTGTATACCCACAAGGAATCTAATATATTTCGGGTAGCCTACTCGGTTGTGTACAAAAACGAATAATCATTCCCTGGCTCGTGTCTTGCATTGTACACTTTCATGGCATGCTCAAATTCCTTTCGCGAGATCGATCCATCATTGTTGGAATCCATCCTGGCGAATGTAGTGCAGATGAATTTCCTCACTTTTCACCCCTTCCATGACGTAGTAATCTCGCCACTCTCCGAAACTAATCGCGTCGTCTTTGAGCTCTTCCATAATATCAAAGAAAACCGGCGTAACAGTCAGGATAAGCTCTCTGTGGTACCAATCTTGCTTGCTCACAATGGTCTAACCTTTGACCCAGTCCTCCTGACTCAATGACGTCAAGTTTTTGTGTCTGCTCACGGCCTGCAGCATGGAATCCCAGTGGTTTTTGTAAATTCTGGCTGAAACAAAAGCCTTTTCTACCTTTCATGTCCACAAAGGTCCAAATCCTGGAACGACTCAAGTTCAGGAACTTGATAAGTGCCGTCCACTTTTTTGTATATACGTATCTAGATCCATCTAGAAAGTGTAACAAACACAAATAATCTCTTAAATCAACACTGATGATGTTTATAATCATCTACTCCTATGTATTATCAATATTATTGTTACCAGGCCCTATACTACTGTCAACTGGCCATAAGTATCACTACTTCTTCTACTACTACTGCAATTATTATCACTACTCTCATTACTACTACCATTTACTCTGACTACTGAGCCATAACTGTTAGCAGTGCCACTGTCACTAACATTACCAAAGTTACTGCTACTACTACTACCTACCACCCTCTCTGGCAGCACGTGGGAAGGTATGTCAGCTACCTGCCAATGGTCGTAGGTTTCAAACGGGGTTTGAACGGTTTCCTCCCACCATAATGCTGGCCGTCGTGGGATAAGTGAAATATTCTTCAATACGGTGTAAAATACCAATCAAATGAATAAATAAATAGTACTACTAATGCGACACATTATAGTGCTACTATAATGACTACCAATATTACCATGGGTACCATTTCTAGCTTCTACTGTTACTTCTGCTACTACTGCGTGGAAGGAAAATACGCGATAAAAATAAATAGAAAGAAATCAATGAATAAAAAATAAACAAATAAATAAATCAACAATACCAGTATCTTATGTTGCGAAGGGCACTAATAGAAAACCCACAAACTGTACCTCATCACGGCTTGGATATACTGTTACAGGTAGTGCTATACCAAAGACTGTGCGAAAACGTTACACACAAACTTTATCTTACCAGAGATTAGACCTTCTGCCAGAGGTAGAGCTACACTAAATACTGTGTGAGAATGTTACATAAGGCATAGGCAGACGACCACCAATTTATCTTACCAGAGATTAGACCCTCTGTTACAGGTAGAGGTACACTAAATTCTGTGTGAGAATGTCACACAAGGCATAGGCAGACGACCACCAACTTTATCTTACCAGAGATTAGACCCTCTGCTACAGTTAGAGCTACACTAAATTCTGTGTGAGAATGTTACATAGGGTAATAAGTATGTTATGTATAGTATATATAAGTATAATATATCTACCATGTATGTATTACAGGTTAACATCCATTGTAATTAATGGAATGTTCCAGGGTTTTTGCATTGAGTTTATATTCGTTAATACAGAAATTAAACAAATCTCAAAAGAAACGGGAATATGCCTACCCCACGTACATGAACGATATTTATGCTCGGGTGTCGACGACTCTAATCTCATACAACGCCGTTATTTCCTGCCTTTTTACCGTGTATTCGTCTTGATAATATGCTATCATTGACTGAGTAGTGCGTTTGCATGCAGGGCGCACATATGTATATTTAGAAAATGATTTATTTGATATCATCTGGCCAGGCAAAGGTGATAAACGACAGAAGGTTGGCCTGAATTACTGAAAAAATGATAGTACACAAACGAGAGATAAAGTAAAAAAGTTTAAGGGATTATTCTTAAGACTAAGTTCAATGATTGTTTAAAAATATCTCATGTTAAATCACAAAACTGTAAAGTACACCACTTACTCTGTATTAGGCATCTGAACCCACACGTTAAAACGTGGTTTACAACAATACCTCACATACTTCACAGATATAAAAAAGTGATGTGATCTTGATTTGCTGCCCATAGGTTATTTATATATGTATACATCTTGGAATCGAGGGAGACGTTCGTATACCAGATGTGACCCAAAATGAGCGCCCTTGGTGAGTAATAGAAACATCATTTACCAAAAAAATATTCAGCAAAAATCACCATCAAAAGAACTAAGAAAGCGCATAAAGTAAGAAATCAGGACAGATTCACGCAAAGAGAAGCAGATGGTAGCTTTCAGTGATGACGAAAAGGTACAAGGAATGTTCTAAATGAATGAATTAAATCCAGCTGTATCGAAATCTGTCTACCATGCTGGTCATGCATAATCATAATTCACTCTCTATAAACTGCTGTGTATGAGTGGTACACATTATTGTGGCAAAAATGCATGTCGACAATATTTTTTTCCGCTAGCACTAAACCATTTGTCTAATTTGATTTATTCATTCACTTTATCGGTGTTTCACGCTGTACTCAAGAATATTTTCTTGATACGACAGCAGCCACCATTATTGTGGGAGGAAACCGGGTTGTGTAATATGATGGGCTTGCTCCGTTATATTAGTTATTTATTACTGAAATAGGGAATTTCTCTAACACACTGTGTTGTGCCGGGAACAGAGTCTTTTCTACAAATACTTAGACAGACGCATTACTATGCCTAATTTAAAGTCCTAGTCAACCAGATATGTGATGCTGAGATTTGGTTACAGTAATCTCGTTCCGTAGACCAAGGGAGAAATAAAATGCAATTTCGTTTGCCAAAATCCAAAGCTTACTTGTGTGTGGCCTAATATATGTAAACAAATGTTGGTCTGACATGATCAGACTTTGTCATAGAAAAGCAAGTAATGTGACTGACACGAGAATGCGGTGGTATCTGTCTGGACTTCTATGCGCAGCGTTACATCGATTTTCAGCTGAAGACAATCTTTAGCAGATTTTTGTCTACGAAAACTGTACAAAAGGCTGCATGTGTCGCTGTTATTGATCTCAACAGGAAAAAGTTAGGCAAAGATGGAAAACTCTACAGCTGTTGGCTTTTATCAATAAGCTTTGCTCGCTGTTCCTAGTACGCATGCTCGAGATTTCAAGGTATACGTAGCACACAGGGGAAGCAAAGAAGAAATTTTTTGCAGATGTTTTTCGCGTAAATATGCAGTGTCTGTGTTGTAGCTTAATAAAAGGTCATGATTTTTTGAGGGATATGTTCACACGAAGTTCTATTAAATTGGTCTCTGGGCTCAATGCGCCTTACAGCTGTTTCCTGTAGTGATCCAGTGCACATGATCAAAACGACATGACATGATATCCCACATTCTACTGACACCAGGCCGACCAGTCATGTTTCTTTGCTCTGTCCTCAGACACCAGCGTTATTTATGCAGGGCATCACTTCCACGCATAGCAATCTCAGCAAAACAATTATCGCTATGGGTTTATTGCAGACTGTTACATCGACATTTAAAAAATAGTTTAAAAAACTTAGCTCTTTTTTGATGTCAGAATTTCAAATGGTTATGTGCTAAATACACAGTAAATTTTTTTCATACTAGCCACTTGTTCCATCTTTTAATCATTTCCAAAACTTTGCAACTATCGGAAATGCTACACATAGGATCAACAGAGTCTCATATATTTTGCCGCCATAACAATTTAGGATGTTTTTGCTTGATAAAACACAATAGGGAAATCGGGTTTAAAAAAAATTCCATTGTTTGACGATATTTAAAATATAGAATGTAGGGAAGTGAAAGATGCAGATTACGGACGATGCTCATCATCTTCATAAATATACGAGTAACAGTTCCATGATAATACGTGTAGCAGAGAGCGTACACATATATGTGATACCTGACAATACTTCTTAAGTTCACTGTATTCACCTGTGTAAGACGGAGTCGCTGACAAGAAGAACGAAAGACAGAAAACTCAACAGCTGTAGGATTTCATGGATATTACACAAGATTTTTCTTATCCGTGAAGTCCAAACACAAATGCCACTGCATTCAGAAGTGAGTTGTACCCTAGCGGAACACGACCAGCTCCCAGCTGAGCTTCTTTCTTGTTATCATTGAAACAAGCCGTATTTAGACTGTCAGATGTGACATTGCAAACCTGCTTGCTCTGTGGTCAAAGAAGTTTGGGTTCTCTAATGAGAAAGAGGGAGATTTTGGAAGGTCGCGTATTAAGTTTACTAGTATTTACCGTACAGTGTAAGTTTAATGGAAGTGCGGAGTAAATAAAGCTGCTTACATGACACAATCTCAGGCCAAGATGATCTGGACAAGAAGCTAATGTGGCAGTAGGTACTTGGTTTTATGTGTCAATGTTTTAATACCGCATTATTATGTACCAAATTAGGAACCAACGCTTTAACATAATTTTCATCTTCCCCCAGCTGAAATGTCTTTTTGATGCCATTTCTCCATTTCTCCCTCTGTACGTTTGTATCTTTGTCTGTTTGTGATCAGTTTTAAGGAAAATGTTATCACGAATTTGGCAGAAAGAACACATTTGTATTGGGCTAATCCGGAAAATTTAGATAACTATCTGGATGTGAGCATAGGGCCAGAAAGTTTAAAACAATTTGCCGTCATCGCCTTTTGTCCTATATTATAGGATTTACATAGGGATCCCAATGAAAGTGCATGATTTTTGGCACAAATACCAATGTGATCTCTATGAGCACAAGCCCATGTCTCGTTTCCTCTCCGGTCGTGCATGTGAAGTCTAACAGCAAACTGCGGATGGTCGTGGGTTTTCCCGGGCTCTATAGGGTTTCCTCCCATCATAATGTTTGCCAACGTCCTATAAATAAAAGAGTCGTTACTACGGCGTAAAACTACAATTGAATAAATAGATAAATAGTCAGAAATGTAAAATAAATGCTTTGTTTTGTAACCTTTTGCTTTTGTGGTCTCATTTTTACAGAAGAAATACCTAGTTTCTGTGTAGATGCCGTCATCTTGGCTTTGTTGTGTTATTGGACCATAGCCACTGCCTACTCCTTGCTAAGCTGCACACAGGCCTCCGGAAAACCTTGCTCCGGTGTAAAGAAAATTCAGACAAAATACGCCGGAAACTACTTTTTGTGCCGGACCTTAGTCGGTGGTCTAGGGAATCACATCTTCCAGTATGCGTCATTGTACGGGACCCCCAGATCGAAAGATATGATTTCGCTAATAGACGCTCGTGACGTCATCAGTGACGTGTTCTTTGAAGAGGAGCGGTCACAGGAATTCAGTATCTGCCGGGATGAAGGGCCATGCTGAAATACGATATTCTGCCTTCGACAAGGGCAGCGTGCCGTTCCTGAACGATCAACATACGCAACTTCACGGCTACTTTCAGGGATTTCTCTGCTTTGTTATGTAGGAAGCAGAGTTGCGCTGTCAATTTACCTTCTCGACTGACGTCACTAAACGCGCTGAAGAAGTATTGTTGAGGCATTTGAAATCCTTGCAGATATCGGACACTCAAGCTGTAACTTTGGTGGCTGTTCACGTGAGAAGAGGAGATAAACTGTCTGTAAAGCAAGTGGTCTGACCGTCGCCCAAAGGAATACATCTTAAAAGCTAAAGAGTACTTCAGTAAAAAGTATCCCTGGGTAGTGTTGTTTGTCTGACCGAACTCCATGGCGTACTGAGAGTATATCCGGAGATAACACTGTATTCGTCCGAGGCGAGAGTGCCGTAGAGGGCCTGGCCGTGATGTCCTTGTGCCAGCACGCCATCATGACCCTGGGGACGTTCGGCTGGTGGATGGCCTGGCTAGTCGATGGCCAAACTGTGTATTACAGCTGCAGTTTTCTGGCGGGGTATCCGCTTTCCCATCAGTGGAACCTTTCACACCATTGTCCTTCCCAATGTATCCCCATGGAATAATATGGGAATTTGTTGGTTTGGTTGCGTGTAAATGAAAGATATGCACAACGGGTTCAGGTCTGCCGTACCGCTATTCCAGAACAATATGATGTGAATGTGTAAATGCGGCTTTAAAAGTTAAGGTTAAACCTAACGGTTTTAAATGCACGGGTATGCGCATTAAATCCATAGTTATCTTAGAGCATCGGTTATTTGTCTCGACCTAACAACACAAATAAAGTGCATGGATTGGGATGGGATATCAGGAATTATCTCCTCGAGAAAAGTTCAACAACTGCTGAGCGACAGTTGACTATCACTCGTCGAGAGCTGACATTTCCTCATATCGCACCATACAAAATGCACTCTAAAATTTATTATACCAAAAAGGTGGAAGAAAAATGAAGAAAAATAATTTTCTCTGAAGAAAGTTGAAATTGCTGCACTTGAACATTGTACATTGTCTCTCCGCAAGCGATCATGCGACTCGTTGCGTTATCAATATGCTGATGAATTGTGAGCGGGTAAAGGGATGTACCTGTTTATAACACACGAGATCGTTGAAATATTAGCGTGCGATCGTTGGGATATTACTCAGTGAACATGTTATCGCGATATATTACTCGATTCGGAAACTCGAGCTTATCTGTAATTACACCATATTCTAGTTGCTCTCGAAGCGCCCAAAAATATGATTTTCGTCTGTCTGTAAGGCAACATGGTAAAGTAAATCTTTGTCTGCACAGAAGTCCAGAAGTCCTAAGATCTGCCACCAAAGTATTCCTTCCAGACGATCTTCCATGACTTGACATACACGTGTGCTATGAAATAATGTAGTCTGAGCTAAATTGATTTGAACATGAAAGTGCAGGCTTGTTTTTTGTTTCTTTCCTTGTCGTTCTTGTTTCTCTCACCTACCATTTCAGCAAAGCCATCTCAACATTTTTTAATTCTGGTGAAAGTAGTCGTAGTAATAGTTTCCGTTCCCCAAGGGACCGTTTTACGACACGATTTGCATGAATAATAAATTTAGACTATCGGGCCAAAAAAAGACAAAACCCGTACTCCATGTAATTGTTCAGACTCTTAGATGCCTTTCCCAGTAGTGACACCGTGGTGCAAAATTCAAAACAAATATTCCAAAACACCAGGTAATCGGGTGTCTCCATCATGGTGGCGCAAAACGAAAACAATAAATCCTTCATCTGTACACTATAGAGAAAGGGAGTGCATTCCACAACGGATACCGGTACCCTATGGAGCCTCATCAAAGAAGTAATTTGGCAATAAAAATAAACTTTTACCAGAAAAAATTCTTAAATCGGCAGATTCGAATGACTTCAACACCAATTTTTTTAATGTCAAACATACCGTAGCATATCAATACCACATCAAAGATACCAACAGCAGGGGCCGCAATTAGACCAATTTTATGTAGCCAAAAAAGGCTCCCAGCTACATAACTTTTGACAAAATTCAGATAGGCTAACGAGCGTCCGAAAGAGCAAAAAGAGACCAGCTGGAGGGCACCCAACCCTCGCCGGCTGAAGGGGGAGGGTCTTTTTGCGCACCAAACGGGCCCCAGTTACACAACTTTTTGGCAATTCTTATATACGTGAACAGGCGTCCGATTTCAACAAAGGAGCCCACCACCCTTTTCCGGCAAATTTCTGCTGCATATCAAGTCTTATGGTGTTCGTGTACACAACTTTTTGGCAATTATTTATGTATGTGAACGGTGCGCCCGAATTCAGAGATAATTGGTATAGGCTGACCGACGCTCTGTTAAAAACCGGACTTGCTGCTAGAAGCACTCACAATGGCCAAATTTTTATGTACGCAAGCACAGCCGCTTATAGATTAAGGGCCATGTGCAGTAAATATAACCCAGACTTCGTATGCTTCCGGGTTCAGAAACTGATAGCATATATAAAATTACGATATAAAAATAGCTCGCGTGGGAGTCAATTAACTTACATAGTTGGCCAGACCAGCCACTTTATATTGGCACAGTAAGTTATATCCTCCATCGCATAAGAGGCACTGTACAGCGAACTGAATTCAGTATGTGTTATTACACAGCGATAACTGTCCCGCTGGCTAGAGCGAGACAAGCCTTGTTATGCGTGACAAGTTTCATGTGGCGTGACAAGTTTTGTGACACACAGCAAAGCACACAAAATTCAAACCCTAGAACTCCCTCGCCGAAGTCCTGTAGGGTTTGAATTTTGTTTACTTCGATAAATCAGCCTTCTGAGCCTAGGCTTGGTTTACCAGGCTCAAGTAGGCCCTTTATTTTATCGCTGACTCTGGTCATTTCGTATGTCTGGTCTTGTATAGCGTTGTAAAGTTTGTACATAAAATATGTACGCTACACCACCCCTAAGCCCGGTGGGGGTTACAATGAGTATATTGAATAAGGTTGATGGACACATCTTATACCCGATTTGCGAATAATACTATAAGTATACCGAACTCCGGTATCCCACCTCTCTATCGAGAAGTTCAATAGGCAGTTTTATCATGAAAGATGCATGACCTTCGTTCCTCCCCTGCTGCACTAACGTTTTCTTATCTAATGAAATGGAGTTATGTGCTGTACACGAATCTGTTGTTTCACTTCTCGGTATTTTTCAACTTCACCAAGTATTAACAGAGACTCGGTATCCGAAATCTCAGTGTCAACCAGAGCTATAGAGACGTGGTCGGTAATTGAATTAAACCTACTCTCGGCCAGTAAGAGAATTTCATTATATTTCTTATCTGTGACGGACAGTCATCGGCTTAGAAACTTGCCCACCCCTCCTAGAAGGCCGCAGGCTAAGGACGCGCCTTCATGCTTATAGCTATAGGCACCGCAATTATCGTGGACAACACCCCAAGCCTTACGACGCCCAGACCCATATTCTCCGTGAGTAGCACGGTATCAATGCCATCAACGGCGTTGACTGCCCTGTGGTATTTATTGTATAAAGCGGCTCTGCATGGATCTAATACTGGATACAGTTGGGCCATCTTTATGTAGAGGGCGTTAGAATGTTTAATCCTAAATCCGCTATGGGTTTTAAAATTAATGTTAACCGTTTAAAGTGAAAGCCATGCTCTGGATTTATGCAATCAAACTTGTGGCACAGCGGCCACGACATTGTCTAACGTTGTCAGAATCCCATTAGCTCTTGGAAGTATTTTTACGACGATAGATACTCTTTTACCGACATACTCTTTCAGCCACCCGATCTTCAATCCAGGAAGGATGTGGAAGGGTTTGTCTGGAGTATGACCCAAGATAATGCCCAGAATGATTCTGGTACCCGAGGGAACCTCGCAAAGGGGAAATGGTGTGTCGATATGGAGGTAAGGTGTTGTATCTGGAACTCCTCGGATGATATAGCCGCCTTCTGGCAGTATCCTCAGATGAATTGCATCTCCCATGGCTGTGTACGAGAGGTAAGCCGTACCGCTATTAAAACCGTTTGAACCACACCACCCCTTGTTGGGTGCACCAGGACCTCGGTCAGAGCAATGTCCCATTTGGGATCATGAGATTTAACGAGACCCCATTCCGTATTCTCAGGATCATAGATAGGGTGAGTTTTCGGTGAGTATTCGGGGCGTAGATATCGACATTGTCGAGCTCATTCAATTTTGATTGTTCTTCATTTTCCCAAAGACACATTCTTTCGTGCATAAACACCCTCCCCCCACAAGTTGGAAGGCCTAGATCCGTCTATCCACCCCTTGCCGTTCGAAACCCTCGAGATCTGCCAGATTCGATAAGGCTAGGCTAGTGCATTTAGGGCCCACTGTGTCCATCATGCCGGCGAATGTGTAAAGTTACGCTTAAGCATGCTATATCTACAGGCTGGCCGGAAATGTTTAATGTCATTATAATAAGCCTCGTCACAAAGCCAGCCGACAGTCTTTTTTACTGTGGATTGGCAAATGCCACCGCCCTTCCGGAGTTTCTCCTTTCGTGGTATACCGCGACTGCCCTCTGAAGAGTAGAGCTACTTACATAATTGGTAGACACTGCGGCCATGTTCAGGGACAACTCGTCTAGCTTGACAAATATTTTTTATGAGGCGTCAGTTTGGGTAGTCTGTCCCCTTCATTGAATCCAGCCACAGATTCTTTTGCGCCTGAGAATCTCATGATATCAGCAGGATCTAGCAGAATGATAACATCATCCTTTTTGAGTTCCAGTCGCACACGACCAATACCTTCACTCAGTTCCAGTTTAGCATCCAAAGGTCAGAAAACTTCTTTGTTAAGGGTAGAGACGGTGTATTAGCCTCTTGGCACGGCTATCGACTTATCGTTCAACATCAAACGTACGTCGTTGCCAATATTCGCCTGTGGGTACAACGTCATATCGAGTTGGGTCACCTCGTACTGGCCTTTTAAACTGTCCAGACATACGGCGTTTTCGTTAAATAGAAAGGTAACCCTTTACCATGTTGGCGGTGTGTATTCCAGTAAGGGATTGAAAAGCCGAGTGAAATCGTGGTGACAGATCCCAGACTTAACAACTCGCTGGTAACTTTCGAAGTTACTTTCCACAAGGTACTTGAACGCTACACCTTACCGAAAATCAACAGCAACGCATTGGTCAAGAAATGGCACACGCAACAGATGGCGTGGCGGCAGAACCAATTCAATTTCGCCGTATGGTGCGTCACGACCTGTTGTGGGGTATCAAAGGAAACTCACCTCATAACCAACACACAACTAAGCAACTCTGTATTTCATTTCCATTTGTGCTATCAAGTGCGATGTATTCTGGAAAAGATTAAGGCACCGTTCCCACAAGACGGTACATGGACTCGGACCAACAACCCCTAGGACCGGAGGGCACAGGAGCGAATTTGCGCCGAGTTTCGGGTCTCCCGAGACACAGACTGGGGGAAAAGAAGAAGTATAAACGACGGGTTAGGCGTGGTTTATTAATATGTCCCGAGGACAGGATACGAAAAATCGCATCACGACTGCGATCCTGGCCGCATGTCATTCAAGCGAACACCGGACAAATTTCACATCGATTTCATCTTGAAAGGCAGCGAGGCCATTCAAGCGTGGGCCATCTTCAACCTCGACAAATCTGAAGGGTTTATCTATGCAGGAGTGGAACCCGTAAACGACACCGCTCGAACTTACGTTTGGGCAATCCTCGGAGTACAGGCACAGGCAGGCAGCAGTGTCTTAAGCACGGAACGCACGGCAGTTGACGCGCAGAAGCAGTTCGTAGCGAAAGACGCCATAACAAGACATGTTGACCTTCGATCGGACATAGAGCGGCACCAGAACGTCATGAGGTGCGCCCGCTCGAAAGTGGATTGTGCGATTGGCGTGGGTCTGTATATGGCGCCAATTAATATGGACTCGCGAATCGGAAAAATCAATGGCTGTAACAAGGAGATTTTCGTAGTCAAAACAGACCAGAAAGTCTTCGGAGGGCAGGCCTGGGCAGGCTTAGCTACAAGCCCTTGTCGGTTGGCTCAGGAGGTGGTGTTGGAATCGTTGGCGCTGCAGAGCCTGTTAGATCAAGCACCAGGTTAGACGCGATAAAATCCAACGCAGTTAGGATGCTGGATATGGTGACCCCCTGTTCGCGGAACTAAGACCGAAGGCGTTCGGCAAAAGTTGTGTCCTCATGAAAATCGTGGCTCATCGTTTCCCTGATCCGATTGATTTGCGAGCGCAGAGCTTAACGGCTCAAAGAGCAGTCTCGAGGCGAGCCTCTCTTTCATCCTGAAGGTCACGCAATCGCTCCGCAATGCGGCACTTGTAGAACTCATCGAGAGCCTCATCAAGTTTTCTTTTTCTTTTTCAAAGCAATGTGCTCGTTCAATGCAGTCAGTTTGCAAGGCTGTTTTTGAACTCACCTCTGATAGTCTGCAGTGCCCTATCAAGCCCCCGGAACTCGCGGAGGTTCATGGGGGTATCACCAAGTGTGCTGAGAGTCCTCTCTAGCTGAGAATGAATCAGCATGGTTCCTATTCTCGTGATCGCATCAGATGCCACTTGCCCTAGGTCTTGTAGTTCCATATTCTCTACCGCAGCCGCTGCTCCACCTCGGTCATATTTAGCTTCCTGGAGAGCTGCCACGGATGTTGGTGACGGTTTGCGTAGTTTCTAATTAACAAAGTTCATGGCGGACGAAACCCATCCCAAAACGCCTCATTAGTGTCCATGGCGTGAGTGGCTTGCCGGTGCTTTTGCTGATAATCTCAAAGTTGGGATCAGCCACAAGGTGTAGTCGATTATTGACCAACTCGAGATCAGAATAATGTCTCCCTGCCATTGGTGTAACCCTGTATTGTTCCTCAATGGCTTTTTAATAGTCATCTACGGCTGACCCTGTGAACTCACGCGCAATTGAATGTGTGTTTCCTTCTCATTCGCTAGGCAGCTCCACTCCCGAAGAGAACGATGTCTCTTGCATCCACTTATCCTCTGGCTCATCAACATCAAGATCATCTAGAGGGTCCAACCTAAAGTTAACTAGTGTATTGAACAAAAGATATTGTCGTGCATTAGTTCATAATATCTACAGGAACAATTCATTGTTTAATAAACATGTGTCAATACGGGCACAAACTCAATCCGCACTGGAAGTTTCGAGAACAGTTGAGAGTCAAAGGTGTGCGGCAGTCGGTCATCATCATAAATTACCCGGGGAAGATCGACCAGAATCAACAGCTTCTCGTTCGGTTCCTAAATCTCGACCCCAATAACATCATTGTTCCTGGGACCGCGAGACTGGCCTTCACCATCAGGCTAAACTCTCCCGATGACTACCGAAGGGTATTCCAGAACCTCCTCCGTGCTGTGGTTGAGAAGACCAGGATCACTATCGGCGGTAATAAGGTATTGTCCATCGATGACAGCGACGTCTACCACTGCTACATGGACCTTTGGAAGACGGCCCAGGAGAGAGAATGAAAAGTGCCAGGGCATCGACACTTCGGCTGGCCAGGGTGTTATCAAAATCCGCCTTCATGTAGTGAAAGGCGCACCATTGACACTGATATCGCAGCCGCCTATGACAAGCGATACTACATCCCCATTGACTTCGAGCTGCTGGATAGCCATATGTCATTCTACCAGTCTGCCCTAGAGGGCAGGCTGTGATATGAGCTAACTTTCAACGAGTACAGGCGCCTAATCCGGGTCACACGGGACGCTGATGATCTGGCAACAACCCGTTACATCATTGAAAACATCACACTGGAGTACGACATGTTCACCCAGCCCGAGCTAGCCCGGATGATCCGTAACCAGTACGCCGCCAGCCTTTCAATACTCTACGACCGCGTGCCCCGGCGACGCATAATCTGCTGTATCAAGAACGATGCCCAGTGGAAAATCAACATCAACGTAACCACCCTTAGTATGGAAGGCATCCTGATGCTGTTCGAGGACTCAGCCGTGGCCTTCTAGCGGGACACGGAGGATTTCTACAACCAAAAAATAACCAAGGTGGAGATGACAATCGAGGGGATCCCCAACCAGCTGTGGGATGAGGCAGGAGAGTTCTTTGCAGTCGACTACTGGCGCCATCCCGAGTTGGCCATGGTCGCTGGCGGATGTGTCTCTTGGCGATTTCTTAACCACAAAGTGAGCCCGGTGGCTTGACTTCGGCTCCACGGACAAAGACCAGCTACATGGCACCGGGCGGCGCATCGAGAATGACCATTCAGATCACAAAAACAGCAGAGGCTTCGGGCGATTTGAACATCTACCTTTACAAGGTCAAGGACGCTCAGCTCACCATCGAGGATGGTCGTCCTTTCACACACCTGTATTAGTAACCTCTGAACCAGGGGCTCCCACTCGACGATTATCTGCGGAATGACGGGATATGGAAAAACCTTTTTCACACTTAACCTCCTGGAGATTCTTTATTGCGGCTTGTTTTAACACATTGTTTGTCCTGTGTTCCACTATACGGTACAATCGGGTGTGTCAAGAGTGTCCCTGTGTGTGGAGCGACCCCGGCGAAAGGCTCGATGACAACCTCCGTGCTTTTTACCAGCTGTTCCAAGGCAAGCCAACCCTCTACAGCATAGACGACTGCTCGGCCAAAAATGGGCTGACCAAAACAGCAGCTGGCCCAAACAAAGTATGCTAAGCTTCTGCCGAAGACGGATTAGCCGGCTGCATACCACGTGCTATAATGGGCGAAGCACTGTTGCTGCTGCTACAACGGAGCAACTGGGTGTTGCTATTTTCTATGCAAACAATGACCTTCAGTGTGATCGCATGGGCTGCATGCGACTGTATCAGATATATCAAGAATTTTGAGCTCGAGAGAAATCATGCGCAGGGGACATGCACTATATGTTTTATAAAGAAAGGCTCTGGTGTATCCCTTAATTGCTAGAACTTCTCCGTCGCCGCTGACTGAACAAGCTCTCGTCAGACTGTTTACTTTCTAAACAAATGGAAGTTAGATAGCGGATATAACGGAGATAACCGTTCATGTGACCCTTTATTGAACAATGAAAACTAACAATGGTCCTGTGAGGTATGATAATAGCATTTCTCACATTAGTCATTCTGATAACCATCAGCACTGTCACAACATTTACACTGTGTTGTCATTTTTTTCTCCTATGGTTGAGAATGGATCTAAAGAAGTATGCACAAAAAGTTCGAGGGCGCTTTGCAAGTTATTGTACCTAAGCGGTAAGGGCGTCCATGTCATGGGATATCAGTTCCAATTGATACGTCGAGAAAGATAGATAGTGCCATTGTAATAGAGAGAACGTACAAAAAATTCCGGGTAAGCCAGCTAGAGATCTAGATGGTTTACGTTAAAATAAATGTTTTTGACATGCTAACTGGTTGTTTATCTTTAAAAAATGTTCCGCAGTCCCAAAGGATGTCGAATGCTAAACTATTTTTTACAATTTATTTGTTTCTTTTTTTATTTTTTATTTTAGTTTGTTTATATTACTAAAGTTTTTCATCGAGCACGGAGGGATCGGTGGACTTTTGGCAAGGTACTAACACACTTTCGCACTTATGACACATACATCTATACAGAAAACATTGATGAAAGACCATTGGCATCCAAAGACCCCTACATTTCGAAGACGCCAGGATTGTTTAAAAAGACAGTCTCTAACACTGCATTAAATCTGCTATACATCGGTTACGATGAGATGGTTAGAGATATCAATGGCTTGAAGTTAATACTCAGTCGGATAACCGAGCCCAGGACCCCACAAGCGGTGAATTGAATTGAACATCTTTTTATTGCGTAGCACACAATGGGATTGGAGACAGGTTGTGAGAAACTGATTAGTCCCTTACCCTAAATAGGTACAGTTTAACGCCTTTACTGCAGATGTGATCATCCGACAGCAGTAGAGTAAGATACTGAAAAAGAAAAAAGAAAAAGCTACATGATCTATTTTACGAAATGCCGGATGCAGGAAAATGTAAGAGAGTTTGCACAGTTTTCGGACTAGGGTAAAACACATTTTAGGTAAATGACACTTACAGAACCTTCCACTAACTGGCTTCTTTATATTGCATAGGTGTCTAGCTAATTTCGTTACATGTGAGTTAGCACCAATAGATCGTTATTCATCAGATTTTATAAGCTTTTTATGGTTATGCTCAGACAGAGGTTATTGAAAAGGTTAGGCCGGATTCTATCGAAATGAGGACAGTGAAAGACAAAGTGCGAGGCGTTTTTCCGCGAGTCTCCACAAGAACAGATTAAGTTAAGTGTCAAGTTTACCCGTTTTTTTATTTATTCATTTATTTGACTGGTGTTTTACGCCGTACTCAAGAATCTTTCACTTATACGAAAGCGGCCAGCATTATGGTAGGAGGAACCGGGCAGAGCCCGGAGGAAACCCACGACCATCCGAAGGTTGCTTGCTGACCTTCAAATGTACAGCCGGAGAGGAAGCCAGCATGAACTGGACTTGAACTCACAGCGACTGCATTGGTGGGACGCTTCGGTCATTGCGCTGCGTTAGCGCGCTAACTGACTGAGCCACGGAGACCCCTTTACCCGTTTGTCATCACAGTTCAGGGCGCTGCGGCCATGTTTAAGTTGCGTTAGTCTAAGGATATTGGATTTTCTTTTACCCTTCTTATGACATTTAGGTGGATGTTTTCTTGTTGGAAGTAATGTACTGAATTTTGTTTACTGTGTCTAATCTTAAAAGCTAGAGTATTCTTCAGGTTAACGGTTGAAAGTATAAAGGAATGTTGGAAGCTTTGAGTCCATGAGAATCCTGGGACCAAGCTTGAGGGTTCAAACTCTCTGACCAAGGCCGGTTGTGAAGGCTTAGATGAAGCACGGGTGCTCAAAGTCTCTAAACAGGCCGAGGTGTCAAGCCGAGTTATTCAAACCCTCTGTCCAAGGATGTGCGAGAAGCGTGGTCCAGGTCTGGGGGTTCAAACTTTCTGACCAAGGCGGGGTGTAAATGCTGGGATCAAGCATGGGTGTACAAGCTTTCTAACCAAGGTGGGATTTAAAGGCTGGGATCATGCCTGGGAGCTCAAACTCTCTAATCAAGGCGGGGTGTAAAGGCTGGAATCAAACCTGGGAGCTCACACTCTCTGACCATGGCCGGGTGTAGTGGCTGGGATCAAGCCTGGTGGTTCAAGCTCTCTGTCTCAGAGAGGCTGTGAAGACTGGGGTCAAGAATAATGGTCCAAACTCTCTCCCAGAACGATATGAAGGCTGGAATCAAGTCTATGGATTTAAATTCTCTGTCCCAGGACGGAGGAGAAGGGCGCGAAATTTGGCAGCTCTAACTATCTGGCCAAGGCGAGGTGTGAATCCTGGGATCAAACATTGGAGATAAAACTCTTCCACTAAGACATGGTGTAAATGATGCGTGAAAAGGCTGGGATCAAGGCTAGGGCCTCAAAGTCTCTGTCCCAGGCCTGGTGTGAAGGCTGGAATCAAGTCTGTGGGTTCAAACTTCCTAACTAAGGCGTGATGCAAAGGCTGGGATGAAGCTTAGAAGTTAAAGCTTTCTGGCCAATGTGTTGTGTAAAGACTGGGATCAACTTTGGGGGTTCAAACTCTCTTTCGAAGGACGGTAGTGAACCTGTCCGAATTTATTTACAGACCAAATATGGGAGTAAGACTCCAATGATCATTTTAAGTACATTTTAGTTATAAGATAATTTCTAATTCTAGAGCCGGGCAGGTATACAGAAAATCATTTACTGCGACAAAGATAAAGACCACGTTTTTTATCGAGGTAGATAGGTCATCAATGTCAAGTGGTGGCATCCAAGTGTAAAGCCAGCGTAGGCAACTGAGCATGCCCTATGAGACAGTATACATCATATCGGGAAATATGTGTCTCTCCATTCGCTCATCTGATATTACTTCCCACCCAATAAACTACAAAGGAGTAGGGGCGATTTTATGGGCGGTTGTGTACGGGAGACGAGCTCTGGGATGATCTTAAAGTTTACATAAGAGAAAAATTTACGTCTTGTTTGTATTTCTTGACTTACCGTAACACCACATCAATTTATCCCTTTATTTACTTGTGCAAAATAAGCAATTATTCATCAATGCAGTAATTCATTTTTTTAATTTAATATTTTTTTCAAATCATAATACGGAAATGTTTACATCAGATGGCGGTCAGTCTTATAAACCAAGTTATCCGGAGTGCTCGATTTAAATCACCAACTTTTCACGAGTTGCTGACATAGTTCCTCAAGCCAGATTCTCAAGCCACATGCTAAGTTCAAAGGCCGAACGTACTTATCTTCTAACTATGATTTAGATATGATGCTGAAGTATGTTGGAAATGACAACTATATTGTGGCTATATTGACTTAGTTATGATATGTGTTTGAGTGAATGCATGAATGCTTATTGTGTAACGCCCTACTGAAGAATATTTCACTTATACGAAGGCGGTGTCTCCTTGGTGCAGGACGGATTTCCACCGTATCTTTTATCTGATGCTGCCTCACCGAGAGTACTTGCCGAAGACACCCAACAAGCCCCCTCATCCAGTCACATTATACTGACACCGGGCCGACCAGTCCACCATCTATCCTCTTATTGCAGAGCTCCTAGCGAGGAATCATGATGTACCATTTTTTAAAGTCTTTGGTATGACCCGACACATGCATGCATTATGGTGAAAGGAAACCGGTTAAGCGCAGGATATTGTATTAGATGGTTGCTTTCAGACCTCCCCACGTACGATCAGAGAGGAACCAAGATTCAGCATACAGACAGCAGTGTTGAGAAGCTGATGAGTCTGTGTTACACACTAACACGACAACCACTATATCTTTATGTACAACTCCATGTTTGTATGTGAAGGGAGACAAATCAACGTCAAATCATCATATTGCGATAAAAAGGCTCTGTAGACATTCTCCTCCTTACATTAGATCGGATTAAGAGTAAAAACAACCCATGATTTTAGCTAAATACTCACTGCAGACAATGGTGTATTACATTCGTTTAATTATTCGTCCCGTGATAACGAATGAATACGTAAAGGGGACCTGACGGATTTCGTTTACCAAGCGGTGATATACTTGCAAATCAGTACTCCAAGTGAATCTGATTGATTTTGCTCACTAAGTCGTGGCACAAGTGAAACCTCAATGCTTAAAGCAATCCAGACTCACTCCACCCACTCACTGCGTGGTACAAAACTAATAATCTTTCCCCGGTTCATGCTTTGTATTGAAGGCTTTCGGGAGATGAAACTGTCGTTGTTGGAATCCATGTTAACATGTGTCGTGCGGAGGATTTGTTCCCTTTTCACCCCGTCCATCCAGTAGTATTCTCCACACTCGTCGAGGGTAATTGTGTCGGCTTTGTTTATGTTCTCAACATAATGAGAGCTGACGCCACCGCGGGCACAAACTCAATGAGCGTGTTCCACCTATATCGCTCATAACAGCTGACAAGGGTATTCCACGAATTGTTGTGATGTAGTGAATCCGCTGCCGATGAAGATGAGGAATTTAAAAATCCTTGTCCTCTTTCCGTGTATATACTTCTTGAGGTCTCATGAAAGAAAAAAGAAATGATATTATTTGGGGAAAAATAGATAACGAAAAGGGCTAGTCTTAACCATGATGCATACACTATGGCAGGGCAATGTGCCGAAATCTCCTACCAATGTGGTAGCTGTGAGTTCAAGTCCAGCTCCTGCTGGCTTCCTCTCCGGCCGTACATGGGAAGGCCTGCCATCAACCTGCGGATGGTTTACCCCGGGCTCTTGACTTGAACTCACAGCGACCGCATTGGTGAGAGGCTTCTTGGCCATTGCGCTGCGTTAGCGCGGTAACCGACTGAGCCACGGCGTCCCCTGCTTCTTTTACATTATTTCATCACTAAGCCTTGGTGGAATACAACTGTTGACGATTGCAACTCAATATACTTACATTATAAAAAGTGACATGGTTAGAAAATACTTTGAATTAAAAAAAATATGGTCGAAGGGGGAGGGGGGAGAATAAGAGCCGGAGCTAAGCCTTAACTGACACATCACATGCAGTGCCAGGGGTTACGCTACACCTTCTAAGTAGAGCTAATGGAGGCACGTCAGTACCATTACACTTTATATGAGTTGTTGCAGCTCACGAATTATTACGTTCACGGCTCTCAAATCTCTTCTCCTATTTCGATTTACAGTAACCTCCAACAATCGTCGACAATCATTAACAAAGTAAACATCCGTATATACCTTTATGATAGTATATCCGTCACAGAAAGTAAGGGCTTTCAGCAAAACAGGCCCGGCACTGTAAACACCTCTATTATCTTTGTCTTAGTGTCACTCGAGCTCGATGAAGTATTCGAGTGATGTGTCAAACACCTAGCTTTCATTCTTGCTCGTATTCCTTCCTGTATTTTTTCAGAACAAGCCCTACATTATTCGAAAGCCGTTTAGCCGTTGCCTTTGAGTTTAAAAGAAGTCAGCTATAGTTTTTATTTGTAAACTGTCTCGTTGATAATGAGAAATATATACATTGCCTGCCTAAAAGAAGCTGGTCCAAGCGGTATACTAGTTTGTTCCTTGAGTACGTTAGTCTTTGTTTACAGTTGTGCTCGTAAAACAAAGGGGTAGTTAAGAATAATCTGTTTTTGAACAGCTGAGAATTAACTTGTGTTCTGGATCTAAAATCAAAGGTATATCTCTTATGTTAAGAACCTCCTTAAAATATTTATTTTTTAGTGGAGGACGCTCCTCTGTGGCTGCCATATTGGCTGTTGGGTGGCAAACAATCCTTGATTGATCATTTACGTCGGGTCCCCGACTTTTAACCCCTGGACGCCGACTTTTTGTCTCCTCCTCCGGAAAAACGTTTTCTTTCTCTCTTCCAAAGTTTTGTTTTTCACCATGTCACTACGGTTCCGTAGAAAAAAGCTACGTAGAAAGCTGGTTTTAAATGTGCTTACTTAATCTCATGTTTATTTATTTACTTACTTATTTATTGTTGTATTTTAAGCCGTACACAGGCTGATACGACGGTGGAAAGGTTTATGGCCGGGAACACCCGGCTGAACCAAAGATCATTTGCATGCTGCCCGCATTCCTACCAGTGCATCACGTGTTTGTCCCGCTAAGGAGTGCATATATCACGTTTCATCCGTGTGTCCCCAGTAAACTTTGCAAAGACAATTATTGTTTTCTGACCTTGTAGACGCTGGAATCGTTAACCCAACTCTGAGCACCGTGCTTTGTCCACCGAGAAATGAAAGTTGAGATTTTCAAGCTGTTGGAAATTATTTATGTAGGACGCACAGATTTTATTTATTTATTTATTTATTTCATTAATGTTTTACACCATATACAACAATGTTTCTCTTATTCTACCGCGGCCAGCAGTGTCGTGGGAGGAAACCGGGCAGAGCCTTCCCACTTACGGCCACAGAATTTAAGAACAGCGTTGTGGAAATAGATCTCGAAGGACTGGCCATAGTTGAATAGACATCCTGCGTCCATCTTACTCTCTTGGTGCAAATCATTCCATGCACCAATGCATCACATCTGACGAATCCAGCTTGAACCGGTCTTGAACTCACAACAACCTAATCGGTGTGATGTTCTTGAGGCATTATTGTGTGTTAGCACTTTAACAGCTCAACAACGGTGACCCCGATGGTAAAATATGGGTCAAGGTGTTATGCACAACATTTCTGTTTAACGGTATAGGTGTTCAAGCCCTCTTTTTTTTGAACAAGTAGTTTGGCCATCTATACATTTCTTTAGTCGATTCACGGGAAGTGTTTTACAGAGCACATTTTTCATTCGTTCTTCTGATTGTTACAGATGAGTGGACACGCCTGACTTACAAAAAACCATATTACACGCCAACGCGTTTTGACAAGCTCTGATTGTTCCGCCGTGTAAAGGCGTGATAGTCAGGAGGGAACTTTTATTAGTGAAAAAAAGATTTTTTCATATCAGCAACTCGGGCGTTGTGGAAAGTGTTCTAAAATACATGAATGGGTGAAGGCCACGGGATACAGATAAAGCGTTGAGTTATTTGAGCTTTTGGGCAGATCGTTTTCTGCAGTTCGGATTTGCTGTGCGTTTGTTTGAGGTTTGTTTTTCTTAATTTTTTCACATCTGTAAGCTGACGCTAGAGAACGGCTTTTCTTGTAGGTACTGGTTGATGTGGTCTTTATTTGTTGCAGAGACATTCTTTATGTTTTATTGTTTTCAGGTCTCCATTTTGAAAACTTACACGTAGGCCTACTACGAAAATGGTTAGCTAGTATTTATTAGTTTTTAGCATATCCTAGAGAAATGGAAATTATTACCGGGCTAAGTTCACAACATTTTTCTGCGAAAGAATCTTGACGAATGAATATTCAACGGTTTAGTGTTGAGGAGGTTCCGGGGTAGCCATTGATTGTGATATATCGTCAAACTAAAAAGTTCTATGGAAGCCTCACTATGTTAATGAATTGGTAGATGTTTACGTCGTCGCTGGCTAAAAAAGCAATCGTCCGGCTGTTTACGTTATAAACGAATGGGGGTAAGAAATCCGACATAGAGACGATAACCGTTTAGAATCAACGCACGACATTGTTGGCTACTGGCGAGTTCGATGGACTTTGCCTCTTGGGCGTTGCAATATCATGTGACCATGTACTATCACCCTATGATGTATGATAATAGTATTTCTCACATTGGCCATTCTGATAACAATCAGCATTGTCAGCATATTTACACTGGTAGGCCCTCATTTTTATTCTAGATTCCCCTCTGGTTTAAAATGGATCCAAAGAAGTACGCACAAAAAAACTGGACGGCGCTTTTTAAGTTTCTGGACTTCAGGAGAACGGGCGCCTTTTCTTTTGTGGATCTCATGGAATACCCATGCCAACTATTACGGGCGGGAAAGATCGATAGTGCCATTGTAGTAGCGAGAATCTTCAAAAAGATCTGGGAAAGCCAACTAGAGATCTTGGGGAAATCCATGGAAGAAAAGTCTATGAGTGAGGAAGAATTCCTCAAATCGGTAATGGTTCTTAGCGAGCAGGAGTGGTACCACGATGAGGCTGTACCCGCTATTGCGTCGGCCATGTTTGATGGCCTGGACGAGAACAAGGACGACGTAATCAGTCTGGTGGAGTGGCGACATCACTACGAGAGATACGGGGTGAAGAACGAGGATTTCGTCCAGTGTACCTTCGCCAAGATGGATTCGAACAATGACGGAGTCATCTCCCGACAGGAATTTGAGTATGGCGTAAAAATGTTCTTCAGACAAGACCCGGAGAAAAATTACTCATTTTTGTACACACTTGAGTAGAGAAAAGCAACGGACTTGAGTATTTAGCCTTACACTTACTGAAATTAGTAGGGAAAGAAAATGTCTCATATTTGTGATTAGTGTTCAGCTGGGACAATGATTAACATGAGCAGACAAAATCGGCTAGATTTGGTGTGGAAATTGCGCTTTATTCATGACTAATATAATTATAACGAATTTAATTGGATTCACTTTATTATTCACTTGTAAGCTAAATGTACTATGTTAGTAAGGAATTAATCACATTGCCTTTCAGTATAAAACTGTATCTCCGGTTTTATTTAGTATAGAAGAAATCAGTGATACCTACTTTCAACTCACAGGGAAATCTTGTGATAATCTTGGCTGGATAGAATCAATGAGATTCACTTTGAGTTCCATAATCGTTTATGATATAGTGATGACACTGGGCGCTAACAACACGAATTTATTCAGCTTCTCTTTAAATATACAGTGTTTATGGCACAAATGATTAGCGTAAATAAATCATATTTGTATTCTGTTTCCATTGTATTCCATTTTGTATTCTGTTGTAGCAATCACATACATGTATCTAGATGGTTTATATGAGACAAATGTCCGTGGCGTTTAAACTGGGTGTTTATCCCAAATAAAATATTGGTCAGTCCCAAATTCATATTTTTTGGCTTGTTTATTTTTTTAGTTTGTTTATATTACCAAAGCTTTTGCCGTTCTCAAGACAGATTCACATACACTACGTTGGTCAGCATTTCGGCGAGAGGAACTCAGGGGAGTTCGGAGGAAACCCCCGGCCATCGGCAGGCTACTGACAGACCGCCCTACGTTCGATTCGGGAGAAAGCCAGCATGTGCTGATGCCAGAAGGACCATATTAGTGAAAGGTTTCTGGGCAAACGGGGACAAGTTCTAAGAAACTTACTAGTGCCTTTCCCTAAATAGGTATCATTTAACGGCTTTACTGCAGATGTGAGGACAGAGCACTTTTAAGGTGAATGAAATTAACAGAGAATATTCCTAGCTTTTATGTATCACATAGGGGCCCAGCAAATTTCATTACACATGAGTTGGCGATATTAGATTTTGATTCATCGAATTTTACCAGTACTTTGACACAGATTATTCACAAGGTTGGGCCAGGTTATATCGGAATGTGGACAGTGAAAGACAAAGTACGAGGCGTCTTCCCTTGGGTTTCCACAAGAATAAGTTGAGGTTGTTGTCAAGTTTATCCGTTCACGGTCACAGTTCAGGTCGCTACAGCCACATCTAAGTTGTGTTAGTATAATGATATTGCATTTTCTTTTACCGTTTCTATAAGAGGGGGTGGTCTTGTGGGGAGTAATGTACTGAATTTTGTTAAACACGATTTTTGCGTGGTCTTAAGAGCTAGAGCATTCCACAGGTTAGTGGTTGAAGGTATAAAAGAATGTTGGTAGCTCTGAGTCCGTATGAAGGCTGCCTGGTGGTTCAAACTCTCTGACCAAGTCCGGGTGTGAAGACTGGGATCAAGTCTGGGAGTTCAAACTCTGTTAACAAGGCGAGCTGTAAAGGCTGGCATCAAACCTGGCTATTTAAACTCTCTGACCAAGGTGTAAAGACTGGGATCCAGCCTGGGGCTCCAAACTCTCTGTCTCTGCCCGGGTGTGAAGGCTGTGATCAAGCCTGTGGGTTGAAACTCTCTGGCCAAGGCTAAGCGGGAACCTTTTTACATTTATTCAAAGAATAAGCATGGTGACACAACTGCAATGGGCATTTTAATCATATATTTATTTCCAGATGATTACTAATTCCAGACCCGTCCAGGAGTACAGAGGTCATTTACTGCGAAGAGGAAAAGGATCACGTGTGTTCATCGAGGTGGATAGGTCATCAGTGTCTAACGTCGGCGATTAAGTGTAAAACCAGGCTGGTGAACTTAGCATGCAATGTGAGGCAGCATAACGGGAAATGTGTCACTTTCTATTAGCTCTTACTGATATCACTCCCTATCCTTCAATTTTACAAGGTCTAATAAAACTTAGTTCTTGGCGTAACACGACTTAAATTAATGTTTTTATTTGTTTGCGGGGGGGGGGATAAGTAATACACTATGCCCATCAATACACTAATTGTTCATTTTAAACTGAATATTTTTTGCAACCATAATGAAGAAATGTTAACATCAGGTGGTGGCCAATTTTATAAAGTGGAGGGATCGGGAGTACTCTATTTGAACCACCAAATTTTAACAAAATACTGACATATTTCCCCAGGCTCCACTCGCACACAAGAGGCTGAGTTCAAAGTCCTCGAGCAGTTATTGTAAAAAAGAACCTTCTAACAACGATTTACATATGATGCTGAAGTATGTGGCAAACGACAACTGATTTATAGCTTTATTTATTTATGTATAATACCCGCGTGTTTCACCGCACTCAAGACTTTTTCCCGCATAAACGCATTAAAATGGGAGGAAACCGACATAGCACACTCTAACTCCTTCGCAGGTTGCTGATAAAACATCCCTCTGACGACCAGAGGCGAAGCCGGAATGAGATGAGCTTACACATTCAAAAACCCCATCGGTGAGAGGCTCATGATTCAATATTCCGGGCAATAAACATTCGGGCAAGGACATGTAAAGATTGATGTACGACTCCCAATAGATATGTAACGAGGGACAAATCAAAACCAAATCATCGATGTCTGTCCCTTTGCTGGTTTATTGTGTGATACATAGACAGGAGTAGAAATTCTCCTCTTTAAACTGGATCGGATCGACTGTAAAACAGCCGATGATTTTAACTGAATACTCACAAAAATAAATGGTACATGACACTCGCTTAATTATTCGTCTCATGAATAGTGTAGTGTACTGTATGTGCTGATAAATTTGCAACTCAGTTCTCCAGGTGAATCTGATGTATTCTGCCCACTATACGTGTAGCCACGATTGCAAAGTGAATACTCATAGTGAACCTAAATGATTTGGTCTCATATAAAATTTGGAAGTCGGTACTCCAAGTAGATGTAGTTGATTTTGTTCACTTAGTTATGACACACGTGAACCAACCTACTCACTGGTGGTATAAAAACGAATAGCCATTCCCCGGATCATGTTTTGTATTGAAGACCTTCACTGTTATTGTTGTTGGAATCCATCTTGTCAAATGTCGTGCCGATGAATTCCTCATTTTTCCCTCTGTGCATCGTGTAATATTCTCGCCATTCCGCGAAACTAATTGTGTCGTGCTATTTAAGTTCATAACATCAATTAAAGCGGACGTTGAAAGCTCATTGACGTACCAATCCTGCTTGCTCACCAACAGTTTGACCTCTGACCCAGTCCTCCTGGCTCAATGAACTGTCGCTGTGGCCTTTGGGTGTGTCCAGAGTCTCGAGCACGGTAAGGTTGCACTCAAGCAAAAGCCTCTTCCACCTTTCTTGCCCGTAACAGGTGAAAAGAGTATTCCAAGAATTCTTGACAAGCAGTGAATCCACTGTCGCTAAAGTTGAGGAATATTAAAAATCGTTGTCCACTTCTTGTGTATATACTTGTCTAGGTTCATCTAAAAAAACAAAGAAAACAAACAAATCAAGGAGGAATGAATATAGAACGGACAGGGTTAGGTTAAGTGAGATGCTGACGTCTAATGATGGACAGAATAAGTTACTGATCACTGCTAGCATGGTTGCTCCTACAACTGCTAGCTGTACTGCTAGTAATGTTACTACTGAAATTACTGACGTTACTATTATTAGTACGAATACTTTTACTACTGTAAAACACTATAAAAGTGTTTATATGTTAGACATGGAAATTTACAATGTAGGTAAACTGTTGTTGTGTACACTACCAGAGACAGAACTAGCAAATTCGATTTGAGAATGTTAAAGTAGGCATATAGGCGTCTTAAAAGAGGCATGTGTCTCTGGCACTGTACAATTTACCTCTAGACGCATCCTTTATGGCTTCCTTTTAAGAATTAAACTTTAATTCTAAAACAGTACTCTATAAATACAATGTTCATAAAAAATGATTTGAAAATGAGTAAAAGCAAAACCACAAATATTAAGTTGAACAATTTATTATCTAGGCCTTGAATTTAAAACATGTACATTGTAAACCTTCAGGCATGCACAATACATGCACAAGCTCTGTAATGCAAACTCGTCACTTGATACATTTTGATCTTGTGCTGAATGCCATGGGGCGGTTTTCCATGGTTGAATGACTTGTACGCCCCAGTGAAGATCAATATAACTGGCATGCTTTTTTACGGGATTGGCATTTCCTCGCTTCGCTCAATACTGACTGCACAAGGGGAAAAACTGACGTTAACAACAGGTCAAAAAATTAAAAAATTAATCATAACTATACACATACAATTTACTTTAGTGTCCTCATCCCTCTCTAAAAAGCGACTTTACATAAATTTAGTCATCCAGAATGACATGCGTATCAGGGGTACACAAATTGTACCAGAATAGTCCAAGAGAAAAAAACCGAGGACAACAAATCTGCAACCATAAAACAACTAATGAAAGTGATCGGTTATCAGTTTAACCCAGACATCAGTATGGCAAAATGTCTTCCATTATTGGACAAGCTGTCTTGAGAAGAGTGTTTATAGATGAAAATGATCATGGCAATGTATTAAAATATCACACGATTTATTTATAGTCAAATATACTGGTGATATTTTACCACAAAAACGACGACATGTACTAACACTTTTCTCCACATTCCTGTTATTGGTTATTTCCTGTCGATGTTAACACAGCAAGGCAACGGTGGAGCACAGAATATCAAGAGGTCTTCAGTGTTTGAGTTACAATAGCTTTATTCATCTGTGGTTGTATTTCAGGCTGAAAAGCTCGTCGAAGTTGTCATTTTGCTTAATTTTATGCAAAAGGCCTATACCGACGCGCTCAATTAAATTAGTTGAAGAATAAGCAAGCCAAGGTGTAATTTCATACAGTTTGTCGAATCGTATATTCATATCTTGGAAGAAGGTTAGCAGCTCGCAATTGGCAGATAGCTAATCTGTGTTAACCCGAGAATACAGAAGTTTCTGGTGACCATGGGTTGCTTTTAGCCAAGTGGAATCAGTACCCTATTAGAAGTTCCTGTTTTATAAATCCGAATGTGTGTTACTCTGCAAAATCTTTTTATCTGCCAGACAGCTCTTTTTGACGCCCAGGTGCATGTTTTGTATGAAAACAATAGAAATTGTAACTTTAAGCAGGTAATGAGTTTCAATGATGGAAGATTGACAATATTAACGTTTAGTGCTGTACTTCAGTCACAAACATCCTGTGGTCAATAAAAATTTGTGCACACCTTCATCAGCCTGCGCGAAAGCAGCCATGAAATTCTTGACATGGGTTGACCGTGAAAATCTACAGTTTCCTGTGTCAGAATCTGGGAGGGTGCTCAGCAAAATCCAGGGGACATCACTCGCAGCCTCATCACTGGCTGGTAGTTTCCCCCGTCTCGCCAAAAAGTCACACTTTTATCAACAAAACTAATATCTACCCCAAGTTTACACAATTTCCATTATGTTCACACCAAGTATGCAAATATGCACCAAAATGATCTCGCTGGCATTCATTCATTCCTGGCAAGATCACGGCTCTCACATTTGTTTACTCAGTGGAACGTCTCTGAAACAAGCTGTAATTACTCTTGTCTTTGAATACGCTTCAGCCCAGGACTTGGAATTTTTGCATTTCCATCCTCCTACTGTTTGTGCCCTCTTTACACGAACTGTAAATATGCACCGTAAACTGCATATTTGCACGTGATATATGAGAGAGTTTGTCAGTTTTTTTGCCAAAGGTTAGTCCTTTACCCCGCACAATCTATTGTACAAATCCTAAATCTCAACATCTGCCTGGTTTCCTGCCAACATATTGCTGGCAGTTCACGTATAAGTGAAATATTCTTGAGTACGGCGTGAACACTACTGAAATGCATTCAAATATAAATCTCAACGCCGACGTATAAGTGAAAAATTCTTGAGTATGATGTAAATCAAGAAAAGAGTATGTAAATATATGCTTATATACATTTAGAGACCCTGTCTTATTAATTTTTTCATTTCAAAAAGTTCAAGATGGCAATGGAGCTTGACAAGATGTCAAACTCAGTTTAATTTGTAAATCACATCTTAAACATTAATATTCTGGAATTACATGTACACATCTTTGCCAAGGTTTCCTTGGCCATACGTTATCATCACATAGGCCTAGTTAATATTTTTATGAAAATCTTTGTATATACAGGCTTGCACTGTGGAGCCAATATTACAGCTGAATACCAACTATGAATCTTACTTACATCGTGTATTCAGTAATGACAGGGAAGAATCCTACTTACTTCGCCATAGCAGAGGAGTCAATCGTAAAAATCTAATATATTTCGGCTAGCCTACTTGGTTGTGTACAAAAACAAATAATCATTCCCTGGCTCGTGTCTCGTACTGTACACTTTTATGGCATGCTCAAATTCCAAGAACCCCTGGGTGTGTGACCTGGAATCAGCTAATTGTCTGCCGTGTACATTCAGCTGTAACAATGTGGCGACTTTCCTGCGCAGTGGCTAGTCGGGCGCAGACTGAAGTGATCATTGTTCTCTTGTAATATACGAGTAATAGATTGTCACACAGTCCATAAATCATGATGCAAATGCAGGCATGAACATAGGGTCACATTTCTTAAGGCTCGAATTACGTAAGGTCTTATCAGCACTTTGACATTTCTTACTATATATGTAGTAGATTTGTGAATTTCAACTCCAGAAATATATCGCGCCCAATTTCCATGCGCTATCGTGTTATAAAATAACGTGCTGCTTAGGCTTTTCTCTGCATGACCTATTCTGAAAAACATGTTTGGTCTTGCTTCTAGAAGTCAGGTAATAGAATTTTGTCACTTTTGTGCAGCTACCCTGGAACTTACCAGTTTTTCAGTTATATAAAAGCGTGAAGCCCTTAGTATGTTTATATACCGTGTCGTCTTGTGACAGAACGAGTCCATGTTGGCAGGGGATCTACGTGGCAGTATCATCTAATAAGTGCTCCAGCACTCTTCGACTCTGAGGCAAAGCTTGAACCCAATTGCTCGAATAACATAATTCGTTTAACTTTTGGGACAGGTATAAGTTATGCTGAAGGACAAAAATTGTCTTTCCCAGATTTTCAACAAAGTAAAGATACGTTGTTCATTAGGTGGGCTAATTACACGTGAGTACAAAAAGGAACAGTGTATTCCTGTTACAATTACACGTATATTGCCTAAAAGAGACACACCGGTTGTCCGAGTAATTAGAAGAATTAGAGTTGCGCGTGTGTAATGTTCAAGTCGTGGAGGTTGCCCGTTACAGAAGCATATGACAAATGTGGTCACTAAAAAGTACCTGGATCCGAAGAAGCCCTGCCAATGTTAGAGTAGTCACAGTATCCGTCACGATGACGTGAACGAACTGCTACCTCTCATTAGTTAACCAGCGACAGGTTTTCCACAATGTCCACATCCAACGATTTTTAAGACTGAAGAACCGCACATGAGGTGTAGAATGCCCTCACTGAAACAACTCACTCATAGTCGTCTGGATAGTCCAGGCTATCAAACATGGCTGATTCGATAGCGGGTATAGGCTCATGGTGGTACGCGCTGATAATACTTAGTGATTTGAAAAAGTTTTTCTCATTCGCTAAAAGTTCTTCCTTGGATTTGCCAAAGTCTGGAATTGGTCTACCTAAAGCTTTTTGTTAGATTCTCGTTACTACATTGGCATTATCCACCTTTTCAATAACCTCAGCAATGGTCAGGACCCCTGCAGCTCGGAAGTTCAAAACCGTAAAAATTACTGACCACTTTGTCTGCATATACGCCTCCAGATCCATTTTCCTCCAGATCCATTTTCCTTTCCTCCAGATCCATTTTCCTCCAGATCCATTTTCCTCCAGGTCCATTTTCGACCACAGGCCGATCTAGATTTGAAGAACAGGAATCTGGGAAGACAAAAAATGCTGTAAACGTAATGAAAATGTTGGTGGTTATCAGAATGACTATTGTGAGAAATACTTATCTTAGAATGACTAACATGAGAATCATTCCGGCTATGTTTAAGACATCCAGTTTTCATGCATTTATTTGTACTCTAAACAAATTAGCCTCTCGATAACCAATTACACGTCTGGTAAAGGTAAAACTAAAAGTGAACTGTGTTCGTTGAGCATCACTTTTCTGGAGCTCACAATTCCTGATATCCCAACCCATGGCAAGCACTATATGCATAATGGCATAATAACTTCTGTGAGAATCTTGCAAGCATTTTTTTCACTGGCTGTTTTTGTATTTATTTCATTGCTGCTTATTGTAATGCCGGTGTAATAATTTTTGTTATCTTATAGAATGGCCAGTTATATCACAGGAAAATGGTGAAATAATAATTTAGATGAAGATAACACCACATCATCTAATCTCCTTAACACGTGTGTATGTATGTATGCTTGCTATTTATGTCGTACTCAACATGTTTTCAGTTATATTTTCCACGTCTTTGGTACAGTGTGTGAGTCGAATGACGTCGAGGCGGACGCTCAAACCGCCAGGCCACGGAGGCGGTTCCTTACAACGTGTGTAAAAGTGATCAAGAACCTTAAGCCTGCGAAATAAGCCTGACTAATAGACACATTCCCACATCCGTCACGGCTTAGATGCTGGTTTTAAAATCATGAAACTTACTTGGAAAATCCCAGATGGAGAGGATGTCACAGTAAACTCCAATCTGTTCAAGACCAAACCAATCGCTGAGCTGAATATACATTTGTCGAGGCTCCTCGCATTACAAACCCGTGAATCCAGCCATGTAGCCTCTCTATACTGTGTTAAAAAGTAACAAGGAAAGCTGTGTCGTAGAAGGCATAAGTTAACCAAAGACTGCATGGAAAGCCAAACAAAAAAAACAACAACAAAAAGCAAACCAACAAACAAAAAAACAGAAAATGTCCCCGTAACAAATCAAACTACATCTATGTTTACCAACAAAGAAAGACTTTTTGTTGTGTAAGTTAACACAAGTGAGAAAGTTAAAAAGCAAACCGCAGAGGAGTACACAGCTAATCCAAACCGCGGCAGGCGTTATGTGTCTAACGGTACATGCAAGTTAGCGCTGTATCTGTATACCCCATGCCCATCATACAGTTGTAATCTCTTTTAAAACTGACTAAACACTACGCCCAATATACTTGCAAAAATGTAACTATTTTACAGCAACATAACTCCCCACTTCAGTATCACGGCTATATACGGCGGAGGGAACGAAAATGTGTAAAGACCCTTTGGAGGTTTATGATCGGGTCTGACGTGTACACTCATCTGTGACAATCACAAAAGCCAATGAGAAATGTGCTCTTAAACCACTTCGCTTGGATCGGCCAGAGAAATGTATTACCGGATAAACCACTTGTTCAGACAAAAAGGACTTGAACACCCATATTGCCCAATAGAAATCTTCTGTTAAACTCACTGAGTGATATTTTAGAGCCAGGGTCACCCTGATTGAGTGGTAGCGCACTAACGCAGCATAACGACTCCAGAACATATCCCTAATGACGTCACTGTGAGTTCAAACCTGGATCAAACTGTCTTCCTCTCCTATCGTATGGTTGGCGGTCCCCCCCCCCCATTCCGGTTCTGCACCAATTTTCCCCATAAATTTATCCGCCTTCATATAAGTAAAATATTGCTATGTAGGGTTTCCAAAAGTAAACATATAAATATATTTTACAATCAAACCGGGAGAGCACTAAAACAGAGTGGTTAATGTGGATATCTTTTATCACCGAACACACGAGATGCGGCTCGAAAATGCCCATTCACAGGAAGATAGCTTTCCCGGATCTCACATGCTTGTGGGATACAACTACATGTAGACAACCTAGTCGTGGAAAGTGTAATTACCATTGCAAGGGAATGCATTGTATCAAAAACATGTTACTTCGTACTTCGAGGCTGACTGGAGGGTGAAGGACGAAGGTTTGACCACCGCGCTTGTAGTTTTCTACTTGTTGTGCTTCTGAACTACCATTACATCTCTTTGTGTATCGAGAATGTAATTTGCAAGAACTCTGGACTTGCTACAGGATTTTGCTTCCCGAACTCATGTAACACTGTGCTCTAAGCGTAAAATAAGTGCAAGAGCTTCGGAGCTCCCTGGAGCTATTGACGAGGTTACCTCTCACTCCTGAAATAACAGTATACAAACACTGAGGTATACCGTGCATGAGACGCAGGATGTTATCATTTTAGCAAACCATTTCTCAAAGTAAAGAACACAGAATTTACCTGACAGTGCTTTCCCTAAGATGAATTTTGTAATCCGTGCCTATGTGGTTAGCGTGCTAGCGCATGTAGCCCAATTACTCGGGAGCCCCCTTCCATGGGGTCGCTGTGAGTTAAAGTCCATTTCATGCTCCCTCCCTCTCGGCTGGTTTCCACCAACATTCCTTTCACCATAATGCTGGTCGTGTAGGTTAAATATTTTTGAACACTGCATAAAACTTTAACCTACTTTAACACTAAAACTTTAATAAATGTATACATACCATACACTATTCGTTAATTTATTAGGAGACGCTCACTTGTGCGACACAATAAACTGGGAGCCTCACCAATACGGTCGATGAGAGTTCAAGTCCGAATCATGATGTGTTCCTCTCGAAGCCTGACGTGGGAAGATTGTCAGCAATTTGCAGATGGTATGGGATTCCTCCAGGCTCTATCCGTTAGATTTGCACCATGATTTTTAATACGCAAGCAGAAACCTTGTTTTGCTGTACATTTTATCTAAGACACAAAACCAGTCTTCTTGTCCAAGATAAATTCATCTCATATAAGCAATTTGAGCATGTGATATTTACAACATAGTAAATGGTAAGTGCTGTTTTTTTTTTAGCTTGAAGAGTTATGCCATAGACAATGTTTATTCAAAATGAGTGTGATTTAATTCATATTGTCAACATTAACTTCACCATAACTGAATAGGGTACTTAAAGTGAGTCAACAATTCAACAATACCGCGAACACACCGGTGAACTCAAAGTAGCATAACTGATATAGCCAAACAAGCCCTAAATACAGCCTTATTCTAAGCGTAAATCTGAATGATCTTCAAGAAATGTTTCGGACAACATGTGCTAAAGGTAATATAGTCCGTTAGTCTATTGCTGAATATTCCGACTCTGATTAATCCGATTTACCTATTTGCGTCATGAATAAAACTGAATTCACATACCGAATCTGACTGATATTTTCAGCTGAATGCCCAAGCTAAATGATTTTGTTTACTCAAGTGTAAACAGTAATGAGTAATCATTCTTCCGGCCGCGTTTATTGGACATTTTCATCGCATATTTAAAATCCTTTCGGGAACTAAAACCGTTGTTCGTATCCATCTTGATGAAAGTAGTCCAAACGAAATCCTCGCTCTTGACCTTGTGCCTCTCGTGATAATGTCGCCACTCTGCCAGACTAATTATGTTGTCCTTGCTCCCATCCAGATTACCAAATATGGCTCCCACAACAACGGCTACAGTCTCACTGAGGTACCAGTCCTGCACGCTAATACTGCTTTGTGATTTGACAAAATCTTCTTCGTTTATTGACAGTTCTTCCTCGGATTTGCCCAAGGCTTCGAGATTGCCTTCCCAGACCTTTTTGAACCCTCTCGCTATATCAGTGGAACTGTCCACATTTCTCGTCCTTAACGGTTGACATAGATGCTCCATGAGTTCCGCAAGCGTAAGGGCGCGCGTGCCGCTGAAGTTAAAAGACTTAAAAAGTGCTCTTAAGTGTTTTTTTTTTTTTGCACATGCATCTTCTGATCCATTTTCGGGGAATCTACAAACATCAAGTGAAAAAAAAATTGAAGGAAAAGGCTTGGTAAAGATGATGGTTAATGCTAATGATTTTCTGACAGATAAATAAATAAAACAAAGCCTTACGTTACATTGACAAATTCCAAAATACCAATACCAAAATGACAAGTGTCACTATGACTAATGTAATGATTTTTTATTACTTTTTTGACAATATATAATATATTCGCTGCTTCACGACTCGAATGTTTGAATTATCTGAATTACATGCTGGTAGCTATTACGTAGGAGGAAGAAAGGCGGAGTGCCCGTCGAAAACTACCAACCTTTGGCAAATTTCTTAGAAACATTCCCGTATGTGATGTGCAGACATGTGTGAAATATCGATGGAAGAGAAGTGGTCTTCAGCGAACGCCAGGCTGGATGTGGAAACTGTCAAAAGGAACGCCATCGACAGGCTACGGTCAACAAAGAACCACAATTCGTGAAGAATGTAGAATATACAAATACCTTGCTCAAGGCCGGGGTAGAACTCGCTGCTTGTGTATCCAATCAATCGACAGGCAGGTTCCTCTATAACCACTGGACCACCTCCTGCTGAAGCACCGCCTTAAGCGGATTTTCCAGGACCAAAAGTACACTGTAATCATAAATGATGTATTTTTCGGTAAAATGACATTAATGGAATTATGGCTACAATGAATTTTTGTAGTTAAATAGCTCCTCTCTGCAAATTTACAGCTAATAGCATGCCCAGCTGCATACACTCGGTCCTATGTAAGTACAATATGGCACCAGAGCCTATGTATTTTACTTTCCAAGTCTTGTAAAAGTGCCAGTGGAGTATACACCAGCACTACTGAAATATTGCAACTAGAGTAAGCACAATTGCTTCGTGACCACCTCCATGACCTGGTAGATAGAGCACTCACCTCGAGGTCGGGAGATCCGGGATAAATCCTGCGTCGGGTCATACCAAGAAGTGGTACTTGTTGCTGTCTCCGTAGCCCTCAGCACTCAAAGGTTGGAGCAAGGGAACAGGACTGGTCTGAAAGGTGCCAGTGTAATGTGACTGGGCAAGGTGTCCCGTCTGGTGTTTTTGGCATGATGTTCCAGTGGCAGCAGACTCGGCCCGCCACAAGAAGACACGGTATTTATACAACCTAAGGGCCTTCGTCGTCACAGGACTAAAATATTGTTAAATTCGACATATAACAGCAATCAAATCACATATATTCATGTTAAGTCATTATAGTAAGTGTACGTGTACTTTTGCAATATTTTTTTTACAGATTTACTCGACTTGCATTTATAATTGTTAACGTTTTGCCAGCTGTAAACAACCCGTACAAAGCAAAGTCTGTGAAAGATATATAACCCCCTTAACTGGACTTCATGCTAATTACAGATTCTCCAGATGGTACATCTTACCTTTAACTGTTTAAGTACCACAGCGGTTTCCTGTCACTTCGACATCACGACAAGATCAATGGTTTCAATTTTGATCTTGTGAATTATCAGTATTTACACAGCAATGTACCGAACGGTCCTTCATATGGCGTGTACATATCTCGCTGTGTCGCATTTGTTAGGGACCTTGTGTTGTGTGGTGATTTCATTCAACGTCAAAAATTATTACTGCAAACATTTGTGTATCAAGTGTATTCCATCAAACGCGTCACTCGATGTTTATTCAATTTTGCGATGAGCCCACGTCTCTTCTTAGTTCATATGAACTGAGTGTCCAGAATCTCTGGGACACTGCTTCGTAATTGAGCTTAATTCTGCTTAACCCGAGACTAGCGGCTATATATTCGTCGTGGGAGGCGTGACCCCCCACGTTGGGCATATGAACAGTTTCAATCAAAGCCCAGCAGAGATACATATTTGATTAAAAACATATAAAAAAACATGGTACACGATTTGGGTGTAGATTTTATTCATTCGCCTGGTATATGTTTTGCCTACACAGCTGTATATAAGAATACATTATTCCTCTTCAAAACACCGAAAAAAAAGCACCACTTAATTTGAACCAGGACAAGGAGCAGGCACATGTGGAAAAAGTTATAATAAATAATTCTTGGATTTATAGGCGTTTTATACTTATCAGATGGTCTTTTATGCGTGGATTAATGGGGCAGCGTGGTTTCCAACATTCGATTCCTCATCACTAATCACGTCAGTCTCGTTGCCTCCCCACCCCTTATTCGCAAACTTACCCGGTATAATTTTTTTTTACACATTAATTCGATTTAATGTTGTTAGCCCGATCATAACGGAATCCATGTTACATATATATATATGTAACATGTACAAACAGGACTGGTCGCTATAATGGTGCAAACCCAGTTGCACTTGATATGTATTCAGATAGCAATATCAAAGCCACTAATTGGCCGTTCACAAATGGGGTGCTACTAACAAACTTGACTCTCCAGCCAAAGAGTGTAGAGGTGAACAGAGCCTTCATTCGTCGCATACCGGGCTGTATCACGGTGTGATTATTTAATTAAGTTCAACATAAAAACTACCTCGGTACATTGTAAATGATTTGGATTCTGATTTCATTGACCCGCCCTGAACATTCCGTGCGTCCCTATGTTAGCAATGAAAGCTGTTTACGTTTGGATGAATCCGTCCACAAGTTGTTGGTTTAGAAACTGGTCTGCGATTATGTACTCGAAACTGCTATTTTTTGTTACCCGTTGCTATAGAAAATATCGGGTTTCGTCGCCTAGATTAATAGTGCTATGCTCTGTACTAAAACACGGTAGAGCTTTGTACAAATACACGTTGTAGTTCTCGGGCAATGATGTAGTCTGCTGGGATTCGAAAACAGGCGGGAGAAATTGCGCATTATAACTAACCTAAAAACATGGAGTTTATGTATTCCAATGTAAATTAAGGAAAAGGTCATCATAACTACGACATGTAACCAAAGATAATTCCTTAAGGAAAGGAGGGGGCCTCCGTGGGTTAGTTGGTTAGCGCGCTATCGTAGCACAATGACTCGAAGCCTCCCACAAATGCAGTCACTGTGAGCTCAAGTCCAGCTCGTGCTGGCTTCTTGTCCCACTGTAAGTGTGAAGGTCTTCGGGCAATGCACGGATGGTCGTGGGTTTCCCCCAGGCTCTGCCCGGCTACCTCGCATCATAATGCTGGCCGCCGTCGTATAAGTGAAATATTCTTGAGTGCGATGTAAAACACCAATCAAATAAATAAATAAATTTAAGTAAAGGAAAATGTTATTTTCTTCTCCACAACTCTAATGTTGAATTGAACAATATTAAACTTCTTTCATTAGCTTCTTAAAGTTGAGCCCTTGCACTTGGTTATTTTCAATTCTCCTTAACCCCAAGTCAGTACCAACGATGAATACAGATTTGCTTGAACGATTTGCCGCCGTAAGCCTTATACAAGAAAGCTCCAGGTAAAGATATTATAAAACGTATTATTTTTATATACACAACTCTAAACTAACGTCTTTTGATTTATGTCATTAGAAGGCATCTATGAAACTAGTTAATCATTACGCCCTATTTACTAGCTATAACTGGTTTTACAGACATCTGACTCCTGACATGAAAAAAAAAAACACGCGATGAACAGGAAAGCTGCATTAGTTTCTGTGGATATATTGGTTTCGGGAATAAGTGCTACGCTCGTAGCCGAAGTGTGTCTCACTAGTGCATTTGATATCATGTGGCTCATTTGATATCATGTGGCTCATTTGATATCATGTTTCCTGCATACACTGAGAAACAACAGCGTAATTGTTTACACCTGCAACATTTTTGACATTGACATTTTTGTGGCCATTGAGTTGAATAATAGTCGTTTGAGCTAAGCCAGTCTGGCACATGTTGTTTTGCCGGCACTGTGGTTTGTCAAACGGCCAGATAAGTTTTCCCATTGGTTGGCGTTTATGCGCTGATTTATGGACATTGATGTAACCTGTTACTCGTGTTTTACAAGAAAACAATGGCAAGTTCTACTTGTGCCCGAGTTCTGCTGTGCAATCTATTGCTTCCTCAGCCGTGTTTTTCAAACTGGAATTCAAATTAATGTAAAACTTTTTGAATGCCAGTGTTAAACTGTCAGCGCAGCGTATAGCCAGCCGTATCAAAGTGCATTATAAATGCGTCAGTGCTATGGAATACAGCATTACAGCAAGCTGCATTAGACTTGTCGACACAAAACGTTAGCTGTGACTTGTATTTGCTGGGTGAACATTTCAGGTTGTCTATTTGCTCTTCTCGCACCTGTAAACGTATACTTTAAAACGGTGTCGGTCGTTAGCAACGATTTACTATTTCTGTTTGGAGTGAGGACATTTGAGGTTTACTTATTTTTCTTTCTTACCTCTGTAAAATTAAAACGACTTTGGTAACATCCGTTTATGTAATTTTGATCTCTGGCGTTGACATTTTGGATTAGCGTGTTATCAGTTTTTGTCCTTGGTGAACTTTCTACAAGACAGCTTTGCTTATAAGTTTGTAAGATGGCGTACAGAGATTCCGAGAAAATGCTTGTATAGATTCACACTTTGTTAATTTATAAAGTAGCATGTTACCGTTTGCCACTCTGCAAATGCTGCTATGTACGAATGGTACATATTATTGTGGCAGTACACAGTTTGCGTAGATTGTGTAATACTCTCAAAATGACATGTGTACAACCGGGGCACATAGTATAAGTAAACCTTTTTTAAAGTCACCTATATGGCGTTCAGAAGCAATCGAATAAAGATTTGTGTTTTGTTTATTTTGCTTTCTCTGTTCTTTAAATTTATATTACAAAACGTTTTCAGCGATGTTAGATGGGAGAGATGTGACTCGGATTTGTTGTGTAGATATTTTGAGCCATGTTTATTTTCCTTTTTCGCCATTGTAAACCTGTATGATACAAAACGGCTCTACTTGTTAGTAAGGATAAATGATGATTTGAATTCGCTGTGTGGACATTTAGGGTTTCCTTTTTTCCCGTTCTCTTTTTTTTATGAATTTGCTCTCCAAATAGGCTTTACTTGTGAGTTTGTGATATGATTTAAAAGAATATGCACAGATATCAATTAACATGTGGTTACAGATCACCCGGTTTCTCATAAGAAGATGGTTTATAATTATCCGTATATATTCATTTTGTAAGACCCTTCTCTGGAGCCATTTTTTCTGTATAAAATATAGCATCCAATTCTAAAGCGAATGTTATTATACGTCCTGGCAATCTGAAAGCAATTGTGGCACTGGTTTGGGGTTAAACAGAATTGAGACCGGCCGAGTGTTATTACTCAAGCAGACGACAGCTCATGACTAAGGTACTGTTTCACTAAAAAGACTGAAAAATTCTCTCTTTGAATGTGAAAACCTGTTTGAAATTGCATGAATTTGTTATTGAGTTATCTTCTATTTAAAGATAAGGTAGACTAATGTGCTGGCGACTGGAAATCTGAAGGCGCCCATGCTTTTAAGCTTACGAGTGGCTGACCAATCAGAGAGTTAGGAGATTTTTTATTTATTTATTTATTTTTTGATTGGTGTTTTAATGTACTCAAGAATACTTCACTTAAACGGTGAATGTGGTGGGAGGAAACCGGGTAAAACCCGAGGGAAACCCACGACCATCCGCAGGCTGCTGACAGATCTTAAAATGTACGGTATGAGAATAAGTGAGCTGGGAGACATCAGCTGTTCCTAAGCTGTGATGTAAATGGTCTGAATTGTGTGTCAGTGTAATATAGGGACAGCACACTGTTTACTGGTATATGCTTTAATGATAAAAAGTACATGGGTGAACAACATTGCATTGTGTTGTGGCGCAAGTAACAAGTATACATTAGCTACAAACACAAGTCTTCTATTCCATTACAGTCTCAGGTGACAAGAGTGTTCAGCGCCTGGAACAGTTACGTCACAGCCTAAGCAGAAGAGCTGCGTTTCATGCCAGTCCACACAGCACTGCCAAATGTCAGATTCGGCTGCCGTTGTAGCTGTTAGGAACAATACTTTACCGAATTAAACATAATACATGAGTACGACGTTAATGCCAGGCATACATACATACATGCAATCGTACGTATGTATGTATGATTGGCGGTAACGTCGTACTCAACAATTTTTCAATTACATCACGACGAGGAGTCCTTGGAACATATATATATATATATATATATATATATATATATATATATATATATCGTCTTGTGGGAGAGCGAGTCCATGTGGTAGGACGAGTCCACGTACGTATCACCACGCCAGCAGAAAAAGGAGGAGTAATGTGGACGCTGCAAGGCCAAGTCCAGTTATGCTGGCTTTCCCTCCACCCGTCAGGGGGAAGGTCTGCCGGCAATCTGCGAATGGTCATGGGTTTCTCCGGGCTCTGCCCGGGTAACTCCCACCACAATGTTGGCCACCGTCGTATAGGTGAAATATTCTTGAGGACGGCTTAAAACACCATCAAATCAATAAATAAATGTATGCTGCCTTGTGCGGATATTACTTGTCACCTACTCTGGGGTATACAGGCAGTCAGTATACAGGCCGTTTAGTCCGCAAGGTAGCATTTGTCCTTGTCCCGACAGAGGGAATCAGTGTGGAAAGATGAATTTAAAATCAGTCTTGTGCGTCAGTTCTGCGATTTGTACTAATTTGTGCAAATGTTAAAGTGTGAGGGTAATTGAGATAGATTGAATGGGAAGGGAAAACAGAAAGTTCATCGGTGTAGTTATCACACGTGTACCAAGTTCAAATTTACATGTATACTGTTAAGGCATCTTAAACTAGAAATGTATTCAGTGTTCACAGTGTTTGTATCAATGTCCTTGTAGTATATGATAATCAAGCGCTTGGCACAGATGTATTATTAAGTATTATTTCTACGTGGGGATAAACAGGATTAAAAACAATGAAAACAAGACAAAACTACAAGCATGTGTATAATAGACAGTTCAACAAAAATGAAAACAAAAAGATAACATTTGAAGTCACTATAATTTGATTATGCATGTTTATACAATAGAGCACACAGAAAAGAAAACCTTTTCAAGCCTTACAGACGAATGGCTTCAGTGGAAATATGGATGATATTTTCATTTGCAGGTTTAATAATCTGGCGTATACTTTAAATAAAACTCCTTGACGACCATTGGCACTGGAGGGAGAAATACTATATGTGGTACAGTTCTAGCAATCCGAGTGAGTGATGGGTCTCGGGGAAGTTTACCTGACTTGTTTCGTGTAATTAGGATTAAAGGGCCTCTGCGCTGTGGATCGGTCGGTTAGCATCATTGTGTTCTTTCTGCTTACATGTGACCATTTGGTAAATATCACACTGTCCTTGGTGCTAAACCACAATCAACTGTTGGAAGTATGAGGCAATGTTCCACGTGAAAGACTTGCTAGCCAGGTGACAAGCATGCGTCGACGTTTTGAAGCCATTATTCAAGCAAGTGAAGGGCACACGAAGAATTAACATCCATCAATACAACTGCCTTTGCCATCATTCTCCATGAATCGTATCGAATGCTGGAAGGTAGTTTTACATTCCGTTATATTGCTATTTGTTCTTGTCCTTCGTACACATTTTCTAAGCACAAGTAGTAGGCTTTCTCAAATTGGCGGCTTCATTAAGCCAAAAAAAGGGATGGTGGTGAAACTGTTATCATTTCTGAAGTGCAATAAAAGAGAACAGAGGAATGTAGCCATTAAATAATATCCTTATCAAGCTTATTCCACTCTACACTCTCAAACTTCTGCGACTAGATATAATTTTATATGCACCAATCATTTTGGAGAAGACTGTATGTGGTTTTCATTTGTTGCAAAAATATTTTTCAAGTTTTATTGTTTTCCAGTCTGTCCTTGTTTGTAAACTCTGGCCTACTACGAAACTTGTTATCTCGTATTAATTAGTTTTTAGCATGGTATGGAGAAATGGAAAATATCACCTCTCTAGATTTACAGCTCTGTAATGTGAACAGTCTACACGAATGCATATTCAGCGCAGGGAATGGCTTGTTGTTGAACAGGTTTGAGGGTAACCACTGATTGTGACACACCCAAAAAGGGAAATCTTGTATGGAATTTTCACTATGTTAAATCCAGATCTTGAGCCGTGGTGAAGGAGGGACAATGTTTATAAGGCATTATTATCGCATGAGCTTGAGGTGCTTAATCCCGGTTATACACATGGTAATATGATACATGACAACATCTACTATCGTTGGGTTTACCTAATCTGTTCTTTGCTTATGTTGGCTTCCTCTCTGGCCGTACGTGGGAACGTCCGCCAGCAACCTGGGGATGGTCGTGTATTTTTCTCGGGCCCTGTCCGGTTTCCTCCCACCCTAATGCAGGCTGCAGTCGTGTAAGTGAAATATTCTTGAGTATGATGTCAAATATCAATCAAACAAATAAATAAATAAATAACACCGTTTACCAGGCATACAACTGGCCATGGTATAAGTTAAAACCTCTGCTTACTGTGGTATTCCGTTAAGCGGCAATGGAATGAATATAAAGACGATTAGATTAAAAAGAAGCCCAGATAATTCTCACGTTAGTCAGTCTGACATTATGGAAGTAATGCATGCCTTGGGGAGGAGGGAGGGGGGATATCAGGAATTTTGAGCTCGAGAGAAGGGATGCTTGACATGCACTGCATGTTTTACAAAGAAATGAAGTGTTCTGCTGAAGCCCTTAATTGCTAAACTTCTACGTACCACTCTTTACTTTATAAACAAATGGACACTAGAGAGCGGACATAACGGAGATAACTGTTCATGTGATCGTATATTGAACAATGAAAACTAACAATCACCTTATGGGGTATAACAATAGTATTTTTCACATTAGTTATTCTGATAACCATCAGCATTGTCAGCAATTGAAATGAGCAGAGAAACAAAATCAATCAGATTCATTTTTAGTGTTTAGCTGTAAAATTAATTAAAATCAGCCGACAAAATCAAGCCGATTCGGTGTTGGAATTCCGTGTTTTGCTTTACACATATTATAGATATCAGGAATTTAATCGCATTCACCTTGATTATTCATTTGTAGGCTAAATGTAGTTGAATAGTTTTAACACATACATGTATGCTGTTTGTATCAACTGTTTGTAAGAAATCAGTCCGATTCGCTTTTAGTACAATACTGTATCTTCGCCTTTATTGAGTACAGAAGAAATCAGTGATACTCACTTTCAGTTGAGAGGTGTATATATGTGGGAATCTTGACTTTACAAAATCAATGAGATTCACTCTGAAGTTCTGTAAGCATTTATGCTACACTAATGACACTGACCGCTGACAACACGAATTCACTCAGATTCACGGTAAATATATAGCGTTTGTGGCACAAATAATTTGGGTAAATAAATCATATTTACCATTTTGCATTCTGTTGTAACTATCATGTAGATGTATCTAGACGGTTTATATGAGAACCGTGAACATGCAAACTGTTAGTTTGCCTTAAATAAAATAATCGGTAACCCCGAAGGATGTCGCGTGCTACACTATTCATTCATTTTACTTGTTTGCTTGTTTATGTCTTGAGTTTCTTTACATTGTTAATGTATTTTTTTTGTCGTTGTCAAGACTGTTTCACTTACACCAGCTCGATCAGCGTTATGGTGGGAGGAATTCAGAGGAGTTCGGAGGAAACCCACCAGCATCATCAGGCTACTGACAGACCATTCCATTTACGATTCGGGAGGAAGCCAGCATGTGCTGCGGCGAAAGCGACCATGTCAGCGAAAGGGTTCTCGGCAAATGTGCCGGGCTATGAATGCTTAATTCATTAAAGTGTCCATATGCCATAATAAATCACTATTATTTTTATTTATTTATTTATAATTGATTGTAGTTTTACGTCGTCCTCAAAATGGTTTTACTTAATATATAACGGCGGCCAGGATTACGTGGCAGGAAAGATAGCAGATCCCATGGAATACCCATGAAGAGATGGTCCACACGTATATACAGATAGGCGGAAGGACGTCGTGGCAAAATCTATTGGATATAAACAAATACAGTCTTTGACAGAGATTTTAAGAGTATTAATATTGCATGGAATTCTCATTGAAAATTTATCAATGAATTGTCAGAGGCAAATGCCACACCTTCATGCAGCCAGATCTAATACGCTCATAAACCCGACCGCCTGACTTCCACAACAACATAACGTTTTGGCGTGATTGATGTTTGGGGCTGGCCCTAATCGAGCGGGACGTGGGCACAAGGAGTATTCGGCTGACCTTTGGCAAGTTACTGCCGAACTCTCGCATGTGTGACGCACATATATATACATATATATATTCACACACACACACACACACACACACACAGAGACACAGACACACACAGACACACACACACACACGACATTGTCGAAAGACAAGTGGTCTTCAATGACCGCTACACTGCGAAGACGCCGGTATTCTTCATAAAGGCTCAGTCATTAACGCTGGGTTAAATCTGCTAAAACACGATCACCGGGAGAGGGTTTGCAATAGCAATGGTTTGAAGTCAACAGTACGTCGGATATCCGATCGCCATCGACCCACAAACGGTGAATTGAATGGAACATGCGTAGTACACAATGGGACTGAGAACAAGTTCTGAGAAATTTACTTGTCCCTGTACATAAATATTTAGAATTTAACTGCTTTACTGCAGATGCCAACATACGATAAGAGTAGACTAGGATAACAAAAGCGAAAAAGAAAAAAACAACGCATAGTGTATTTTACAAAAAAATGGATACAGGACAAAAAAGAGAAGAAGGGAATTGAAACTAGAGTAGGTATGAAAGCTTTCACAGTGTTTCAACTTGGACAGAGCACTTTTTAGGTGAATGATATTAACAGATCCTATTACTGGCTTCTTTATATGACATAGGTGTCTAGCTAATTTCATTACATGTGAATTAGCGCTAACATATTTTGATTTATCAATTTTTATCAGTTTTTCTATGATTATGCTCCGACAGGGGTTATTCAAAAGGTTAGGCCGGATTACATCGGGATGAGGACAGTGAAGGACAAAGAGCGAGGCGTCTTCTGACGGGTTTCCAAAAGAACAAGATGTGGTTGGTGTTCCGTTTACCCGTTCACTATCACATCTCAGGGCGCGGCAGCCGTATTTCAGTTGTGTTAGTATAATAGTATTGGATTTTCTTTTACCGTTTCTATAATATTTAGGTAGGTGTGGTTTTGTTGGGAGCAGTGTAGTGAATTTTGTTAAACAGGATTCGTGTCTAATATTAACAGCTTGAGCCTTCCGCAGGTTAACGGTTGAAGGCATGGAAGAATGCTGGGGGCTGTGAGTCTATGTGAAGGCCGGGATCAAGTGTTGGGGTTCAAACTCTCTGACCAAGGCCGGGTGTGAAGATTGGGAGCAAGCCCGGGAGTTTAAACTCTCTGACCAAGACCGCGTGTAAAAGCTGGGATCAAACCTAGGGATTCAAACTCTATGTTCCAAGTCGAGTGTAAAGATTGGAATCAAGCCTAGCGGTTCAAACTCTCTGACCAACGTGAGGTGTGAAGGCTTGGATCAAGTCAGGGGGCTAAAACTCTCTGACCAAGGCCGGCTGTGAACCTGTTCGCATTTATTTAAAGACTAATTATGGGAGTACAACTCCAATGAGTATTTTAAGGATATTTTTGTTTCGAGATGATTGCTAATTCCAGCCCCGGGCAGGTATACAAAGTTCATTTATTGCGAAGAAGTTAAAGTTCACCTGTGTTCATCGAAGTGGATAGATTATCAGTGTGGAGTGGTGGCGGTTAAGTGTGAAACCAGCATTCGCCCTGAGACAGCATAACGGCAAATATGTCACTTTCTATCAGCTCTAACTGATATCACTTCCCATCCAATGAACGGCAGAGGAGTGGAGACGACTTGATAGGTGGTTGGGTGCCTTAGACCAACGATGGGATGATCTTTAAGTTATTTTTATGGGCTAATAAATTTTAAGTCGCATTCTTAGTTCTTGGCATAACACCACATGCATTTATTTTTGTATTTATTTTTTTAGGAGCATAAAACAACTAAATGTCCATCAATGCACTAATTGTTCATTTTTAAATTTAATATTTTTTCAAACCAGAATAAAGGAATGTTCACATCAGATGGCAGCCAGTTTTATAAAATCGAGGGATCCGGGGTGCTCGTCATAAACCACCAGATTTTGGCAAGTTACTGACATACATGTATTTTCCCAAGCTCGACTCACACGCCACAAGCTGAGATCAAAGCCCTCAAGCAATTGTTGTCACAAAGTATCTTGTAACAATGATCTACATATGAGGCTGAAATATGTAGAACACGACAACTGCTCTATTGCTATGTTTATTTATAATAGTTATCTGCGTTTTTCGCCGCACTCAAGACTTTTTTTCCACACATATGCATTATAGTGAGAGGAAAATGGCAGAGGACACGATAACTCATTGGCATGTTGCTGACAAACCATCCCACATAGGAGCAAAGGGGAAGCCGGGATGAGCTGAACTTACACATTCAGAAACCGTTTAGTGAGAGGTTCATGAGTCAATGTCCCCCCGGCAGCACAATAGGCACTCCAGCAAGGAAGTGTAAAGTGTAAAGATTGATGTACCACTCCTAATAGATATGTAAAAGGGTGAGAATCCAAGGTCCAATCATCCTTGTTTCTCTTTGTGCTGGTTTATTGCGATACATAGACAGTAGTAGATATTCTCCTCTTTAAACTGGATCAGATTGGCTGTAAAACAGCAGATGATTTTAACTGAATATTGTACTGTATGTGCTGATAAATTTGCAACTCAGTTCTCCAAGTGAATCTGATGTATACTGTCCACTATACGTCAAGCCACGATTGTAAAGAGAATACTCATAGTGAACCTAAATGATTTGTTCTCATAGAAATTGCAAATCAGTACTCCAAGCAACTCTAAATAATTTTTTCCACTTAGTCATGACACAAGTGAGTAATAAAAGAGAACCTGCTTGTTTCAACCTACTCACTGGGGGTATAAAAACGAATAATCATTCCCCGGTTCATGTTTTGTATTGAAGACTTTCAGCGCATGCTCGAATTCCTGCCGGGAGATGAAATCATCGCTGTTGGAATCCATCTTGTCAAATGTCGTGCGGATGAATTCCTCATTTTTCACTCCGTGCATCGTGTAATATTCTCGCCATTCCGCGAAGCTAATGGTGTCGTCTTTGTTTAAGTCCATAACATCAAAGAAAGCGGATGCAGCCGCGGGAACGAACTCACTGACGTACCAATCCTGCTTGCTCACAATAGTTTGACCTCTGACCCAGTCCTCCTGACTCAATGATCTCTCGTCTTTGGGTCTGCCCAGAGCCTCGAGCACGGAGTGCCAGTGCGTTTTGTAAGGTCGCGCTAAAGCAAAAGCCTCTTCCACTTTTCCCGCCCGTAACAGCTGACAAGGGTATTCCAAGAATTCTTGACAAGTAGCGAACCCGCTGCCGCTAAAGTTGAGGAATTTAAAAATCGCTGTCCACTTCTTGTTTATATACTTGTCCATGTCCATCTAAAAAAAAAACAAACAAGAAAGCAAAAGAAAACAAAGATATCATAGGTGGATGAATACATAAGGAACAGGATTAGAGTTAAATGAGATGTTGACGTTTAATGATTGAGAGAATACCTTACTGATTCTTTGCTACCATGGCTACTCCTACAACTGCTAGAGGTACTGCTAGTACTGTTACTAGTAAAAGTACTGCCGTTACTACTACTATTAGTGCGATCACTTTTCCTCCTGCCACAACTACTCTTGCTACTCCTTGTACCGCCACGTCTACAGTTTCTGCTAGTGCTATTATTACTCTTGCTACTACTGTGGCCTTAACCGAGGAAGTTAGCCTTCTAGATTTCAAACATACGCCGCCTAACTACATTTTAAAATGACCAACACCCAACGCCATTTCATACGTGATTAATCTTCAAAGCTTCAAAGCAAAGCGCTTCAACAAATATTAAGTGTCTAAACTGTATATAGGCCTATACTGTAATGTCATAATCTCTATGTGTTTCATATCTGATGCATAAAGGTGTTTATATGTTAAGCATCGAAATTTACAATGTAGGTGAACTGTTGTTTTGTACACTACCAGAGACAGAACTAGCAAGTCCGAATTGAGAATGTGAGATATAAGTTTCATAAAAGAGGCGTGTCTCTGGCACGGTACTATTTACCTTTATGCGCACCCTTCAAAGCGTCCTCCGAGTAATAATCTTTAATTCTAAAACAATACTCTATAAATACAATGCTCATAAAAATGATTTGAAAATGAGTAAAAGTAAACCCACAAACCTTAAATTCAACCAGATAATATCTAGGCCTCGAATTTAAATCGCATGCACACTCTAAACCGTCAGGCGTGCACAATACCGACGTTCTGTAATGCAAAGCCGTTACTTGATACATTTTAATCTTGTGCTCAATGCCATGGGGCAGTTTTCCACGGTTGAATGACTTGTACGCCCCAGTGAAGATCACTTTAACTGGCACGCCTTTTTAGGAGATCGACATTCCCTCGCTTCGTTCAATACTGACCACACAAGAGGGAAAATGATGTTCACAACAGGTGAAAAAATTGAAAATTTAATCATAAATATACAGCTTCCATTTACTTTAGTGCCCTCACCGTTCTCTAAAAAGCTGACTTTACATGCACTTACCCGTCCACAATTACTTGCCCATCAGGGGTACACAAATTGCACCAGTACAGTCCAAAAGAAACAAAAAACCAGGACAACAAATCTACAACCGTAAAGCGACTAATAAAAGTGATCGCTTATCAGTTTTACCGAGAAATCAAAATGCCCAAAATGTATTCCGTTATTGGAAAAGCTGCTTTGAGAAGGGTGCTTACAGCTGAAACTGATCATGTCAATGAGTTAAAATGTCATAAGATTTGTTTATTATCAAATATAATGGGGCGATTTCACCACTAGAACAACAACATGTACTAACACTTTTCTGCACATTCTTGTTATTGGTACATAAGGGTCTTACAAGGGATACACAAAATCTAGCGGTGGTGTGTCAAAGTTACATGACGATCAGCAAGATACTTTATCACCGTTATTTCCTTTTTTTTGTTTATAGAAAATATTTTGCGGTCCTTCACTTACTTCTTTGAAATCACCCGTACCTGTTTTATTACTTGTGGTCAATAATAATTTTATCCTTTGTAATCAGCATTATCCTATCAAGAGCCATTGAATGGGCAAATCTCTTATGGCTGTCAACTCATTCTTGGCAAGATTGCGGCTCTTACATCTGTTTACTCAGCGGAACGTCTCTAGAACAAGTTCTAAATACGCATGTCTTTGAATACGCTTCAGTCCAGGACATGGAATTTTGCATTTCCTTCCTCCCAAAGTTCGTACGCTCTTTTCACCACCTTCATTTTACCAGTCTGACTAGAATATTCACACGTCAAATATTAGACAGTTTGTCAGTAATTTGCCAAACGTTTGTGGCTTAACCGGTACAATCTACTGTACAAGTCCTGAATCTCTACGTCTGCCTGGTTACCTGCCAAAATATTGCTGGCCGTCCTCGTGTAAGGGAAATATTCTTGAGTACGGCGTAAACACCGCTGAAATAAACTAAGAAATAAATATTAACGCCGTTAAATAATTTAAAGACTCTTGAGTTAAACGTTAAACATCAAAGTATGTAAATATATACTTTCCCTCAGTTTCCGGTACGTAGCTTTCTGTAAACCTTGAGACAGTTGGAAACCTTGTCTTATTTACTTCTACATTTCACAAAGTTCAAGATGGCAATCGAGCTTGCGAGATGTCAAACTCTTTTTATTAAAGCAAATCTTAAACATTAATATTTTGGAATTAATTGTACACATCTTTGCCAAGATTTCCTTTCCTTCCGTTATCATCATATAGGCTTACTGTGAATCTTACTTATTTCGTCTATTCAGTAATGACATGGATGAACCCTACTTATTTCCCCATCCCAGAGAAGATAATCTTAACAAGTGTATATCCACAATGAACCTGATAGATTTCGGCTAGCCTACTCGGTTGTGTACAAAAACGCATATTCATTTCCTGGCTCGTGTCCCATATTGTACACATGCTTGGTTTCCTTGCACACGATCAATGCATATTTGTTGAAATCCATCCTGGCGAATGTAGTGCGGCTGAGTTCCTCACTTTTCACTCCTTGCATGACGTAGTAATCTGGCCACTCGCCAAAGGTAATATTGCCGTCATTGTCCTTGTCCATAATATTCAAGGAAAACTATTTAACAGTCGAGATAAGCTCTCTGTAGTACCAATTCTGTGCACTTAAAATGATCTAACCTTTGACCTAATCCTCCTGACTCAATGACATCACGTCTTTGGCTCTACCCACGGCCTGCAACATGGAGTCTCAGTGCTTTTCGTAAATTCTGGCTAAAATACAAGCCTATTCTACCTTTTATGTCCGCAAAACGTCAAAATACTACTACCTACTACTCATGCTACATGTGCTCCTGTGATTATTACTAACATTACCACGGGCACCACTTCTAGCTTCTACTGTTACTAATGCTACTACCACTACGTGGAAGGAAAGTAGGCAATAAAAACAAATAAATAAATAAACAAATAATGCCAGCATTTTATGTTGCGTAAGGCACTGAAAGAAAACGACAAACTGTACCTCACCACGGCCTAGACATACTGCTACAGGTAGTGCTATACCAAAGATTGTGCGAAAATGTTACATACGACGTAGGAAGACAATCACAAACTTTATCTTACCGGAGACTTGGCCCTCTGCTACAGGTAGAGCTGCAAAAAATACTGTGTGAGAATGTAACGTAAGGGTTTGCGTATTTTGTGTACAAATGTATGTATAATATATATACCATGTATGTATTACAGGTTAAATCCGCTGTAAGTAACAGAATGCTACAGGACTTTTGCAATAACTTCATATTAGTTAATGCAGAAGTTAATCAAACCTCAAAGGTAACGGGAAGATGCCCACTCCACGAACATGAGCGATATTTACACTCAGGTGTCGAAAACTCTAATCTAATACATCGTGATTTGCTGCTTTTTCATCTTGTGCTCATCTTGATCACGTACTATTATTGACGGAGTAGTGCGTTTGCTTGAATGGCGCAAAAAGTTATGTTTAGAGATTAATTTATTTGATATCATCTCCCTTGGCAAAGTTTATTAACAATATAGAATGAGTGAAGAAATGAGAGTACACAAAAGAGAGAAAAAGTAAAAAAAATCAAGACTTCATTATTCAGACTAAGGTCAAAGTTTGTTGTTCACAAAATATCTTATGTTAAGGTTATTTATTTAATTGGTGTTTACGCCGTACTCAAGACTATTTCACTTATACGACGGCCACCATTATGGTGGGAGGAAACCGGACAGAGCCCGAGGGAAACCTACGGCCCCAGGTTGCTAGCAGACCTCCCCATGTATGGCCGGAGAGGAAGCCAGCATGAGCTGGACATGAACTCACAGCGACTGCATTGGTGGGAGGCTTCTGGGTCATTACGCTACGCTAACGCGCTAACCAGCTGAACTTCGAATTCCCCTTTTTTATGTTAGGTGACAAAGCTGTAAATTAGACTCGTTACTCTATGTGATCCCACAAGTGAAAACGTGTCCCAAGCACTACGCAGATAAAAAAAATGATGTGATAAGTTAGCAAAATGCTTCATTTGCAGGTGAGTCTCGACAGAATGTATTGTGCCTTGATTTCGAGCCCTTAGGTAATGTACATATCTAGGAATCGAAGAGTACGTTCGTATACCAGATGTGAACCAAAAAGAGCGTCTTGGGTGACTAATGGAAAGATCATTTACCAAAACAGTATTCAGCACAAATCACCAACAGAAAAACTAAGACAGGGTACATAGTAAGAAGTCAGGACAGACTCACACAAAGAGAAGCAGCTGATAGGTTTCAGTGATGACAGAAAGGGCCAGGGAATGTTCTAAATGAATGAATTAAATCTGGCTGTATCCAAATCGTTTACAGTGCTATTTTAAATGTGTTCGTTAAACATAATCACTCTCCATAAACTACTGCGTACAAGTGATGTACATTACTGCGACAAAAATGCACGTCCACATAAGTTTTTGCACGAGTAGTGCATGATTTTTGTAATTTGATTTATTTATTTACTTTACTGGTGTTTTACACTGTTCTCAAGAATATTTCACTTATGCGGTGGTGGCCAGCATTATGGTGGGGGGAAGCCGGATTGTGTAATTTGACGAGCTTGCTCTGTTAGTTTAGTTATTTGTTACTACAGAAGGGAATTTCTATAACACACTATTGTGCGCCGGTAACAGAATCTTTTCTACCAATACTTGGAGAAAGGTATTACTATGCTGAATTCAGGAGAATAAAGAGGAGTGGTTACAGGAATTTAGTATGTGCCGGGGTGAAAGTCCATGCTGAAATCCGATCTTCTGCCTTCACCAACGGCACAGTGTCGTTCCTGAACGATCAACATGCCGTGACAGACATACCGTCCCTGATCGCCCCCCGGTAGAGGTTAGCTATGGCGAGCTCGGGATACGCCACATTAGGTTGCTGTTTGTGTGACGTCACTCCTCACCACTCCATCTACAGCTATACTGAAAGGAATGCTTTGTATTATTTTACTGCCGAGTTGTAAGCGATGTCTCATAAGTAGAAACCATATTGTTTACATGATTCTGTCCGTATAATTATGAACTTCAGTTAGCTTTCGTTAACGTTTATGTATAGTCCTGATAAGCTGCATTTTTGGGTTCTTTATAACAGTTAGTGTGACGTTGTTTCGTTTGTGCTCGATAAAGATGGCTGCCACCGAATAACATGGCTACAGCTAGCGGAAAGTTCAAACCGGTGCGCAAGTTGTGCGGGTGATCATCCCATATTCAATGTCATTTACCTGTTTCTGCATCATTGCGTTATGTTATTCTGTAGACTTTTCTATTACTTTCAGCGAGATAAATGGTTCGTTTTATCTTGAATTTTGTTATGACTTGGTATTACCACTATTGCTCATGTAGGTTTCAATGCAGCCATGTGATGATATGTTTAGCTGAATTGTCGTATAATTGTACCAAACTTAGATATATCTGTTAATTCAGCTGTCGTGATTCACATCAAAATTGCCTGATTAGGATTTCTTGTCTCTAGTACCATTTGATGGTTACTTTGCTTCACACAAGTAATGTTTGTGTATTTAGGTAGACTGTGTGATGTACAGGCATTACTGGGCTGGATACGCCATGTGTCCCCTGATGTGTTCCTGGTCAAAAGGGGTAATTAATTTTATCACGTTTTGTCTGATAATTTTTTTATCATATCGTTTGCAACAATATTGCCATACTTTTATGTGTTCGGCTGTATAGTTCGCGTTGAGAAAATATAAAGGTGCGCACAGTCTGCCTAGCGTTCACTGTGTATAACGGTAAATACGATAATAACTAATAACTAGCGCTCGAAGTTAAAGATACTTAAATATGCATTGTTCTTTAATCTACGCGAATTGTATATTGCGTATGTTTGAAACGAAAATATTACTTATGTCAAATTCTGTGTTTATGGTCATAGGGCTATTCACGGGACCAGTGAAATCGTGTGTGTTACGTTCATTTCCCACGTCACAATACGCAACGTCACGGCTACTTGCAGTCATTTCTCTCCTTCGTGCGATACGAAGCGGCGTGGTGGTGCTAGGTTACCTTCTCGCTTGACGCCGCTGAACGCGCTGAAGGTTACTGCTGAGGCATTTGAAATCTTTGCAGATAGCGGACTCTCAGGCCATAAATCTGGTAGCCGTTTACGTGAGAAGATGAGACAAGCTGTCTACCTTTGTGAAAGCAAGTGGTGTGATCGTCGACCCAAATTGATGAATCTTAAAAGCTAAAGCGTTCTTCATTAAAAAGTATCCCGGGTGGTGCTTGCTGTCTCTTCGGACTCCATTGACTGGGTTACTGAGAATATCCTCGGAGGCAATACCGTGTTCGTCCGAGACGAATGTGCCGTAGAGGACCTGGCCGTGATGTTGCTGTGCCAGCAGGGCATCATGACAGTGGGGACGTTCGGCTGGTGGATGGCCTGACTAGTTAATGGCCACACTGTGTACTACAGCCGCAGGATTCTGGCGGGATCCCCGCTCTCTCATCAGTGAAACCCTGCACGCCATTATCTTTCCCATTGAATCCCATGAAATAATATGGGAATTCTTTGCTCTGGTTGCATGTGAATGCAAGACATGTACAATTGGTTCAAATTAACAGTGTCGTTATTCCAAATCAATGTGATGTGAATGTGTAAAAGCCGCCTTTGGAATGAGGATTGAAAGTAAAGGTTTTAAATGCACTGATATGTACAATAAATCCATCAATCCACAATAAAGGTAACTTCAAATATTATACATGGACAGCAAGCGGCGAGCACCGGTCACTTGTTTCTAGCTGACAATATAAAGATATTGCATGAGTTGGGATGGGATATCAGCAATTATCTTCTCGAGACAACTGATGGTCAACAAATCTGGAACGCGAGATGACCATCACTCGTCGAGAGATGACCATCACTCGTCGAGAGCTGACATTTTTTCATATCCCACCATACCAAATGCGCGTATCATTTGTTATACCGAAAATAACAAGACGAGAAATGAAAAAAAAAACTTCCTTTGCCAAAGGATCAGATTGCTGCACTTGCCATTGTACATCGTCAATCTGCAAGCGATCGCGCGAGTGTTTACGTTATCAATATGCAAACGATAGTCAGTGGATAAAAGGAGATATCTGTTTACAATACACGACATCGTTCGATATTAGCACGCGATCGCTGGGACATTACTCAGTGAGCATGTTATCGCTATGTATTACGTTTGTGAAATATTGCATAAGCGTCTATTGGTTAGTAGTAACAAGGACTCATGTGATGTATAATGGCAGTTAAGGAGATCTTATCCGGCACGATATGTTTTTAATATACGGAAGAAAAGTCAAGAAAGAGAATAGAACAGAGTAGAAAGAGAGAAAATAGCTTGATCTGTCCCAAGTTTAAATTGCTGAACTTGGTTACGTCGTCGCTATCTGAAGAAGGCATCGACCGACTGCTTAGTTGACAAACAAGCGAACGACAGAGAGGGGACAATGTTTGTATTTAGAATAAATGAACGAGATCGTTGGCTATTGGCTTGTCATCGTTTTGTATCATCTCATGAGCGCGGGATATTATTTTCTGAGCGTGACGTTACCTTGTTTTTCACGTTACCCCATCACCTGACCTGCCAAAAACCAGGCTATGTGGTATAGTAATTACTAATGTGTGAATATGTTCAGGTGTGAAATGACTGAGGTGGAAACTCCGGAGGTCAAGCCAAGCCTTTGTATTGTAAGGGTATCTTCTAATCTGGTTGTATTTAAACATATTCCGATGTAGTTAGATACGGACGTTTCGGAATGCGTTGATGTGTGTCAGTGTGAACAGGTTATTGGAAATGTTTAGGAATGTACTTAAATATGTATATGTACATTGATGTGAATCCATTTGCAAAGAAATCCGTTCTGTATTCTATAGGAAGTTCAAAAGTGTTGGATTGTAATGACATGTTAAATTTCAGTACAATGCAAAAACTTCCGCTTAGTGTTAAGGAGTAAGGTCAAAAACTTTTGGAATGTATTGACTTATTTCAATTCAGATGGAATGGAAAGAACTTCGACCAGAACTTTGCAGATGATTGAGAACGTTTTGAAAGGTGCTTATATTTTTCGTTAGTGAGTCAAATACAAAGAATTCTGATCTGGACTCCGACGTTGATTATAAGTGAATATAATAGAAAGAATCCCGCTCAAAACTCAGAAGTTAATGTAGAACATTCTGGAATGTATTGATAACTACATGAATATGCAATATGCTGTAAAAAGACCAACGCCAAACGCGTTTAATAGGTGATTAAACTTCAAACAAGCACCGTGGCTCCGTCGGTTAGCGCACTAGCGCAGCACAATGACCCAGAAGCCTCTCACCGATGTGGTTGCTGTGAGTCCATGTCCTGCTCATGTTGGCTTCCTCTGCGATCGTACGAGTTAAGGTCTGCCAGCAACCTGGGGATAGCCCGGTTCCCTCCCACCATAATGCTGGCCGTCGTCGTATAAGTGAAATATTCTTGAGTACGGCGTAAAAACACCAGTTAAATCAATCAAACAAGCATTTTTAATGAATACGGGTATATTAAAGTTGAAAAGGTACCACTAATCTGAGAGGAAAAATAATAAACAAATGGCTTTTTCAAGTCTCAGGTACCCAAGTTTAAACAATGAAACACACAGACGCAGAACAGTGACTGCTTCCCGGGTTGAACATGTTCTCGCCACGACACACGCTGTGTGATGGTTTCGTTTAACGTCACTGCAAAAACTAGTGTGTAAAGCATATTCCAGCAAACGCCTTCACTCTATGTTTCTTATATTTTCCAGTGAGTACATCTATTTTGTTGGTAAATACAGACGAAGTGTTCAGAATCTCTGGGTCTCTGCATTATACTTGTGTCTCATTCCGCTTAACCCCATGTATACTAAAATGATACACGATTTGGTCACTGACTTTATTTATCCACCAAGAACATTGATTGCGTCTGTTCTTTATCACTGATAGCTGTTGACAATTTTGCCGCCCTATTTTTCTTCTATTATATACTTTCTTAGTTCTTTGTGTGATTAATCGTGTTTGGAAGGTCGGTTTCGACGCCTAGAATGAAAATTATTAGTGCTATAAATATTAAACTTTGACTAAAGTGTAGACGTTAATTAATTTATTCATGGTGTACCGCTTTAAACACTTTATCTTCATTCATTTTAAGTCACTTAAAATGGCATTTTATACAAATCCAGCTGATTCTCTTTCGCTATTTCTTGTTGCTTTTTTATTGATTTGTTGGGGTTTTTTTGTTTGGAGTCAGGACCCGTGTCTGAGGAGAGGCTTCTGAGATATTATTGAAATAAAGGTTGATGCTGACGAGCTAACATGAAATTTCAGTGGCATTCTGGTCAAGTATTTGATTGGATGTTGTTGAAATTTGGTCATTTCATAATCAAGGACATGAGGCAACCTTTGGCTACTTTTCTTTAACTTTTGTCACCTGACCAAAATATCATATTGGATTTTGTTCGAAACCGTTAAAATCTTCTCAAAAACGGTAGATTCATTATGAATTTTGACTAAAATTAATAGCAGATACCGGTTGGTGAATGAAGTCACGTGACCTGTTAATTTTACTCTTGTCCATTTCACAATTTTGTGTTCGTTTCCACCAAGAGCCTTCAGTGGCATATAATTTCGGCTGCTGAGTGGATATTTAGCACTTTTTTACGACACATTTGAGCTTTTTGTGTTATTGAGAAACAAAAATTTCACTTTTAGGGCCCGTATATCGATTAAGTATGAGATGTCTAAATGTATTTCATGTAGCTACAGCCGAAACACTAAACCAAAAAGAAAAAAAATAATAATAAAAATAAAGAAAAACAAAAAGAAAGAAAAACCGCATTTGCTAGCCTTCCGAGGAAATTGTTAAGTGCTATTTTTCCTGAAAACAAAGCTCATAATAATATTACCCTTATCTGCAGGAATTATTCCTTACAAAACTAATACTATTGCCGCTTCATCAACGTATTCCATTACGACCTATACTCTGAAGGAACCCTTTTAAAAACCACCAGGGCTTTCTGACAAAAGGGCAAACATCTGTACCTCCCCGTCTTCTCGACATACCACAAAAGGGCAAACATCTGTACCTCCCCGTCTTCTCGACATACCACAAAAGGGCAAACATCTGTACCTCCCCGTCTTCTCGACATACCACAACTCTAATGGATTCCAAAAATGCATAAATCCCCATATAAAGCTCAATTTTGCCGATTCAAGAAGCAGTACCACAAGACTTACAAGTACCATCTTAGTATTTTGAAATCAGAATCAATGGAGACCGTGAACTCAATGAATTACCCACCTATATGTTTGACCTCGTGTGGCTGATACGTTAACCGGCTTATATATGTTTATCTTTCTTATAATTGTCGTCATATAATGTCCATGTCTGTATCTACACTGTATCAGGAAAATATCCTTTGGATCATGTTAAACTTCATTTGAAGTTGCTAGAGTATATCTGTACTAGGAGATTAAAAACTGAAGAACCTGCTGCTAAGCATGTAAGAGACTTTCTGTCAGTAGACTTGTTTGATGGGTAACTGTTTACTTGTATTTGCAACTGAGATTATTAACAATTACCTAAGCAGTTCATCTTATGACTCCTTGTTCTGAAAGTTTTTGAGCGCAAGTGAAAAAGCCCACACAAATGTTACATTAAAAGAAATCATTGTAAGTAAACAAACGCTCTCCATACTGTTAGATATCGACTTCGATGAGAGCCGATATGGAGGATGGACGATGGACCATACATCTAAGTCAGACAGACATTTTATTCTGCGTCCGGCCAAACACAAGGAAATGTCACGTCATGCAAATCACGTGACAGGCTTAAATCATTGAGTGCGCATGTACAATGTACTGAATAACGTCATGTATTGTAATCTGCAAACACAACACAAACATTAGCTCCATGTACAATACATCTGCTTCTAACAAATCAGGTAAAAACATTGAAACATACCAGTACATTGAATTAACTTCAATTTTATTCAATTACTTTAGCTCTTCAACTAACTTAGATATAAATATTCTCGTTATTACATTTCGAAAATTATGACGTGTATACTGGTTATAAAATGATAAGATCATGTATATGAAAAAATCATATAATGAATGCCTGTAATATTTGTCTGAAATCATTTTGTTGCTCAGTATTGTAAGATATGTTAAAGATGTTCAAGTTTATGATCGTGTTATCGGCTATGTTAAGCCCTGTATAAGTCTGTCGATATTCAAACAGAATTTCGCACAGTGGGCTGAATATCACAATATTGTTATCGTGAGAGGTGCAAATGATAACCCCCGAGATGCGAAACGTCACCGTTTGCTGCAACACGTAATATTCTGTATATTATTTATATTTTGGCAAAATCATTATTTCTTCGATTTGAACAATTAAGATAAAGTAACAGACATCTCATGACCAGGCCTACACGGGTTATGAGATGGGGAAAATGCTTATAAAGAATGTAACACTTAGGACTTTAAGGTGCTGAAGTGTCTTATCGTATTACTGTTGACCTTTCCCTTCGACAAAACATCAGTTTCTTAAAATAATTATAAAACTGTGTGAGATGTATAGTTTTAAAAGAATGGTAATGAAATGTTGCTAAGCTACTTGATCAGCAAGACTTAGTATAGTACCAATTGTAAAATGAAAAAATGAAAAGGTTGCAGGGATCCACGCTGTTGTGTTTTACCATTTCTGGTAATCCGATGTTGATGTCGTGGTAATAAAAAGGTAAAAAAAAAAGTGATAACATTAAAAGGCAATACGCTGGATTTGAACTCGATACTGCTATATAAGTATTTTGTACCATGGGGATAGTACTAAGACCAGCATGGAGACAATGCAGATTTGATCTTATGATCATAGTCGATAGCAAAAGACAGAAGGAATACGTTAATGTTTTATTCCCGTTCTCCCAGTAAACTGCAGTGATTGATTTCACGTTGTATGTCTTACCCCCAGCCCCATGCTAAATATTTGAGATAATGCCAACCATATTTCGGAACGGTTTTACAGTCATAAGGTAACATGAACATACATCATAAGAAAGTATTACTTGTAATATCATTGCCCCACTGTCAAGAGAGTCTAGAAAAACGTATAGGTCTACGTTTGATCAGTTTAAACGGTTTTTACGATAGGCCTAGTTTGGCACTATTTTCAGGTGATCTGCAAAATGCATACGAAATTCAAAAGTTTTACATCGGCTGCTGGCCTTCATGTAGTAAGAATATGTAAAATTTCATCCCGGTTTAAGCGGTTTTTGACAAGAAAGTTTTTAGTGGTCGCGGGCTTTGCACGGGCTCTGCCCGGTTACCTCCCACCATAATTCTTGCCTCCGTCGAAAAAGTCAAATATTCTTGAACACGGCGAAAAAAAAATAACAAACAAACAAATGCAGTTAACTTCCGTTTGGCATGTAATGAGCCTATTGGTAATCATCACGCCTTCCTGAATACCAAGGAATAATGTACAATCGTCATACACCCTAGCTGTTAGTCATATCAAGCAAAAATGAAACAAGTAAATAATAAAGGTGTCAAGTGTATACCAACTAAGACCGGCATTTCCATTTTTTCAAACCTTAAATTTATTTTCAAGACATCAAACTTGGTAGGCAGGTGTATGTATCATTAACGCCTATAAACCACAGCCTTGCATGGTGGAAATATTAACATTTACCTCGCGTGTGAATTACCACCTTGTGTTGTCATGAAAACAATCACAAACGTTTCAGGAGCTTATCTTGCTTATTACAATCGTAAATAAAGCACAAAGACCAGAGAATTTCCAGTAAAAACCAAAAAAACTGACCCGAAGTTTGTACGGTGGCCACGTGCAGTCTCTTCACATCTCTTAACAGTGTCAGCGTGAACAACTGGAACCCAGTCAATGATACTTCCACCACCGTCACCAACATTTACTTTGCAGCCATCTTGCATTTCTCCATCACGTCAATAGAATTTCCTTTCGTAAATTTCAAATCTGTACTTCACACCGTTTTCCTCGTAAACAGTCGCATCACTGTAAAGAACGCATACTTCTGGTTTAGTTCAGCTGTGTGTTTAAAAAGTAAGCCAATGATGGCGCAACACATGTAGTAAAAAGAAATTGTTGCAAGACCAATTGGGCCGAGTTACAGGTAGGTGGGGTTTCATGTTTGTTAAACGTTTGTTTAACTTTGTGCGCAAACGATGTTCAATCATGAAGGAAGAACATCCAAAAAAAAAAATAAACAATAAAAAAATAAATAATATATATAGATCTATATATTGGTTTGTCTGTTTCGGATTGGTCTCTTTTATTGACAACTAATCCTCCCATATATACATATACGGGAGGATTAGTTGTGAATAAAAGATACCAATCCGTCATTGGGTAGAGCCCGGGGGAAACCGATGACCATCCGCAGGTTACTGGCAGATCTTCCCCCAACCATGGGTGGATTTGAACTCACAGCGACCGCAGTGATGAGAATCATTGGGTCAATGTCCCAGGTCATTGTGCTGCGTGAGCACGCTAGCACCGGGGCGAAGGAGGCCACTCTAAGCAGCTTTGTCTCTGTCACATAATTTGTTTATTTATTTGATCTGTGTTTTACGCCGTGCTCAAAATTGTTTCACGCATGCGACGGGGTTAGCATTATGGAGGACGGAAACCGGCCAGAGCTCGGGGGAAACCTACTACCATCCGCAGGTTGTTGGCAGACCTTCCTACGCACGGCCCACGTACGGCTATCGCATAATAGTGGCAAAGGTTAATTGGGTACTGTTAGAACATATTAGAATATCTTATTGCATTCTCAATCCATCTCTACTATGATAGAAGCTTCGAGATTTGATAGAAATCTAAAACTGATATGAATTTTTCAAAAACACATGATACTCCCACTGTAAGCACAAAATTTTTATCACAATATTTCCAGTCTAAAATTGGTCTTACCGCTCAATCTGCTGGAACTTGTCCTCGAATGGCGCCAGGAATCTGTCTGACGGGAATGTACCGTAGATCCGGGTGAGGTAGACCCTCCTGCAGGCTGGGTGGTTGATGGCGTCCTGAAAGTATGGGCAACAAAACATGGGCATGAAAACATGGGCATGAAATCATGGGCATGAAATCATGGGCATGAAAGCATCGGCATAAAAAGATGCGCGTCAAAACATGGGCATCGCTAAGCTAGTAATCTTCTGGCAACAGGCACAGACGTAAACATCTGTGGCATTTTGGTTTGGACCTTGCAGGCGAAATAATCGGAAACAGTTTTCGACACGCTTTCTTTCCTAGTTTCTCAATTTAACTCCAACAGAAATCCAGCCACCAAGGCAGCAAAGCTTACAATCACCAGTTATCAGTACTTTTATAATGGAATCAAATATACCGGATAACTTTTGCTATTGATCTGCCCTTTAACTCTCATTTAATGGTTTCCATGGCAATAGGGGTTGACTATAAGGATGCACTCTGTGGCAGCAAGCATCATTAAAACATTAACATGTGGAGAACAGTTATCACCCGACATTTACAGACAATAACATTTGAGTCTTGCTTACAGCCTCTCTTTTGCTTCATAATATCTCTATGTCGGAATTTCCAGTCATCTGGTCATGCGAACATTGAAAAGAATGTTTGTTGCGGGCAGAGCGGACCACTCGCTAATTTCGGGTTCACTCAAACTTTTTTCTCGGACTTTGAGGACTCTTTTCGACAAAAGAAAAAACTCCAGGAATCTCCTTGAAAATTCTGCACCAACCATACTCATGTTACTTTGGCTCTAACAACAAACTGGGTCATTTTATATCGCACAGGGGTCGTGTATTACCTTGTATTCATTACTCTTGGTCGGATGGAGTGTATGAGTCACTCAGTTAAAAAAAAGGCAATGGTTAAAACTAAGTTGAGCTACGTGAAAGTAACATTAGAGGTAGGGTTTATTTAACTGAGAAAAACAATTCTAAAATTTTGTTCTTAAATTATTGTTTGAATGATGTATAAAGAGGGATAACTTCGAGTGTTCATGGTTGAAGCAAAGTAAAATATATTTCTGCTGTTTTTGTTTGTTTGTTTGTTTATCTGAAATATAGGCACTTAAATGATAGTTTTAAATGTAACATAAACGCAGGACGTGAACGAGGCAAAAAGTTGGTGGAGAACTGAGAAGGTTAAAATGAAAAAGTGTTTGTTTTCTTTCAGAGAGAATGAAGTGAAAAATGAATATTTCAAATAAAAACAGTTGGGTTAAATTTAATGTATTGCAATTTAATATCTCGTAAAAATGATTCTTTTTATTTGATTGGTTTTATACAACGAACTAAGGAATATTTCACTTATGCAAGAAAGCCAGCATTATGTACTTTGTGGGAAGAAACCGGACATAGTCCAGAGGACACCCATGGTCATCTGCAGGTTGCTGACAAACTTTACTACTTATGACTGGAGAGGAGGTAGGCCTATGTCGGCCAGAGTTGGACTTGGACTCGTGGTAAGAGGCTCCTGTGCCAATGTAAACTATGAATATTTATATCATAATTTTAAAATTGAATACTTTAAAAAGTAAATGCAACAAAAAGTTTTCCTATAAAATGGAGATTTAATCATTAAAACTCCTGTGCTTTCAAATTATCTACCTAGGCACTTTGTTTTTCTTCTTCTTATTTTTTTGTGGACGGTGAATTACGGTGATGTAGTATCCGTTATTACACTTGTTCATATAGCCTTGATCACCTATGGTCCCAAAATGATTCTTTTCCATCTCAAGAGACTGAATATTTCTGACAACAATTCCAAGGGGAGAGTTTATGAAAGCAAACGGACGTAATCTGTCCATGTTGAATTCTGTCAAATACCTACATCATACGAATTTTCGTATGTTTCTTCCATTTCCAACATTTCGGTCCTGTTTTGGACTTGGGAAGTATATTTGCTTTCCAGATGCCTATGGGTGTTTATTGTGCTCTAAGCTGAAACTTAATACGTGGTCAGTAACTTTTCTTAGTGAAACCAATTTCTAATCTGTTTCGGGCGGTTTGGAAAAAAAAATCATTTCTTTTTTGTTCCGGTATAGATTTCACCCAGCTATTCGGTCAGCTCAAACCATCAAGGGACATGTCTTGAAATGCTTCTGGAATGCTTGTTTCCAGATGCCTTATTTTGTGAAAACCCAGTGTTGAAATTCGGCTCAACTATTCCCACAGGGACAATTCACTTAAGCATCCGGATCCAAGATATGGATTACACACATGAAACAGAGTTACAAACAAAACTTCCGTTTTAAGCCCGCCATATACGTAATGATCCACCTATTGCACTACGCAATAACCAGACTCCTTTTAAACCTAAAAGTATCTAGTTTTTCTTCAATTCCTTACTTGTTATATATGACAGAAGCAAGAAAGAAACTCGGCCTTAAATCTGTATAGTTCCTTGTTGTCCCAGATTATGTACACACAGAGACAATACCTTACAGCCGAGAGCACACAGCGAAAATAGCAATATGGAAACAAGAGTTCCTCACCCGATAAATATCTTCCCCGCCCATTATCCAGGCGCTGTCGATTGCAGACGAGAATGCCGCGGATGTGGAGAGGTACTCAACTGCCTCTTGTAAGCTTGGGAATACACTCTCCACCGCCTCGTCTGGTGGCTGTCTGGGAGGAAAAAGAACACAGAAAAGTGCAGTTTACATATATTTATTTCGACCGGATCACTAACGTGCCTGACTGCACGAGCATGTTCTAATGCGGTGGCAGCAGTCTATCTCTAACACGACGACATGAATGGCATTCTTCCCAGAATAAGACAATGGGTCTTATAGTAACAAGACCTATAATTATACAGAGGAGTCTTCAGAATCCTCATGCATTATTAAACTGTGTGTCAGAAGAATGGTGTTCGCCAAAGACAAGATGAGATCTGATTAGAATGGGTCTGATAAGACTTACTATACACTCACTTTAATGTACGGCTTATTATAATATTGATCACGTGGGGCCGATATTTCTCGAGATCACTGGAGCCTTCCCACGTGACTCGTCCTTTGATGTTAACAGATAATTTACCTGCAAACAAATTTTACGAATATGAATTTATCTCTTCGTCATCAAAATATTTTCACCCAAATGCACTGGTGCACATATCACTACTGCGCTGTGCGTGTAGTTTGTAAATGCTTTCCAACCGTTTTCATAAACAATTTCGCACATATCTGAAACCTTCCGCATAAATATTTATTTATTTATATGATTGGTGTTTTACGCCGTACTCAAGAATACATCACTTATACGATGGCGTTACATTATGATGGGAGGAAACCGGATAGAGCCTTCTGGAGATATAAAAACAATATACAGGTTGATTTTATGAATATCTACATAAAATCGTTGGAAACAGGTTCACATAATTATATCTACTGTCAACCGAGAACATTTATTCAGCATGCTTATGTAACTGAACGCAAGCGGAAATTTACATAGACAGCATGAGTTTAAAGTATTTCACGTGATACTGACGTTATCATTTGTCTTTTTCGCTTAATCGTGCGAACACGTGACGAACGAGAATCCGCGAGACTAGAGATAAGGGAGATCGGTCAATCGCATTCTCGCGAAAACTCCTAGCCACTGGTATATGAATATTCGACACAAATGAGAGCAGCACTTATGAAAGTCGCCAATAAAAATCGCAAAACTGGATTCAAAATACATGTACCACTTAAACTGCACACATCTTCATTTTATCAAGTCAGACACTTCGCTAATAGCTACGTTTTCTGATTTTAATCCAGCAGGCAGAAATAACCGATCCACCCGACTCGATAGCCCATGAATACCGATGTAAATATATTATCCAATCATATAGCAGTTCCCCTGATTTATGGACAGCATGGACAGCAATAAGTTTAACAGCTTTCACTGAATTTCATTGACAGGTTTGAAATTTACTACGAACATAAATTCTTTGCCAACCGAGCAGGCAAGTATCTGATTGGATAACGACGATGGCTTTCAATTTTCGTGTGGAGTGGATTCACCTAGTCGAATGATCAAGGCAGTCACTACATAATTCTGAATTGCATGATGTTTACAAATGATCGAGAGACCTTAATGGTTGATATCTGAAAGAAGTCCGGCATATATCTTATCTGTATAGCTCAGGGGGCTTATATCTGGAAGTAGGCTCGAGGAAGAAAGTAAGAGATTGGTTCAGTTTCAGAATAGGACGTATTCCTGGGGTATATTCCTAGTATTACGAAGAGTGTGTAAGTTCTGAAAAAAGTAATTGTCATGACTACACATACTCTAGAGATACATGGCCATGGTAGTTACGTTAGATGTAGCGTTACCCCCTCTTCAAGCGGAAGAGAGCCTCGATCTGGCTATCCCATTGTGACGCCTTACCTTCGTCTTTTGGAGTACCTGTCAGTGTCATATAATACTGGAAATCTGTCCTGCAACCGGAAAATACAAAATGTACATGTAACTATGGTTGCTTGTTATATTTGCCTGTGTCTGTACGGTTAAAAGTAAAAGAAGAAGAAAAAGAAGAAAAAAAAAACAAACAACAAATACCCACGAAACCACTGTACCTGACCAGGAACCATTCTTTAGTGGCTTCATGTGCGAAGTCACTAGTTCAGGTATGCTATTGAATGACCCCTAAACCACTGCACGATCTGCAGTATGCATGGCTGTGACGCAAATGCGCGACCACAGTCTCGTTTTCGAAAGGCAGATAAGCAAACGAGCGTGAGCAATCTTGAGCACATCGGTGTTCTCTTTTCGCTTTTTCTAGCTTCGTTTACTCTAGTACGGTGTAAATAACTTGAAAACGGCAAGAAATCAGAGAACACTGCCATTGCTTTATCGTTAAGAGATAGCTCGACCCAGTTTGTTTATATGCCTTTCGAAAACGAGACGTTGCGTGCCCAGGCAGTCGCGAATACGCCCGAAAACTCTGCTCCAGATCGTGAGGTGGCTTATTCTGAAAAGCAGATGCTAAGCACTAGAAATGATGACATGTTTGAAGCCATTGGAGACGTTCGGCTCCTTTATCTCACGGGTATGACAGAGCCCCTGGTCAAACCACTATATCTGACCAGATTTATTTGCTGTTGTTTTTCTCTCTGTTGTACTGACTATTTTTCGTGCTGAGGTACACGCAGGACTTACGGTAGAGCGGGCCACGGGTGGTGTCCGGCCAGGCCTATACCCCTGTTACCGTCACACATCGCCACGCAGATGTTAAACGTCCCGTCGTATGCACCAGTCATGTCGCTCGTTCTGTTGAAGATATTTTCATTCAATAAACTCTATTGATGGACAATGCCCTATATATATTTACACCCCGAATTAAGCTTGTCAAGTTCTGTTTGGTTATTTGATCGGTGTTTGATCGGAGCATCACGGTGATAGAAAAGCGGACAGAGCCATTGAGGAGTTAACGACCGTCCGCAAGTTGCTGGCGGACCTTCCCACGTGCCTCTCACCAACTGAGTGCGGTCACTGTGAGTTAAAATCCATCTTATTTTGGCCTCCTGTCCTGCCGTACGTGGAAATATCTGCCAGAAACCTGCGGATGGTCGTGGGTTTTCCCATGGGCTTTATCCGGTTTCCTCCCACCATAATGCTGACCGCCATAGTCTAAGTGAAACATTCTTGAATACGGCGTAAAACTCCAAAAATAAATGAACAAATTAACGTATACGAATGAGAACAATCCAGCGGGACCTGGATTGGATTCACAGCGATTGCTCTATTGACAGGCACTTATTATAGGCATTGTGCTGGACTAGCGCGCTAACCTCATCCGCCATGTTTTCTATTACCTATCAAAATATCTCAGCAAAAACTGTTGAAATACAATATCTTGCCATGCATGTCACTGATTATTGCGAACGTATGAGACGTTAGTAACCAAATGTATCTTAAGCCCAAGAGTAGCCATTACAAAACTGCAGATGTCCGCGATTATCCGATTATCTACTTATTTCTGTTGTGCAAAAGTTCTATTTTTAGTGACGTGCATGTGATGTATATATGATTCTAGCTAATACGTTGACACTTTTATGTCTCAGGTAAAGCTCAGTGTGGGCGTATGAATCACGGTTTGGTCGTACAGACAAATGTAAAACTTACGGTAAAAGGTGGTCAGACTAGCTCCCGGGTTTTACTGTCTCTTTTACGGTAAGTTTCCAAGAATGTATGGTAAATTTTCGATTAACATCACAAGCTACCTACAGTCCCAACGGAATAGCCCGTGTATATCGCAGGATTTGAATCTATTTAAGACTTTGTTTTCTGACCTTGCAGTGGACGGAATCGTTAACACAACAGCCACTGAAACATGCAAATTTAGTTTTTAAAGCTGTGCTGTGGGGAATTATTTGTATAGGATCCACAGATTGTAGGTCACAGCACTGTGGTGGTTATAGGTCCCTGTGGTACCTGAAGTACATTGTTGATAAGAACAGCCTGAATCCATGAAACACATCTTACTGCCTTGGCGTAAATAATTGCAGGCAATGCAGTCGCTATGCAAAGCAATTCACGCGCGTATACACGTACTGTTTAAGGCTTTGAACAACGAGGTAGTCAATGAAATAATTACACACAACAGTAATTAAACGCAGTAAGATGGACGGCATGCACGTCCAAAAAAAGCGAAGGTAAATAGCTTGATGTATAGAGAGAAATGCCTATACTCACACACACCGAAACACAAGTAAACCCTTGCCAAAATTCTCTCTCCTTCCCGCCCAGTGTCATCAATCTACTCTGTTCAGAGGAATAATGAGAAATATTATTTCAATGAAATCTAAAACGTTGAATTAATAAAAATCTCGTTTAGATGATACACCTACGATAACTACACCGGTTAATTAGCTCCTGTACATAAACGTCATCAGAAATGCAGCTGTCGGTGCGATGTGTATCACTGCTCTCAGCCTGTTACACTGCAAAATGGCCAACGCCCAGAGCGTTTAATGGGTGATTAAACTGCAGACAAGCGTGTTTAATAAATATAGCCATATATTCAAGTGTCTAAAACATGTAGCCTATATAGACCTGCACTGTATAATGCTATAATTTCCAGGTGTTTAATATGTAATGTAAAAAAGTGTTTATAAGTTAAACATCGAAATGTACAGTGCATAGCATTATTAACCTATTTGATGCTATTAAACCTACTGACAATAAAAACAATCAAACTGCCCTCTGGTGGCGTTACTTGTAATTAGTCGTCCGAACCAATACAAAGGCTCTGCTTTTCCGACAATTAACGACATCATACGCAGGGGTTAGCAAAATGAGAAATATCAGAAATTTGAATTTTAGGCAAATTTTGGACTGAGATTTGATGAAATGAATTCAGTTTTCTGCTTTGTTCAAATTGAATTTCTAAAAAGAAATTTGACTCCCCTCCATGCAGCACATGTATATATATATATATATATAGATATATATATACATATATATATATATATATATGGCCGCCTATGAAATATTCTTAAACACGGCTTGAAATACCGATCAAATAAATAAATAAATAAATAACTATTTTACACCATACTCATGAACATTTCACACACACAAGGACGGCCAAGAATGAATGAATGAATGGTTATGGCTTAACACCACATCGGCAATATCTCCGCCATATCGTGGCGAGAACAAGGTGAGGACGGCCAAGATTATGTTTTCTGGACGCCCAAGATTATGTTTTCTTGACAAATGTATGTCTTCACGTGTCCCTACATACTAACAGCGAGAGGCAAGTTAGTTTCATGCAGTAATTTGCCATTAGCCAAATTTTTCTCTTCACGAAGACCTGCTAATATTTAAAAGTCACTTACCATACGGTGGAAGCCTATAACATCATCGAGGCACAATAAAGCCAGCGACGAGAAAGAGTTACCTCCCTTTTGCCCAACTCGCGGTTGAAAGTTTGCAAATGCAGTCGCACTGGAATTTCTCGAGATACGCTGTAGGTTTTAGTGTTTGACGGATTTTACCTCATCGTTCCATAAACTGACATGGGCACAGAGCTGGGAATCAGCACGATAAGCAGCACGACCTACACATCTTAACTGATAGCAGCGGCAAAAGATGCGCTGGAGGGTGGGCCTATAAATTTATTTCCGTTAATTGTAGTGGCGCGATAGGGATATTGATTAAAACCGTAAATACGGTAAAAGTTTGTTATTTTTGTGGCTAGATTGGCATTGCTTCACGTGTAGTGTATAACGAGGTCGTTTCAATGGTACATACGTAGTTACATGCTATAGCTGGATTTTAGAACGTGAAAGCTTCTTTGTAATCTCCAGTTCTTTAAACTGGTTAAATGGAGTTGAATGTAAAATCTCACACGAAGAGTTGTATATACCAGTTGTTATGCATCTTATAAATCATCAACTCTAATGGTGCAAATGAGCCGACGACAACATGCTTCTTATTTATTTCTTTGCACGTGATTTCTGAAGTGTAAACAATCCCTTATTCTTAATAGCGTCACAACGCCAAAACCATATCACAGACTTCCAGCTAAATGGTAGGCCTACTTGTCGAAAATAAAATTACTCTGAGACATTCTTTGTCCCTTTATAACCTCTCTTTTTATGCACATTTTCTATCAATAATCGCACAATCGCGACGAATCTTTAACCAACTGGCAATCACATTTGCAAAGGATTTTACAGTGTGATGATTTTTGAGTTTATCTTTGTGTTATCTCATCTGACATCAAACCCTTTCATAAGAGAGCTAAGGGGAATTCCCCTTAAATTTGATTGAGGAGTGAGACGACCTCCCGTGGGGCCTTCGCTCTGCGAAAGGACGTCGCCCACGATGGAGTGTTGTGACCCAGGTATGTTCCTGAGCGTGACTTTAGAGACGTTGACGCTCAACGTTGTATGTTGTGATACGGCCCAAAATAAAATTTATTTGTTTATCTATTCATTGATGCTTTATGCCGTAGACAAGAATATTTCACCCATACGATGGCGTCCAGCATGAAAACCATTCCCAGATTGCTGACAGACCTTTCCAGGTAAGCGACGATGGAAAGCTACAAATGGAGGTACTCAAAAGCATGTGACAATGTTTATCCACGGTAAGGGGGAGTGATCATGGCAGAAAAGACGCCATAAGCACAATGGAAAGCTACATTATAATATAGCACTAGGCTTTCCACCTCCCCTCTTCCATTTGTTACTCCAACCGAATTGGTGCCTTCAGTCAAATCACGTTCTGCAGATACTAAGCACTAGAAATGGTAACATGTTTGAAGCCATTGGAGACGTTCGGCTCCTTTACCTCACGGGTATGACAGAGCCCCTGGTCAAACCACTATATCTGACCAGATTTATTTACTGTTGTTTTTCTCTCTGTTGTACTGACTATTTTTCGTGCTGAGGTACACGCAGGACTTACGGTAGAGCGGGTCAAGGGTGGTGTCCGGCCAGGTCGTCAGAGGACTAAAATATTGTTATATTTATTTTATTGTTATATATGTGATTTGATGTTAAGTCATTATGGCTAGCCTACGTGTACTTTTGCAATATTTTTTTTTACAGATTTACTCGACTTGCATTTATAATTGCTGATGTTTTGCTAGGTGTAAACAACCCGTACAGAGCACAGTCTGTGAAAGATATATAACCACCTTCACTGGACTTCATGCCAATTACAGATTCTCCAGATGGTAAATCTTATTTTTACATGCTCACAGACCATAGCGGTTTTCTGTCATTTCGATATCACGACAAGATCAATGGTTTCAATTTTGATCTTGTGAATTATCAGTATTTACACAGCAATGTACCGAACGGTCCTTCATATGGCGTGTACATATCTCGCTGTGTCTCATTTGTTAGGGACCTTGTGTTGTGTGGTGATTTCAATCAACGTCAAAAGTTATTACTGCAAACCTTTGTGTATCAAAGTATATTCTATGAAACGCGTCACTCGATGTTTATTCAATTTTGCGATGATCCCACGTCTCTTCTTAGTTCATGTGAACGAAGTGTCCAGAATCTCTGGGACACTGCTTCGTAATTGAGTTTAATTCCGCTTGACTAGCGGCTACATGTTCGTCGTGCTGAGCATGACCCTTACCTTGGATATATGAACAGTTTCAACCAAAGCCCAACAGAGGTACATATTTGATTAATGACAACATATAAAAAACATGGTACACGATTTGGGTGTAGATTTTATTCATTCGCCTGGTATATGTTTTGCCTACACAGCGGTATATGAGAATACATTATTCCTCTCCAAAACACCGAAAAAAAGCACCACTTAATTTGAACCAATACAAACAGCAGGCACATGTCGAGAAAGTTATAAAAGAATTCTTGGATTTACAAGTGTCTTATACCTATCAGACAGTCGTTGTGCGTGGATTAATGGGACAGCGTGGTTTCCAACATTCGATTCCTCATCACTAATAACGTCAGTCTCGTTGCTTCCCCACCCCTTATTAGCAAACTTACCCTGTGTAATTTTTTTAAACATTACTTCCATTTAATGTTGTTAGCCCGATCGTAACGGAATCCACGTTACATATATATGTAACATGTACAAACAGAACTGGTCGCTTTAATGGTGCAAACTCAGATGCACTTGATACGTATGCAGATAGCAATATCAAAGCCACTACTTGACCGTTTACAAATGGGGTGCTACTAACAAACTTGACTCTCCAGCCAAAGAGTGTACAGGTGAGCAGAGCTCTCATTCGTCGCATACCGGGCTGTATCACGGCGTGATTATTTGCTTAAGTTCAACATAAAAACTACCTCGCTACATTGTAAATGATTTGGAGTCTAATTTCATTGACCCGCCCAGAAAATTCCGTGCGTCCCTATGTTAGCATTGAAAGCTGTTGACTGATTACGTTTAGATGAATCCGTCCATAAATTGTTGTTTTAGAAACTGGTCTGCGATTATGTACCCGAAACTCCTACTTTTTTTACCCGCTGCTACAGAAAATGTAGGGGTCCGTCGCCTAGGTTAATAGTGCTATACTCTGTACACACTAGAGCTTTGTACAAATACACAGGGGCTTTATACAGTGTAGTCCGCGGACAATGTCGTAGTCAGCTGGGATTCGAAAACAGGCCGGAGAAAATGCGCATTATAACTAACCTAAAAGCATTGAGACTATGTCTTTCAATACAAATTATGGAAAGGGTTAGTTGTGTTATTATGTATGTCTTTTTATACACAAAGCCATTGTAACAACGACATGTAACAAAAGATACGGCGTTAAGAAAAAACAATGCTATTTTTCTTCAGGGCTCTGATGTCGAATTGAGCCATATTAAACTTCTTAAGGTTGAGCCCTAACACTTGGCTATTTTCAATTCTCTTTAACCCCAAGTCAGAACAAGCGTTGAATTCAGATATGCTTGAACGATTTACCGCATCCTTCTTAAGCCTTATATAAGAAAGCTCCATGCAAGGCCATTATAAAACGTATTATTTATATATACACAACGCTATACTAACGTCTTTTCATTTATGTCTTTAGAAGACATCGATAAAACCAGCTGAGCATTAAGCCCTATGTACTAAATATAACCGGTTTTACAGAAATTTGACTCCTGACTTCAAAAAACACTTGATGAACAGGAAAATACCCGTTTGTGTGCGACCTAGAATCATATCATAATGTCTGGCGTGTACATTCAGCTGTAAGAATGAGCCGACATTCCTAGGTAATGGCGACTCTGGCCCAGGCTGATGTCCCCGTTGTTCTCTTGTAATATACGAGCAATACATTAGCAGTTAACTCATAAATCATGAACGTAAACGTAGAAATGAACAATGAACTACACAGCTTTCACAGCATAACTTACATCTATTATTTGTTCTCTTCATTTTCTCTTGAAACTGAGGCCTTCCAGGACCGTAATCCTTTGTCGTCTTTGGAAGATATGTCAAAATATGTCTGGTATAAAACTTTATCTCCTGTTATTTGAAATTCTACATTTATGTACTACTCTGTTACCAGGGCGTTTCTGCTTGTTTCGCTCGAGTTCTAGCGCATGCCGGCGGGGCGGGGAATGAGTGAGCAGACTCGTTGGCAAAGAAAGCTTTATCCTTTGTTTACACATCCTTTCTACAATCACTGAGTAATCAAGTTGTAAGTTACGCTACGTCTATGTTTTTGGATAGTTGGCAGCGGGAATGGGATCAGTCTAAGGGGAGGTTTTTCTATGGAAATGATAGTTCTGTTTTGTCTAATTCCTCTTTTCCCCTAGGTTCTCGGCGAGACGGGGCGCCGGTTTTCCGAATTATTTCTAGACATATACCTTTAAATATTTACTTACATAGAACTAATTCACATCCACATGGTTTGTGTGACATATGTTTAGTTATTGATGATATTGCCCATCTCTTGTTTACACGTGTTGAACACTGTATCCCTCGACACCTTTTATACGGAGATTTATGTCCCATTGTCCTACGGCATTTTACCCTCGCTTCAATTTTACAGCCGCCCATCAGTCGTAATAAATCTTTTCAGACTTTGGCCAATTTTCTTAAAATATGTCAGCGTTTTTAATTCATCCAAAAATGTAGGCAGAAGTAGCATAAATACAGTTTGAACACGTGTCTAAATATTAATGATTATCTATATACATGTATTTATAAATATTCCTCCACTGGTCAGTCTCTGTTTTTATAGTTGTCGTTATTATGTTTAGCCGGAGTAGAACCGGCCCTTGCCTTGTCTATGTATGTTCTTTAGCTCTACGCAATACATGCTATTTCCCATACACGTAACATCCTGACATTTTAACGCCCTCCTTACCTTATGATCTACTCTAATTCTTCTATTCAAATAGAAGGGGTAGGCAAAGTGCCGATATATCGATATATCGATATGCACTCTACCTACGTCTTCTGTTTGAATATATTGGTGATAATATTATTCAGTAATGATCTCATGTATGGGATTTTATTCTCAAGCCCAAAATTCAAGCTGCTTGCAGATAAATCGTCATACTTATTCATTTGGCATGTATACACTTGTGTGTTGTATTGTAGTCACGTCGTGGCCAGCAACACACAGATGTGTACAATTATTTCAAAATCAACGTCAAGTTTGGTTCAGAAGAATAACATCGTGTTGTCTGTATTGTCTTGTTTTCTATATTGTCCAGCTCTTTCGGCCGGGCAAGCGCCAATACAAATCAAGGAAGCCAGCATAAGCCGAACGTGAACTCACAACGACTCCACTGGTGGGAGTCTTTTGGGTCAGTACGCTGCGCTAGCGCGCTAATCATCAGGGTCACGGAGGCCTCCATCCCACCATGATATTGACCTCTCTTGTGTAAGTGAAATATCATTGAGTAAAGCGAAGAACACTAACCAAATAAATAGCTAAATATATTACATCTTGCATGATGTCTTAAAAACTCCAAAAAGTTCTGGCCTACATGATGTAAAAAGCTTTGGTTTAAAAGCATTATAAGTGAAACATTCTTGGGTGCGACTCTGAACTTTAAACAAATGAATAAATATAATTGAATAACATAATTTATGGGGGGTAGAACCCGGGCCGAGCAAAACTCACAACCAGCTGCAGATTTCTGGCAAATATTCCCACGTGCAACCTCAGAGGAAGCATACAAGAGCCGGATTTGAATATATGGGTGAGAGCCTCGTGAATCCTGCCAAATCACTCGGTCAAGGAGATCATCGTCGTATTTTTCTGCGGTTGCAGCGCCATATCGACAGAGCCCAATCTCTCTGCGATTTCGTCGCCGTATCTACCGAGCCCGGGATTCTCAGCGGTGGTGTCGCCATATCGATCGAGCGCAGAGTTCGTTGCGGCTGCGTCCCTCTATCGACCGACCCCAAAGATTGCGGTTGCGTCTCCGTGTCGATGGAACCCAGAGTTCTGAGCGGTTGCGTCCCTATGATAGGATATTTAATGACGGCTACAACCCGGACAGAGCAAAACTCACAACCACCAGCATGTTTCTGGCAAATATTCAAACGTACGGCCACAGAGAAAGCCAACATGGGCGGGATTTGAAGGTATTAATGAGAGCCTGCTGAATCAATGTGCTCCTCGGCCAGAGAGGATCCCAATTGCAATTTGAGATTATAAGTGCAATGTCCTTCTGCGATCAGAGTTTTCTGCGGCAGCCTCGATGTATCAAAAGAGGTCAAAACTCTGTGCGACTGCGAGGCCGTATGGATTGAGCCCAGAGTTCTGTGCGGTTGCGTCGCCGTTTCGATCGAGCTCGGGGATTTCGGTGGTTCTATCTCCGTATCGAGCGAACCCAGGTTTTCTTCCGCTTGCCTCGCCATATAGAGCAAGCCAAAAGCTATTTGCGGTTTCGTCGCTGTATTGACCAAGCCCAGAATTCTCTGCGGTTGAGTCGCCATATCGACCCAGCGATCAGTTCTCTGCAGTTACGTGTCTGAATCGACCGAGTCCAGAACTTTGCGATTGTGTCGCCGTAACGGCCGAACCCAAAGTTCTCCATGGTTCCGTCGACGTATTCATCGACCCGTACATGCGATCATGCAGACTAGCGTAGTGTACTGATAAACTACTTTTTATATACCCATATAAAATCTACTTTTGGGACCTTAAGATTCAGATATTTCTCAAGACTACTCTGCTCGAATTGTAATTGCTGGCATTGCACACGAAGCATTGACGCTCACAAACTATTACGCGCTCATCCAAATATAGCACGTTTTAGAAGAGTTGACCGAAACAATAGACAAAAGAGACAAAGAAAACAACAACAATAAAAAACGACAAAAACAAAAACAAAATAACTACACTAAAATACCAAGATTTGAAAAACGGTGGGATTATTTTTATTAAGTAAGTACAGCTGAGTTTTGAAAATATAGATGCTATTTAGAAGCAAGAACTGTAACGTTTATATAAACACAATCTCAGACTTGACAAATAACATTTTGAAACAGTAGAACAGCTGTAAAGTGGGCTGAAGGAGTGAAGTCCACCACCAGTTTTAGAACTGAAGAAGTGATTATTTACATGGGAAGGACAGAATGTTCCGTAAAATTGCTGAAGTCTCTAAAAGTTCCTAAAAGAGTTTGTCACCAAATTTAAAGGCCCAGCTGATCCGAGGCAGAGAATGAGCTGGAACGTGCTATTCGAGAAGGATGTACCCTAGGAAGTACCGGCAGTTGCACCAGTATGAGTGACATCGCTCACATTGTGCGGGAAATTCTGTGATTTGAAAACAAACATGTCATTCTGCACCGTAGAAGATGATGGTAAAGCTCCATCCGTTTCTGTGGATATATTGGTTTCGGGAGGAAGTGTCACGCTCGTAGTCGAAGGGTGTCTCACTAGTGCATTTGATATCATGTGGCTGGCCTTTTCCTGCATACACTAAGAAACAACAGCGTAATTGTTTACACTTGCAACATATTTGACATTTTTGTGGCCATCGAGTTGCATAATAGTCGTTTGAGTTAAACCAGCCTGTAGGAGACAGGCGCATGTTGTTTTGGGGGCACTGTGGTTTGTCAAAGGGCCAGATAAGTTTTCCCATTGGTTGGCGTTCATACGCTGATTTATGGACATTGATGTAACCTGTTACTCGTGTTTTACAAGAGAACAATGGCAAGTTCTACTTGTGCCCGAGTTCTGTTGTGCAATGTATTGCTTCCTCAGCCGTGTTTTTCAAACTGGAAGTCAAATTACTGTAAAACTTTTTGTATGCCAGTGTTAAACTGTCCCCGAAGTTTTTAGCCAGCCGTATGAAAGTGCATTATAAATGCGTCAATGCTATGCAAATGCCACTATATACGCATGATACATATTATTGTGGCAGTACACACTTTGCGTAGGTTGTGTAATACCCTCACAATGACGTGTGTACAGCCCCAAGTAATTGTGGCACTGGCTTGGGGTTAAACAGAATTGAGACCGGCCGAGTGTTTTTATTCATTCTAAAAGTAAATGACAGTTCATGACTAAGGTACTGTTTCACTGAAAAGATTGCAAATTTGAATGTAAAAACCCGTTTGAAATTGTATGAATTTGTTCTTGGATTATATTTTATTGAAATGTAGAGTATTGTGCTGCCGACTGGAAATCTGAAGGCGTCAATGCTTTCAAGCATACGAGTGGCTGACCAATCAGAGGGTGAGGAGATTTATTTATTTTTATTTATTTGATTGGTACTTTAATGTACTCAAGAATGTTTCATTTACACGATGAATATGGTGGGAGAAAACTGGGTAGAACCCGAGGGAAACGCACGACCATCCGCAGGCTGCTGACAGACATTCCCACGTACACCTGAGAGTGAGTGAGCTAGGAGACATCCGCCGTTCCTTAGCTGTGACGTAAATGGTCTGAATTGTGTGTCAGTGTAACATAGGGACAGTACACTGGTTTAATCGTATATGCCCTAATTATAAGAAGAATATGGGTGAACAGCATTGCATTGTGTTGTGGCGCAAGTAACTTTCTTAATCGTTTCATGTTATAAATTGACATATACACTTTAGCTACAAACACAAGCTATCTATCAAATTACAGTCTCAGGTGACAAGAGTGTTCCTCGCCTGGAACAGTTACCTCACAGCCTAAGCAGAACAGCTGCGTTTCATGCCAGTCCACAGAGCACTGCCAAATGTCAGTTTCGGCTGCCGTGGTAGCTGTTACAAACAATACTTTACCGAATTAAACATAATACATGAGTACGACGTTAACGCCAGGCATACATGCATACAATCGTACGTATGTATGTATGATTGGCGGTAAGGTCGCACTCAACAATTTTTTGCATTACATCACGACGAGGAGTCCTTGGAACATATATGTATATATACTGTATATAGTCTTGTGGTAGGGCGAGTCCATGTGGCATAGGTAGTCCACGTACGTATTACCACGCAAGCAGAAAAAGGAGGCGTGATGAGGACGCTGTCAGGCCTAGTCCAGTTTATGCTGGCTTTCCCTCCATCCGTAAGTGGCAAGGTCTGCCAGCAAGCTGCGAATGATCATGGGTTTCTCCGGGCTCTGCCCGGGTAACTCCCACCACAATGTTAGCCACCGTCCTACAGCTGAAATATTCTTGAGGCCGGTTTAAAACACCATCAAATAAATAAATAAATATTCTCTAAAACACCATGTCAAAGGTGGCTCTGCACACTTTCCCTTTAAATTGTGGGGAGTACAAAATAAATCCCAACATTCAATTATTGCATTCGTCATGTGGCTTGCGAAGGAATCAACCAGGTTAATTTAACTAACAAGAGATTTGAGAATAAAAGTCTAACTGAGGTAAATTAACAGCGGTTAGCTATCACAGTGACGTCGCTGATGTGGTTGCCCCCTCTCCTGTTGTCTCCTACATTGTATACCAGCATAAAGCGGGGTTTTGCGGGTGAACTAAGCATTCCCGAGGCCTTGTTTCTTTCGGTTGCTTTCATCTTTCTGTTTTTTCCATAAGCCATGGAAAGATATTTTAAAAAATCTGGTGCAATAGGACTGTCGAAAATTTTCTGAAAAATTACATATCAGATTTTTGTCATGTCCCATATGAATGACAATGTTAAGATTGTGTATAATTAAATCTCGACTGGAATGCCGTCTGTTTTGTCGCAGCGATGTATGCTGCCTTGTGGGGATATTACTCGTCACCTACTGTGGGGTATAGAGCCAGTCAGTATCCAGGCCGTTTAGTCCGTAAGGTAGCGTTTGTCCTTGTCTCGACACTAGGCATGAGTGTGGAAAGATGAATTTAAAATCAGCCTTGTGCGTCCATTCTGCGATTTGTACTAATTTGTGCAAATGTTAAAGTGTGAGGGTAATTGAGATAGATTAAATGGGAAGGGAAAACGGAAAGTGCATCCGTGTAGTCATCACACGTGTACAAAGTTTAAATTTACATGTATACTGTTAAGGCATCTTAAACTAGAAATGTGTTCAGTGTTAACAGTCTTTGTATCAATGTCTTTGTAGTATTATAAGACATAATAATCAAGCGCTTGGCACAGATGCATTGTTAAGTATTATTTCTCCGTGGGGATAAACAGGATTAAAGCTACAACTTCACACCAAAAAAGCAAAACTGACTGACCCATTAAAAAGAAAGGGCGACAAAACTACATGCATGTGTGTAATAGACAGTTAAACCAAAATGAAAACAAAAAGATAAAAATTGAAACCTAGTGGAAATGTCTACATCGCCTAAGTGACTATGCTTTGATTATGCATGTATATACTACAGAACACACAGAAAAGAAAACCTTTTCAAGCCTTACAGACGAATGGCTTCAGTGGAAATATGGGTGATATTTTCATTTGCAGGTTTGATAATCTGGCGTATACTTTAAATAAAACTCTTTTACGACCATTGGCGCTGGAGGGAGAAATACTATATGTGGTACAGTTCTAGCAATCCGAGTGAGTGATGGGTCTCGGGGAAGATCACCTTAATTGCTTCGTGTAATTATGATTGTCGGGCCTCTGCGCTGTGGATCGTTCGGTTAGCATCATTGTGTTCTTTCTGCTTAAACCATGGTGCTACGTGTTAAGTTGCTGCTATTTATACATTTCCACAAACAGCGAGAATAAAACCCTAACTCAGGTAAAATGACAAGAAACCGTAGTTCACCAGTTACGCGTGATCATTTGGTAAATATAACATTGTCGTTGGTGCTAAACCTAAATCAACTGGAAGCCGTATTGTTGGAAGTATGAGCCAATATTCCACGTGGAAGACTCTGCCAACCTGGTTACAAGCATGCGTCGACATTTTGAAGCCATTATTCAAGCAAGTGGAGGGCACAAAAAGAACTAACATCCATCATTACAACTGCCATTGACATTACTCTCCATGAATCGTGTCGAATGCTAGAAGGGAGTTTTACATTCCGTTATATTGCTATTTGTTCTTGTGCCTCTTCGTACACATTTTCTAAGCACAAGTAGTAGGCTTACTCAAAACGGTGCTTTCATTAAGGTACAAAGTGAAAGTGGTGAAACTATTGTCATTTCTGAAGTGCAATAAGAGAGAACACAGAAATATAACCAATAAATGATATGCTTACAAAACTTATTCCATGGGACGCTGTCAAACTTCTGCAACTAGGCATAATTTTATATGCACCAAACATTTTGGCGAAGACTGTATGTGGTTTTCATTTGTTGCAAAAAGATTTTTGAAGTTTTATTGTTTTCCAGTCTGTCCTTGTTTGTAAACTCTGGCGTACTACCAAACTTGTTATCTAGTATTTATTAGTTTTTAGCATGGTATGGAGAAATGGAAAATATAGCCTATCTAGATTTACAGCTGTGTAATATGAACAGTCTAGAGGAATGCATATTCAGCGCAGGGAATGACTTGTTGTTGAACAGGTTTGAGGGAAGCCACTGATTGTGACACACCCAAAAAGAGAAATGTTGTATGGAGGTTTCATTATGTTGAATCCAGCATTTGATTCGTGATGAAGGAGGGAAAATGTTTATAAACCATTATTATCGCATAAGCTTGAGGTGCTTAATCACGGTTATATTCATTATCTACTGTGTTAGGGACTACATAATCTCTTATATGCTTATTCTTGCTTTTACTCTGGCCGAACGCGGAAGAGTCCGCCAGCAACCTGCGGATGGTCGTGGGGTTTCCATCTGGTTTCTCTCCGGTTCCTCTCACCACAAAACTGACCGCAGTCGTTGAAGTGAGATATTTTTGAGTACGGCGTAAAACACCAATCACGTAAATAAAGCATATTTCACCGTTAACCGGGCAGAAAACTAGCCAGAAGACCTTCGCCCACAGCGCTATGGCCTGAATCGACAATGGAATGAATATAAAGACGATTAGTTAAAAAAGAAGCCAAGGTGATTCTCACATTCATCAATCTAACGTTATGGGAGTGAAGCATGCCGTGGGGGGATGGGTGGGGGATATCGGGAATTCTGACCTGATGCTCAGCGAGTGCGGCGCCGATATGCACTACATGTTTTATAAAGAAATCAAGTGTTCTGCTGAAGCCCTTAAGTGCTAGACTTCTACGTCGCCGCTATCTGAACAAGCCTTCGTCCGACTGCTTACCTGATAAACAAAATGACGTCAAAGAGTAGACGTAACGGAGATAACCGTTCATGTGACCGAGTATTGAGCAATGAAAACTAACAATCACACTATGAGGTATAATAATAGTATTTCTCACATCAGTCATTCTGATTACCATCAGAACTTTTAACACATTTACAGTGTTATGCCTTCTTTTTTATTCTAGATTCTCCTGTGGTTGAGAATGGATAAAAAAAAGTATACACTAAAAACGGCATTTTTCAAATATTTTGACTTAAGGGGTAAGGGCACCTTTTCTCTTGCGGGTGCCATGGAATATGTGTGCAATTTGTTACGGGCGGGAAAGATAGATAGTGCCATTGTGATAGCAAGAGCCTACAAAAGTTCTGGGAAAGCCATCTAGAGATCTTGGGGAAATGGAAGTATGAAAAGTCTATGAGTGAGGAAGAATTCGTCAAATCAGGAATTGTTCTTAGCGAGCAGGATTGATACCACGATGAGACTGTACCCGCTTTGCGTCGGCAATGTTTGATGGCCTGGACGAGAACAAGGACGATCTAATCAGCCTGGTGGAGTGGCGACATCACTACGAGGGGTATGGGGTGAAGAACGAGGATTTCGTCCGGAGTACCTTCGCCAAGATGGATTCGAACAATGACGGAGTTATCTCCCAACAGGAATTTGAGTACGGCGTAAAAATGTTCTGCAAACAAGACGTTGAGAACAATTGGTCATTTTTGTTCACACTTGAGTAGAGAAAATCAACGAGCATGAATATTCAGATGTACCACTAGCCGAAATCTGTAGAGAAAAGGAATAAATTAGATTCATTTTTAATATTCAGCTGGAACATTAAATAAAATCAGCAGACAAAATCAAGCCGATTCGGCGTGGAAATTCTGTTTTTTGCATGACACATATTACAGGTATAACCAATTTAATTGGATTCACCCTGATTATATTTTTCATTTTGAACTCTATTGTAACTATCACATACATGAATCTAGAGGGTTTACATTAAAACAAATGACCATGAACATGCAAACTGGTTGTTTATCTTAAATAAAATAATCGGTAGCCCCAAGTGATGTCGAATGCTATTTGCTCATTTTATTTGTTTGTTTGTTTTATTAGTTTGTATATTTTATAAAAGATTTTTGTCGCTCTCACAACTGTTTGAATTACACCACTTCGGTCAGCACTATGGTGGGAGGAATTCAGAGGAGAACGCACGTATATGTGGACAGACGGATGGATATCGTGGCATTATCCATTGGCTATAAACAACAACAGTCTTTGACAGAGATTTTAGGTGGACCAATATGGCATGGAATTCTCGTTGAAAATTTATAAAGGAAGTGTCAAAGGCAAATGGCACACCTCCGTGCACCCAGATTTACTAGGCTCATAATCCTGAACGCCGTCGTGTATTTCTTCCAGTTTTTCATGAGGTCGTAAAGTTTTGGAGGCGGCTTTGGCGGGGAGAGGGGAGGATGCACACTCAGTGTTCGGCTAACCTTTAGCAAGTTACTGACTATATATATATACATACATACATCACATTGATGGAAGACTAGTGGTCTTCAATGACCGTTTAACTACGAAGACGATGGGATTTTTAAAAAAGATTTAGCCATTAACGCTGGTTTAAATCTGCTAAACCTTTGTTACTTGGAAAAAGTTAGTGATATCATTGGTTTCAAGTTGACACTTCGTCGGATAACCGGGCCAGGGTTCACCAGCGGTTTAATGAAGATATTTTATTGCTTAGTACACGATAGGATTGGAAACAAGTTCTGAGAAACTTATGCCGTCCCTCTGAGAGTTTTCACAGTGTTCCGGATAGGATGGAGCATGTTTTAGGTGAATGATATTAACGGATCCTATCACTCGCTTCTTCGTATGTGATAGGTGCCTAGCTACTTTCAATACATGTGAATTAGCACCAATGGTTCTTGAATCATCAGTTTTTATCAGTTTTTCTAGTGTGATGCTCAGACGGAGGTTAATCAAAACGTTAGGCCGGATTATATTGGAACGAGAACAGTGAAAGATAAA